>JAWQUT010000021.1:2866421-2878040 GCA_033807755.1 Ellobium chinense | reverse complement strand
ATGGGGGGTGTTAGTGTATGTTTGTATGTGTGTGTGTGTGCGCGCGAGCGCGGGCGTCTTTTATCTGTGGGTGTATTTTGGTCTTCATGCATTCTGAGATTTTGAACTGGTTTCTATGCGTTCTGTGTTATTCATGCAGCGTCTTAAATCACTTCTGTATTGAAGGTACTGTATACTCTATAAAAATGGATTTAGCTATACAAGGTACTGTTTAAAAGCAGCAGTTGATACTCAGTTTGTCTGAGGGAAGCAGCTGGTAAGAGGTTGTTCGTTGATGTGGAATTAACCTCTCACTCGGCTCCGCGAAGTGGTTTACCACCACCGGCTTCGAAGTAGAGAAGTAGGTCATTGTTCTTACCGAGGTTTCCTGACCCGACCAGACGTGTGTGTGGTGAGGTCAGTCCGGGTTCTCTATGTACAGTAATACCCCGGCGAAGCTTGGTGTTATGCGAGATCCTGTGTGTAAGAGAGGCGAGGATACTTGGGGAAGAGTTGGCTATTAATTATAATTATTGGCCTACAAAGCCAAAACCACTGTCGACTGAGGCGTTTAAACGTGGGCAACCGATTTCGTAGCTGTGCTGTTTTGAACGCACGGCCTACTTCCAAACCAGAGGCTAGACAGTGCCGTCGATTTGGGCAGTTTGTGTCGGTTTCAAAGGTCCATTCTCAGTGTAGTGATGGCTGTATCACAGACCATACCGGGATCCTCGTCAGCCGGCCGACAACAGGTAGCCGTCTAAACATACCTAAGATGAAAACTGCTGCTAGCTAACCAAGCAAGAGTTCGGATCCTGATCGATCGTACTGAGAGAAAAGCTATCTGCTGCTCCCCTATCGGCCATCCTCTCGGCGACCTGTGCTGTTTAAGGTACAGTATAATACACTTGATTTGAAAAACACAGGCAGATTTCCATCCAGGTCCTGACTTCGTCATTTTTATTTTCGTTGGAAAACATAAGATATGATACGATAAGATAATAACATAAGATAAGATAATTATCCCTAAGATGGAAACTTACGTACACCGTAATAATAAGAATACTAATAATGAGATCATGACAGAATAAAAGACAACAACACTCTTCGAATCAGACTTCAAGAAACATGGCGTGCAGAAAATTAACAACAACAGCAACAACAACATTAACAACAACAACATCATCAAAAAAACACTAATTCGCCGCACTCGCTGACCTCGGCCCCGTGCCCCAGTCAGTCACCTTGACCTTTCTCATTCAACAAAGCATACTGAGCACTGTGCTTCGCGCTAGATTTCCAACTGGTATAATCCACCTTTTTCATTCAATGTGACGGAGAATCTGGCACTGCACCGCTGTGACTGAATGTGGCACGAAGGAATTTCGGTTACATCTGTCTGTTCTACATGAATTAGACAAAAGCCTGCCGCTTCGCACTGATGTTTTATATTACTGTATTCTATAGACAAGTATAGAAGAGGGATTTCCTTTACTTTGTCGATGGTTTGCCTTCACACATTGTAACTCTTCAATAGATAGTCAGGAAGTATTTATAATGCGATTAACTTTATTCTTGTCATTGTTTGTGATGTTACAGACCCAGGATGTTACCCAAAAGTAAATAATTAATATTATATGCTTGGTAGAGTTGAGATATAAAACAACTAGATGAGATTATTATGTACCTTATAATGTCTGAACCTGCAAATAAAGTACTTTTCAAGCTGACTTTCCAAACTAAGATACGGTACCGATCAGCACTGGTTACAAATTTCCTCTATTATGCAAACAGCTCCGCTTAATCGCAAATCCTCGGGAGCATGGAAAGCTTTGCAGTTAAAGAGAATTGCGATTATCCAGTGGAATATATAACATTTCGTAATGTGGAAAGTGTTGTAAGTTAACGGAGGTTGCGATTATCCGGCTGCGATTTAGCAGGAGTCGACCACTGTGCCTGGTTAAGTTTGTTTTGTTCATTGTGCCTTCCCTATCAGCATGTGAGAGTTTATGAAGACTAACTGGATGATTCTTTCACACTAGAAAGCAGATTCCCAGAAGTATAATGATGCCTCCTAGACTGCTCTGGTTCCAATACTATCTAGCCGTCATTCCAGGGTGACCCGAAAACATCCGTCTGACCTACTTAAGCAAGCCATTGTTTGTGTCCCGGGGAAGTGACCTCCGCGGCTTATCGCATCCAGCTGTTAGGTCATTCTGCCCCTAGTTAAGTCTTAAACAGTTTTGAAAAGGTTGTCTTAGACTGGTACCAGATGGTAGCCTACTGTTGCTTTGAAATTTCGTTTTATTTTTGTGTCTTTAAGGAAACCTCTGTCTGTAATCAGATACATCCTGAAGATTCCCCACCACTTAACCTCTCTCAGTGTCTCTAATTTAGAGTTGTGCTTTAGTCGATACCAATAGTTAGTGTTACCGATTCAGGCCCTCAGCGCCGATACTAACTTGAGAAAGATGATAATTTTTAGTGTATTATTTATGCTCTGATGCCTCTCCTCTTTCCCAAAATGATATTTAAAAAATAAAAGGAAGTTCGCATCACAAACTATAGATAGGCCTTTGTGGGCTCTGGATTTTTGGATCAGCTTGACACAAATTTCAATTTACTAAAACCGTTAATTCCAAGCGACTTTCGATATTAAAACTTGGTGTCTCAATGTGGACTCTAAAAGTACTGAATGGCCATGTATTTATACTCCCCATCAGACCCTGGTTTTTACATTTGACCCCGGAAGCTGGCACTGCCTGAAAGAATCATTAAGACGTCAAAATATGGATATCGACTATCGACGATTATAGGAGTCATGAAAGCTCACTCTTAGTGGATGTTTGAAAATAACCGACCAGGGCGCAACCCTATTCCGTACTCTTCCACCTTTCACCCCTTCCCTTTTATCTTCGATACCGCACTCTTCAATGTTGACTGACAGTAGTGACAGAACGCAACCTATAAACCTTGACCTTACTATCGATGACGTCAAAACGGGCGGCAAACACGCACTTTTCTTGCAGAATAAAAAGATAACCGAAACTCTCAAAGACCCTCCACAAATCTCTACTGCTGCCACGAGAGTGGTGGACAGCCTGATAACTTGATAAGTATCGGCTTCCTGACAACAGCCTGGTCCACACAGAATCACTTGAGTCTTCAAAGGAATCACAGCATAAAAATTTGTTTCTTCTCTCTGTCATTTCTATGCTTGATGTCTCGACTTTTTACTAGTAGACCAATTGCTAACATTTTGTGACCGAGAAAGAAAAACAATGAACACAGTTTTGGGGAACATTATATCAATCAAACTTTTCCAATCTGCAAGTCTTTAGTGTGTTCGGGACATAAGAAGATTCAATGTCCAGTTTCTAGATAAGTGAGTGTGTATACGTTTTCTAGGATTGATTGAGAGTAGTAGCTAGTGGATGAGCAGGTAAGTTCTATTTATGTGCTCTGCCGGTCTGTCCATTTCCGTGTTTTCCTCTGTCTGATTATGCCTACTGGTCGTTAATTCATGTCTGTTTTATGTCTCTGGTTATAATCAATGGTAATGAAATTTATAATAGGAAGAACAATAATAGTAATAATTTATCTGGAAAACTAATCATGTACAGCGGGAGTTTCACTGGTCGGTGCTACCGTGAAACATCCAATATACAACAGAATGTTTACATAAAGAGATATACAATACATATATTTATTTTCACTACATGCGTTCCCTCATTATAGGGTCTCCACCCCGCAAAGCCGTGTAAAATCTAATGCTGCAACAGTTATGTATGAACATTTTTGTCAGGCTGTAGAGTTGACTCATAATCTTATTAATAAATTAATAAAAGTTTCTGAGTCTAATAAAAGGAAAGTTTTCGAGAAACTGATTTAGTGAAACTGGACCGGTAAATATTCATTAAATACATTTTCACATTCACATAATATGCATAAAATCTGTAATTCCTCATAAAAGTTGGTTCTTTCTTTCATACCCCAATCACAGCTGTGGCATTCATTACTCATATTCAGTCTTCTTAGATCAGCATTCAGACCTAAAATCCCCGTGCGTTAATTAATTTTAATTTGGCGTGACACAAAGCCGTATAAGTCAAATAACTTCCCTCTTAAGCTGTAGGCAAATTAGCAGGCGTTTTTTTGGCACTTTAGTGTGCAAATTTGCATAGGAATCCAGTGCAGTCATGGTGATAATTTGCACACCATGTTACATGCATTACAGCCTCTGAAGAAGGGTAGTGCCTCCCCTTAAACCCGCTCCATGCATACAGGCTGTCGTGCCATATGCAATGTCACAAAATCGGCGGCTCTGATACAAAAGAGGTAAAGTTCATGTTTGGGACGAAAGTTGGCCCAATATCTACATAACAGTGTTGTAGCTTTGTATGGTTTGGTTTTTTTTGTTTGTTTTACAAGCATATTTCACATGGACACCTGCCACGGAATGACTCCGTTGCGAACAGTTTTGTAACAACTCCTCTTGATTACTGTATTTACAGCTCACACTGAACACAAAAACACAACGATGAACACCCTAGCTATGCAGCGTTTGATTGCCAGCCATCGCATACTCGCCAGGGTCAGCTACGAACAATTCAGGGTTCTGGGAACACAGTACAGCAATCATAATAGGAAGAATGCAACAGCCCAAACTGTACAATACCAACGCACAACAGCGTCATCTGACTCAACCAAAGAAGCGGTGAGATACGTCCATGCAGATAGTCATAAAACAGTCTCCAACAAAGCAGTGTTGTTTCCATCTGATGAAGATGGCAGTGGACATGCCTCAGGGGCTGAAAGCTCCTCTCCACAGAAACTTGCAGCATTGGATGACATGCCTGGGCCAGGAGGACTCAAAAGGCTTCCATATCTGGGTACCTTGATGCTTTTCTGGCCTTTTTCAAAGTACACACCAAATAGATACGGGGCTCTCGTAATGGCTTTGCATGACAAGTATGGACCTGTGTTTAAGGCAAGGATTGGCAAAGACTACGCCGTGCATACAACGTGTGTGGAAGACGCCGAGAGAGTGTTTGACAGCGACGGTCAGTATCCGCAGCGACGTCTTATGATGCTTGCCCGCATGTACCGTCAGAGAAACGGTCTTCCCTTGTCTTTAGGAGCTGTCAACGGGCCTGAGTGGCATGCGCTGAGGAAGCCGCTCAACTTCCTCCTGAATCGACCGCACGCCGTCCTTCATTATCTGCCAGCCCAGAATAAAGTGGCAGAGGACTTTGTTGCACAGCTCAAAGCTGGTAACAAGGACATTCCGGCGAAGGAGATGTATGAATTGTTTTTCAAGTTCAGTGCTGAAAGCATTGGCGTGGTGTGTTTCAACGAACGCATGGGGTTCATGACAGACAATCTGAGCATTGATCCAGAAAAGAAGCGTCTTCTTGAAGCCTTCCAAACAAGTCTAAACTGCACTTACAAAGCCATCATTGGGCTAGAAAGACGATTCTTGAAAACAGATAAGGATCCCTTTTATCAGAAATATGCAAACGCCATGGATCTGATCAGAAAGGAGGCAACCTTCTATGTTCAAAAGGTGATGGACAGCCTCAAAAGAAACTCTGAATCTGGAGCCACTCAGAGCGATGCTGTGAAAGACAACCTTCTGGCAAATCTTGTTCAGAGAGAAGATTTAAACATGGATCAAATTGTGGCGATAATTGAGTCACTTCTGATTGCAGGCTCTGATTCCACTGCTCGAAATCTGTCGATACTGCTGTATACTTTGGCCCATCACCCAGAGGTGCAATCTCGGGCAGCAGAGGAAGTGCGCAGCCTCATTGGCAATGATGGACCAGTCACAACTCAGAGTCTGGGTAAGTTACTGGAAAAATTCTCTCTCTTTTTTGTTTTTCTCTCCCACTTGGGGTGGCATTAAAAGTAGGTCTAAGCTCACATCATTGTCAAAGCAAGAAATTCTTCATGCCACTAAAACACCTCAGTTGATCTAAGTGTAAATATTCTGCTCATAGACAGGTGAATAACCTCATTTAAGCGAATTTATTTCAGCCTAGACCCCATCAGATTCTAACCCCTTCAGTTATCTCCCCCTCGTTGATTTCTCTAGCTTTCTGTCTTAAAATAGAATCATCGTGTAACTTTGCTCCCTGTGTCGGATAGCTTCTGTAAAGCTTACTGGCACTTGTTGTTCTTCCTTCTTTCGGCCCTATAAATAAAATGTGTTATTCTACAAATTCTACTGTGATTATGGAATATTTTCCTCATGGAGGGGGTAAAAGGGGGGGGGGGGNGGGGGGGGGGGGTCAATGGCCAAAATTTTTCACAAATCCCTTTCTCAAATAGTCACCTCGCCTTCCGATTTGGTTCCTAGTCTTTCATTCGGCTGGTTGTAACTGCGTGCTAATTAACCACTTTATTTATTATCTATGAGGCTCAAATTGTACCTGCAACTTTGAAACTGCATGCCTTATCTAGATCACATGTATTTTTACATAATTCTACGTTCTGACATTGGCTGGCAGGGTCCCCAGAAACGGGGATTTTATATTTTATGGGATTAACTGGTTGTACAAAGTGGGTGATTTGGCCTTCTAGTAGGTGCCTGAGACTTCTAGGCAAACTGCACGCCCTTATTGTTTCAAGTGTCTCTGTTACCTCTTCGTATGATGAGGTCCACATGTCAGCAAGACTCTTTTAAGGCTTACCCATGCACGGCTGGTATTAAAAGAACTTGTCATTTAACTGAACCACAAGAGTCATGTAAATTCTCGTCTCCATTAAAAAAAAAAAAAAAAGGATGTGGTCAATGATTCTTCAGCCACCCCCCTTCCCCACCCCAAAGGTCAGTTTCAAGTTGTTTCTGTTTGGTGTTGGATACCTTATGAAGCCCATTTATTTCTCCTTGTTTTATCTATCCACTAATTCCTTTTTGTTTTAAAATCGAAGTCAACGTACCTGTTGTTTCCAATGAAGTATATTGAAATGTTAACCATTGTGTTAATCAGGATTTCCACACCTGCCTGGATGGGCACCTACATTCCCATTGCCCATTAGGGTATGATTTTGGAATTTTATGGACATGAGAATTCTAGAAAATAGATGTCTACCCTGTTATCCATCTCAGTGTCACTACAATTCTTATTGCACACTAGTCCAAGCACCCGAAAATTTGCGGTGTTATCACGCGAAGCAAACGACCAAACTACATCTACAACATTAATACCGGTCCTCTTTTTGTAATTATTGTGCTCACACACGTCATTGTGTAAAAAAAATCATCGATTAAGTCTAGGACTTGCATCTTTCTATCAGAAAGCACCAGTATTCGCGCTGGTGGTTCACATAGACGAAGTCATGTTCATTCTATTGATTCTGCTCCTTTTCCTAACGATGCTTATGTTCACCTGGCGATCGACTCTGCTACGTACATATTCCCGACCCAGGATCTGATAGCGATACAAATGCTCGGTGTCAGCTTCGGGGACCGGAAGTAAACATTTCAGGGGCGAACCGCAAAATCCATTGACGTATGGTCCCCATTTAAAAACTCCGAACTGGGACCGTATTTATGAAACAAAGAAAATTTACGTAATTTTTATTATCAAAATAGTACTTACGGACCGTTTGAGGAGAAGAAATTATCAAAAGAAACACTTTCATACCAAAAGGAAGGTGTATGCAAAATTTGGGCTGGTTGGTGCACAAATAGTCGAGATATGGCTCCTACAAAATTTCACGAGTTATTTTATAATACATGTATAAGATTCTATCTGAGGGTAGAGGAGAGCCCATGACATCGTTTACCGAATCGAGTACTTGTAAAGGTTTCCTTAAAATATGCCACTTAGATGTTGAAAATGTGTTATCCTTCCTGCGTGTTTCGATGAAAAGTTTTCATACTGCGAAGATTTAAGTACTAAACCAAATGTCTCTGGGTACTTATTGGAAGCTGTAAAAAAACTGTGAAGCGATAATGAGGTCACGAGTGCCAAGATGAAATCCATGTCGGTGAGGGCATCGTGTATATTAACGACGGTGAACTCACAGTCTATTTATAATCTGCTTATCTATATTATAAGACTGGATCGGGGGCGTGGCACGCTCCCTTCCTAACGCATAACCTTCAAAACCGCTGTTTGGAGAATTCGGCTGAAAACGTCAACATGTACAATATCCGATACAGAATGTTTAGCATCACTGTCTGCTCACGGAAATTGCAAGATTTGATTAACACTTATTCTCCCAAATTGAAATTCCTCTTATGTCCCCTGATTCCCAAATTCTTNATTTCGTACCGGAAAGACATTGCGTTTCGTTTGCCACTGGAAATTTGAACGCACACGCCGACACCAGATCGACGAAACAAAATAACATTTCTCTAGCGGATGACGTTATCCACATTTGCGTACGCGGGAATATTTATAGGCGGGAATCACAGCTCGGGATACTTCAGCTAGTAAACAATAAAGACCGCATTCGTTTTGCGTGGCCGACACCACCAGGACTTCCTACTGCTTATTTATAACTTCTCCTGGAAATGCCTAATGCCATTTAAATGCTTAGAGACAAAATGATGTGTCCAATATCTCAGTAAAAGTATAAAATGCCCGAATGACTAGGTCTAGATGTAGATAAGTTTAGTTAGAACTGAAGTACCTAGGGCAATACAGCAAACGTCTTGTTCTTTCCTCTCACCAGGCAAGATGACCTACCTCAAAGCATGTGTTAAAGAATCCATGAGACTGAACTACCCCGTGGCCACGGGACCCGAACGCATCCTCTCCCAAGACACTGTCATAAGCGGATACCTCGTTCCTAAAGGCACCAGCGTCGTAATTACAACTAACAAGACTTCTCTCGACCCAAGCATCTTCCCTGACCCGTTGGAATACAAGCCGGAGAGGTGGATGAGGACGACACCCAGCAGTGGTAAGGATGACCCTAATCAGGTCAAGATGTCTGACTCTGTGCTTGACGACGAGGAGATGATGATGGCCGCCACGTGCCCGCATAAGGAGGAAGGCGAGAAACAACAAAGCCTGAGAGAGCTCAATCCCAGGCTCTATTCTTTTGCCTTCATTCCCTTTGGTCACGGCCCGCGCTCGTGCATCGGTCGCCGCTTTGCAGAGCTTGAGTTGTATGTGTGTGCCGCGAGGCTGTTGCAAAAGCTCGAGATCAGCGTCGATCCCAGCTACAAAGAGCTGAAGACAGTTTACACGCCCTTCATCACGCCAGTTGATCCCATACCGTTTCGTTTCAGCGAACGAAAATAACTAAACCTACTACTGTAAGCTATAAGTACTATACAGCTCTTTCTGAAATTTTTGAGTACATGTCACTGACTTGGTCAGTTTACCGGGGAAGTAAACTGACTTGTTCATTATGCCACAGAAACCTGTGTTATATATGGGATTTTGATCTTTTGAAGTGTGATAAAGAAATCATACTGAGTGTTAGTGTTACAAAACAACATAATTCGCCAGTAAGTGATTAAGATTCCAGAACGTAATATCAATTGTTTTTGTCTGGCTCCCTTAAAGATATTAGCCAATGAGGTAGCTTGTCAAAGCCGTTCATGGTTTGTTTTTGTTTTTTTTTTATGTTTCCCCGGGGTGCAAATTGGATAGACTGTCAAAGAAAACTGATCGTGATAAAAGGCACTGTGAGACACATAACTTGATTTCGGGTTTTTGCACTACCTCTTAGCAAGAGATCCATGACCACCCCGTCCCTCCAAACCCCTCTTCGCCTAACCCACTCTGACATCAGTCAATTCATTAAATTTTCGGAGACTTTGGGATCAAAGATGTTTGAACAGATTGTAAGTAAAACACAGTTTTACACTACTTTCTGCTGTATGCAGAGAGAGTACCTCTGACACAGTGGGCAACATACAGTAATTGTAACTCAGAGAACCTTGGCGTGGCTTGTTAGGAAGAGGACACAGCACTAGGGCATACAGCATAGACCTGTCCACTGAGCTCTGAAGAGGACAAGTTGAATCCACCCTTCGAGAAAGATGTTTCACAGGAAGAATAATGTCTTGATTCTGTGATACTATGCAATTCATGATGACAGAAGCTGAAAAGATTGCAGTAAAACCAAGATGCAAGGCTAAAAGCTAACTCCTTCCGAGACACCGAACGTGTTGTTTTGTTGTTATTAACTGTTTCTTCATTTACCAGATAAAAAGTAATGACAACCACAATCAATACTAAACATCTCGGACAGGTTTACTGAAAACTGACCTTAAAAGCGTTTTCAGGATTTTACATTTCATTGCCTATTAGTTCCCATACAAAGCACACAGTGGTGGCATACCATGAATGTTTTCGTTTTCTTGCACGCAACACTGTGGGCATTAATCTGCATTTTTTGGGGGGTGTCTTAATGTTGTTTTATGCTTACTGATAATGACTTCAGAGTCAACCTTTTTTTTTTCTTGCCATGAATAATACCCAGTTTCAAGCTCTGTTGTGAGTTTGTGTATTCTTATATTTTTCATATGTACTTCCATAGCTGTGCTCCGTTATGCTGAACATACACAGAACATACTGTGAGTCTATTAAATCATATTTTCCAAATGTAAGAAAACAGTTGCCAGTTATTAAAATGACAGAATTACTAGATCTAGCATCAGCACCGACCCTCACCCCCATCACCTCGACAGTACACCACAGCACAACTTCATCGACCAGACTTGGCGTAAGTTTTAACTGCGCTGTAACTATTCCAGCATTGTAAGATTATGTATAGGATCACTGCTGCAGTAAACTACATGTTACCACAATTACTTTTACAATCCCCGCTTCTGTTATTGTCACCACTATTATTATTACTACTTATGCTGCTGCTTCTGTGCTTCTGCTCCCATTACTACTACTATGATGTTACTGCTACTACCACTGTTACTATTACTACTATCAGTAATAGTAATAGAGTGATCATGAAGTTTTTAAGTCTCATAGCCAGACAGTTTGCCTGTACTTGCGACTTCACATTATTATGATCCGGCAGGCCAGATCACCCGAGGGTATTCTCAACTCGCTGGGGATGATGCCGTTGGCATTTACAGGCCGTGACAATATCAGCATTCTGACAATACATTTCACGGCCCATAGCTAGATATCCATTTTACAGATTGGTGGACTGGGGAAAATGCGAGTAAAGTGCTTGCCCAAGACACTTACAACAGACCATGGGGGAAGGGAGTGGTCGGGGAGGGAGTGGTCGGGGTAGGAAATGGAACTTATGATCATGAATACTAAAATCATATATATTACAGTATTATATTATTATTGTATCCTATAAACAGTATAATATGTATGTTTATACATTGAAGTACAGTATTTGCACGTTGTTACATGTCTACCTGTCATAATGTGAGAATAAAGGATAAAGATCCCAATCTTTTGGCAGAGTTTACAATCTTTTCTTTACAAAAAGTTTGTGTAATATGTGAGGGTGGAGGAGGAGTGATCTTGGAAAATCATTACCAAATACAATTCTACTTGACCACCAGAATTCTCATTATGTCCCTTGAAGAGGCAGCCTTTTCCCCTCAGTTCCGGATAACTTATTCTTGAGATATACACCTTTTTTTTTTACTCGGAGGTGCTCTTTAACGTACTCACAATCATCTCCCCCCCC
>JAWQUT010000021.1:2848146-2866414 GCA_033807755.1 Ellobium chinense | reverse complement strand
CCCCTTTCCCCATCACGTATCCCCAGGTATACACCCTTCAAGCTATTACCTGATCACCTTTCACACTCTTATTCTATTCTCAGCCACTACACCTCCAGGTTCCTTTTTCTGACCTGTGTTCACACCCTCCTTTCTACTTTTTTACCTTTTTTAAACTGTTCTTGAATGCACCGTCCCTTTCTTGTATTTATTCTCTTCATTTGATACTGAAGAAGATCCACGTACAGGATCGAAAATTTTAATAAACTAATTTCTTCGTTACATTTTGGATTGTTTCGTTATTACACTGTTGGCAAGTGCGTGCTTCTGAAATATTCTTGAGATATACAGATACTGCATACTGCTCTGGAATGATATGCAATAACGCGTGTTGGCTGCATGTGTGAGATCTGGTGGTGAATACAGAATAACGAACAGAATGTACATTCCCGTGGCGTTATAAAATGAATAAGAAAATGCAGAGCAGCCATGGCACGTCGCATCGGATGTTGCTTCTGCATAGAGATATGACCGCCCTTTAAATACAGTATTCTTCGTCAATTCACTGGATGTAGCAAGCAACACTTGAAAAACAGCCAAACAGATGCCATCAAAACCCTCACACATTGTTCCAAAGTAGCCAATTCACCAAATATGGAAACGATCTCTAACTTTACCCACAACACTTCGCCTGGAAATAATGATGTCATAAGTCCTAAAGTCGCCGCTTGACTTACGACAGAATTAATTTCGGATGGCGACAGATCACAGACGTGAAATTTGGAGAGACAGGACAGAGCAGGAAATGACCAAAGCATAAAAAAAAATGTCTATGGGGGAAAAGTGTCAGGAAATAGAGCGAGACAAGTTTTACCAAATATATGAAATGAGATTGACAACCACTATCAAGTGCTCACTTTAACCAAGTTGCGGTAAAATTCTGGGACTCTCCCTGGTGTAAGTGGGTTATGGTGAAGGGTTAGCAAAGAAAATGCACTCTTAAGAGAGTCTTCATAAATTGTCTACGGGTCAAGGAGTGCCTTTTCCCCTAAATGTGTACCTATCTCTCCCTCTACCCCTATCCCTAACCTTAACTGCAGGAGGTCTTCAGGCCAAGCATTGACTAGGTGGATGTCTAAGAGAAACAAGAGTCAGGAAATAGAGCATAATATCTGAACTTTCCACTTTCAATTTCTTTTTTCGAAAACTGTATGGGGACAATATTTTTAATTTTTTCACGAGACAAGTTTTACCAAATGTATGAAATGAGAAGCCAATATATAAAGTGCCCACTTTAAACCAAGTTGCGGTAAAATTCTGGAACTCTCCTTGGTGTACTTTGGATTACGGGCAGCAATAGGGTTTACGCAGAAAATGCACTCTTGAGAGCGTCTTCAGATATTGTCTACCAGTCAAAAATTGCATTTTGTCTTAAACCTGCACCTAGACTATCTCTCCCGCTACCCCTATTGCGGGTCTTCAGACCAAGCACCCAATGGGAGAGTATCAGGGTCTTGCTCAAGTCCTCTTCTGAACGACACTCCAAGCGGAAGTTGAAGAAGGAAAGAAAACAATGATGTGTTGATGATGATGATGATGGTAATAGTAATCACAAGCTTACCTTCTGCTCGAATTCTATTATTTCATACAGCTTTATGCAGTTCACATGATTCACTGCCTTCATACATTTCAGTTCTCTAGGGAGGAATTTCTCTTTAAAGTCTTTGGGTGCGCTCCTTCTGTTGATGATTTTCATAGCAACTCGTTTCTGAAGCTTGTCACTGTAAGCACTTTTTACCTTGGCATAGGAACCTTCTCCAATCGTAGTTCCAATGCTGTAACCAAGCTTTTTCAAATAAACTTCATCGTCTGAGGTAGCAAACTCTTTCACCACTGCGCCAGTCATGTTATAGAGCAGGCTGCCAGATCAGACAACAATATTAGCAAATTATGTCATTAAAACCCCTGGGATACAAGACATGTGTCGTCAGTACAGAAAAGAAAGTCGTCCTCAATTTGTATCTGATTCATTTTCTTTCGGTGCGGTTTGACGCTTTCAAAAAGTGTAGCAACTCTCAAATCGCGGATGTGCGTCATTCCAAGATATGACGTCATCCGGATACACACACAAGAAGGCGTAAAGTCTTGCCTTTTGTACCGAATGCATTTTACATGGTGGCATCAGAACGGACACAAGGATGAATAATCCGACCTGTCCCTTAGACCTACGTAATTTCCGTTGCTCCGATTAGTTACTGGACGCAAAATCTTCACATTTCGAACGTTTTCTGGGTAAATGTTGCTGGTAGACGTCCAGATATATGTTGCCAGCAAAAAGAGCGAAGCTTGACATGGAAGACGACGGGGGGCGGCTCCGTCTGCTTGAGGATGAGCTTCAGGTCATACAGGCGGAGGTCGAGCCCATAGAAGTCAAGCGATCTAGCACGTCCAGAACTGAGTCGGTCACGTACAGACCCACATACCGAGCAGTTCTGGCTAAGAATGGATACCTTGTAAGGAAAACTTTGGGAAATGGCAGCTACTCGAAGGTAAAGTTGGCCATATCTCTCAATAAGTCTAAATCTCTTGTGGCAGTGAAGATCGTTGACAGGAACAAAGCACCCAAAGATTTTCAAACAAAATTTCTTCCACGTGAGTTAGATATCTGGCCTGGGCTTCGCCATCCAAATATAATCAAAGTGCTAGACGCTTTCGATGACGGCCGGCGCGTCTACATGATTTTAGAATATGCTGAAAACGGCGATGTCTTGCGGTATATCCAGAAAGTAGGCGCGCTTACAGAGAATCTGGCCAAAGGGTGGACATGGCAACTGTGCGATGCTGTGCGCTATCTCCACGATCTGAATATTACACATAGAGATTTGAAACTTGAGAACCTGCTCTTGGACAAGTCTTTCAACATCAAGCTCTGCGACTTTGGGTTTGTTAAAGGGGACTGCACACAAGCCATGAGCCAAACATACTGTGGCTCCAAATCGTACGCTGCGCCAGAGATTCTGAAGGGTGAACCATATGACCCGAAAAAGGCGGACATGTGGGCTATAGGTGTGATTTTGTACATCTTCGTCACAGGCAAGATGCCGTTTGATGAGAGCCGAGGGAACAGCGGTGTTCTGGAGGAGCAGAGGAAGTTGGAGTTCCCCTGGCAAAAATACAAAAAGGTAAAACCACAGTCTCTCTCTCTCTCTGTCTCTCTCTGTCTCTCTCTCTCTCTGTCTCTCTCTCTGTCTCTCTCTCTCTGTCTCTCTCTCTCTGCTCTCTCTCTGTCTCTCTCTCTCTCTCTCTGTGTGTGTGTGTGTGTGTGTGTGTGTGTGTGTGTGTGTGTGTGTGTGTGTGTGTGTGTTTCTGTGTGTATATATTCTGCACGCCACGAACTTTGATGTCACAGACATGGTGCGCTGCGACACATCGTGAAGCTCATTCCACAATCGCCTGAGTTCTTTTATTGTTTTGATGATTTGAGGTGTTAGTTATATATTATTATATTATATTATAAATATATTATCATGATCTTCAGTTTATCTTTTTTCCCTGTTAAAAGAGTTTTGACTCGTTATTATATCCCTATTTTACAAACTAAACGTTATCTGCCTCATTGTTCTGCTTTGAGCAACCGGCTGAGAGCGCTGAATTTCTCAAAACCCAAAAATTCCTTGATGGAGAAAAATGCACCATTCAGCACTTTGGTGTGCAATTTTGCATATAAACTCCAAAGCACTTATGGTAGTGAGTTGCGCACCAGGTTTTCTGCTCTACAGCCTCTGGGAAATGGCCGTGAGTCCCCTTATGGCCTGTTCTGATGACAATCTTGGAATTCATGTCAGATATCAAAATCCTCATGAAATAAGACAGTTTGTGGTTTACGACTTTCACCATCAACACAGACAATAACAGTGGAACTCTGATTACACACTCAGCCTAAGCTCCTGAGGGTGTGTTTTGAGAAGTTATCTTTTCTTGGGTGTGCTCGCCAGACAATTCAGTACAAACCATTGCCTGGGAATTTCTAAAGTGGCATTCCTTGCTGTTCTAAACGCAAGACGAAAGAAAGAGCTAGTAAGCATAATATAATAATAACAATAATATAATATATATATATATATATAAATTTTAAAGTGATAGATAGCCCCAGTTAGGGCGACATCCTTTTTGTGGTGTCGGTTGTGTTATGGATTAGCAAACTGACAAGCGAAGAGAATCAGCTCCTTTTATCGTCACACCACGAACTGCACTTTGTTGGCCTGCTTGGGGCCCGGAGTTCTCGGACACGGGGAAAAGTCACCCCCGCCCAATCTGCATTCCCTTTCTTTTTCGCCAGCCTACATCTATAAGAAACAAACAGTTGGGACTGTTGAATGGGCATGTGCTGACTATAGGGGGTCGTGTTAAGCAGATTGTGTGCTAACAGTTTCTCTATATTTATGCCCATCCCGATAGGTGACCGCCGAAGAGAGAAGCCTTGTGCTGAAGTTGTTCACCCATGATTTCCAGATGCGACCCGACATTCATCGGGTCATGCGGACTCGCTGGATGGAGTCGGCAAGCTCACTGGACGCCAAACTAGGTAGGTCCAGCCCCAGGCCCCACCCTCCTTTCAAGCCCTTTGCTAAGTAAAACGTACAAGTACGTCCTTATCCCTTACCGGAATATCGCAGAACTCTTCCATCAAGCGCTTGGTTTAGGGTTAGGGGCAGCACTAGGTAAGAGTTCCAGGATATTGCCATCAGTGTTCAACTCTAGTAGCGCGTGGTGCCTCGGCTCCAGCCTCCCGCTGGGCTGCCTGATCATTGTTTCGGACAATGATAGATGCACGTGATGTCTGTCGGCCAATCAACTGACACCGGGCTGCAAACTTCGACCGGCGCATCTTAAGATTGGCGCTGGCAAGTGAATTTATTCGATCATTGCACGCAGTGTAGTGGGATGAAGGCGAGAACTGGCCCTGCTGTAGCTTCACAAGGCTGAAAACAACATGATGTAGTGATGGGATATCAACCGCACTTCATAAAATAACAGGAGGTTGTAATACAACTCTCATGAGAGAATGAAATTCAACCAAACTGATAAAATACATTATATTGAGACATACAATTAAGTAATTGACCTGAAACAATTAACTTTCGCACTGGCTGATATCTTTAACCTATCTGACATCCTTAACCCTTTGGTATATCTGAGATCACAACTTCATCCTTGAAAATACAAAGAGAGCTACAGCTCCTAAGCATCCATTGAAATCACGGCACTGTCTGTTGGCCCTATGTTGCACTTCCTTGTTCAGGCATGTGCTAAGTTTATTTCGTCAATAGGGCAGCGATATTAGTGTTGCACTGACATCAATTATAAATGTTCATGCACCAGATCGATTGAGTCGAAATTGCCTTTTGAGATTTTTCAAAGCAATGGATAGTTTGTTTGCTCTCGTTCACAGGAGATCTGGCGAATGAGGGCAAGAACAACCACCACAGTCACCACCATCACCACCATCACCACCACCACCACCACCACCGCCACCACTCCAGAGACAAAGGAGGCGACAAGCCAATAGCGGAGAAAACCAACGCAACCACAGCTAACCCTATGCCAGCTCAGTAAGGACACTGGGAAGGTCAAGGCCAGTTATCGCAATGCAAGGTAACGACAATTAAAAATAAAATGGTCTATTACACAGTATAACATCTGTGGCCGTATGCGCTGCATAATCATTACGTGAGTTAATCCACAGCGGTAACCATGGCTTACTTCCAAAACAGTAGTAATGTTCACTGTAGTTAACGCAGTACCTTAAGTAACATACAGATTATGCATACGGCCACTTTTGTCGCTACCATTCATCATTATCATCACCGTTGCCATCGTCATCATCATCACAGTCATTCACCTAGTTGTAGAGCGGATATGCATCATGACTTCAATACTCCATGCTTGGTAAAAATAAGAAGAGTCATAGCATTATCAAGGTAATCGCTTCATGTACTAGTAGCTTTCATTTTGCTAAACTTACTGTCTTGCTCCTTGTACCGTTTTGGTCCTCCCGGAAATCAGCTTTTTTCTCTTTAACCACAGGTCCAGATAATGCCGCACTTCATATAAGATCAGTTTAAAACAAGGTCAAAATTTGTAATTTCGTCTTAATTGCACCTCAGTCGCGCAAACCGATCAAAACACTGTATAGTATTGAGTGAGGAAGTTTTGTTGTTTTTTTTTTCGTTTAAATCGTTGATGACGATGCAGACAAGCTTATCTCTTGCTGCAGTCTATCATTGATTCTAGGCAAACTCAAACGTTACTGGTGAAACAAATGCTTAAATCTGCGGTTCCGTGGATTCACAGAATCTTGAGGAACATCGCAATTTTACTGTCAACCTCTTCTGCTCTGAGCAGTCTGGAGAAAACTCATACATGTAATTGTTTACTTGTTGATGGAAACAACATACTTGCGCTCTGACTCCATACGCGATCTGTTCTTTGGAACAGAATGTGAAATGCAAAGAGTATCTCTACTTATCAAGCTGTTTTATGATTGTGGAGCTTTCTGAAGCTACTTGCGAGTTTGCATCTCCTGTTCTGTCTCTTACATCTAAACATTACCAATATTCGTTATAAGGGATGATGCTCTGCCCATTCATTCTCCTCTTCCTACCTCGGTTTCCTTGCTGGATTTGAATCGTAAAAATGTCACTGTATAAAGCGTTCGTTGATGTTTTTGATCAAACTCAAGGACGAGGGAAACCCGGACCTTGCAAGGCACCACTTTTTCGTTTCAGAATGACTCCACCAAAAAGTCTCATACCACAAGCCTTGAAACGAACTCCGTGGCCCCAGAGTTTAACACATTTGCGGTTGCGACGGTCTCATCCTCCTTGTTTGCTCTCATCGAGTCTGCTGTACGTATGAAGCATCCATTTTGCCCGTCATCTTTCATTCCCCCAAGATTCTTTGCAATGGCTCGTCCAGCAGATGTTTGGCATATTCCTAGCCTCTGCAGGCATTTCATCGACGACAAAAACCAGCTACCATCGACATGGGCAGACTTGTTTCTACACCACCCACCATTCGTAGTTATACAACATGGATTTCACGGATCTCGAATGACAGTGACACACCATACCCAGATGCGAGAAACTATAAGTATCGACGAATAGAAAGACCAAAATGGAGTCTGCCTCGGTCTTCGAGTTTTCCTTTCTTCAGATTGTTTTGAAAACCGGGCCTCTAGGGACCAGTTTTCTTTTTCACGAAACAACGACTGTCATGGACAATGCAATGCTCATTAATAACTTACATGTGTGAGTTTGAATGAACTCCATTCGAGCTTCGATCTAAAATTACGTAGGCTCCAGTAGTGTTATATATATGTAGGTGCTTGTAGGTACATTGAAGAGCGACATAAGGACATCACAGAAAGATACTGACCATGTGAAGCGATTACTCTACATTTATTAAACATTTTTGATATATAATTTTTACACCCATCATTTGTACATATCATACATCATGTTATGGTTTGCTGTCCCATCTTCTCCTCAGATAAAGTTACCAGAGAGTACGAGGGTCTACTCGTAAGATGTCAAGATAGTAGCCAGCTGCCATCACAACACAGGGATAAGGAAAGTCGTTTTGTTTTCCCCACGGGACACATGAGGGAAAGGCAATTCTAATACAGATATTTTCAATTTCTAGTGATAGAATATAGTTAAAATGAATGAAACCCATTTTGTTCATATTATATGTGTAATTTTTAAGCCTCTACGCTTACATATGATTTTAGCAAAAAAACCAAAAAACAACTGAAATTAAGAAGCCATAAAATGTCAAAGGTGATGTAATGGTGTTACTCTTGGCACTGCATGTGAAGCTTAATGTTTCAAAATTTGCTCTCTGAAGATGCAATAAATACAATACTAGCAACTTCAGTATTTTTTTATCTTTAAAATTCACTCCTTAGTATGGTATATGTTGATGTTGTTATCTTGAACTATGCTTTGTACATAAATTCCTCTGTGATATGTTCAGCACTGACACTGGAGTTCATTATTCAATAATTAAAATTTATTTTGGAATTTGAATAATATCTCCTGCCTTCTCCCTCATATTTGTACACAGTATTAACAATGTACTCAAGGCATCTTCGCCACAAAAGGGTCACAAGAGTAAGTATAATCTTGTTCTCCGTTTCAAAGATTCATTTGTTTGGATACTTAATTTTTAAAAGTCACTATTGGAGGATCATTTTGTAAGCATTTAATAAAAAGGATATTCTACCTCAACATGTGTCTCCCATCGTTGCCAATGTTTATTTTACATATTATCAACTTCATAATCAAATACTATTCTAGGGGGAAAATACATTAAACTCCGGAGCAATACGCTTTGGGCAGTTTAAAAGTTAAAACAAGCAGGTCTTTTGTGAAGTCTGAAATTAATATTTCAACATTATGTGGTGAATTTTTTAAACTGCTCCACTTTCATCAATATTATATTTTAAAAAGGTACGGAAAATACTCTGAAGTTTCGGTTTCAATGAAATCCTGTGAATTTTTCCTAACTCATAATCTGCACAGCACAGAAATGACAACTTTGTGTTTATGCCTTTCATAATGCTTAAATCCAAATTCACCCATCCTAAGAACACGAAGTTGCAAATTCATCTATCCCAAAATATGAAGCTGCAAATTCACCTCTCTTAAGAACAACAATCTGAAACATTGTAAGCCAGTTTTCTGAGCAAGCTACATGCCACGAAGAACAAGTGTGAGCTGTTTCTTTTTAGCTGCCATTAACGTGAATCTTGTCTTCAAATGAATTTTCCTCCTGATTAAGAAGCAATATTGTTATGGTTCCAATAGGCACAATATGTACATCTTTACCCTGAAAACAATTATAGCGATTGTTGTAATCAATATATTTCTCCCTCACTAATAAGAAGCAAATAGTCTTGTGATTCCATTGCGTAAAAGTTCATCTCTGTTGTGAAAATTTAATTTCTGATGAGCTGGGGATTAAGTATGGGAAATACGTAAATTCTGAAATGCATTAAAAGTAGAATTTTTCTGCATTTCTCCATCTAAACTATATGCTTCATTTCACAATAAGATTTAAATTTAATTTCTGATATTGGATTGTCACTCGGAATAGTCATAACTAAACACAGATTCTTGCATTTTTCATGTCTGCCAAAATGTACTCATAGGATATAAAATTTACTAAGTATAATAAATTTATTAAATAATTATGCCCAAACCATACACGGTAAATAGATGGTCAAATAATATTCTAACAGATTTTGAACATCAATAACCCAAAATTCAGGAATTTTCTGTATAAAGTGCACATGAATCATTGTGGATGTGACACACAGTAAACATGGTGGATATTGAACCTGAAATAACATCTATGTTCCCATAATTCCTAGGCCTGAGAATTTTATCTCAGTTACCCTTTTGAATAAAAAAAATGTAGTGTTTGTGCAGTATTTTGATCAAATATAGGATTCATACAAAAAGTAGTTTCCTGTGCCCATTTACTTAAAAAACAATCTATACATTAATGCTCCCTGTCTTCTTCATCTTGAGAACTCTATTTTTGGGGTTTCTGAATAGGGAAATCCACTCTTGAGGGTTAAAAATACCATCGAATAACCAACGACTCCAACTTTTTCATTGCTACTGGAATTTTTAACATCTTTTGGCTGATCTACACAATACATATAAATTTACTCTACTTTGAATTCCCATCACACTATTAAATATTCTCTGGCTTTACAGTGAGTCTTGTAACTCTTGTAGCGCTAGAGCCACATTTAGTTGCTCTAATAATTTACTATTAGTGATGGGGATGTTAGTTTCAATCATCACTCCTGTCCAGCTCATTGACACTCAGGCTGGTCTAACCTGGTTATCATCAAAGAAATCACTGGCACCAGGTCCAGTGAGGCCATAACATGGCACAATCAGCTGATGCAGTGGGGTGCTCTTAGCACGCTGTAGGTATAGTTTTACTAAAGTTTATATTTGGCCTGGGTCTATGCCATCATGTAGTTTACATTATGGCAAATCTCTCCATAAATCAAATTGGCGATGACTTTGACTTTTTCAATACAGTAATGAGATGTCCATAATAGTAAGGACAGATAACACAACACAAACCAGAGGACATAAGAAGTACATAACTCAAAAATATATGCTGTAGAGACAGAAGAATATCACTGGTAAATTAAGAACACTTCCACACATACTGATGGAGTAAATATTATTTATTCTGTCTTAGTATAAAAATTTCCTTACAAGTCGTTAAAAAATGCAAGTTGATCACAAAAACTGGGCTCTTACTTGCTTCTAAATGCAAATGAAAGAAAATAATGCTGCTTTGGCATCAAGTTAGAATATCAAACACATAATCACAAGTTATCAGAATTCAGTAGGCTAACAATCCACAACCCTTACAAATGTACATATAAAGCAATTATGCATATGTGCATAAAGACTGGCCATTCACCCATTGTAAATATACTTACTAGTATGACCCAGACATATATAAACTCATATCTCTTTGGCACATTGCCATGTATACCAAAAGAAATTTAATGAAACAATTAATGTGGAATTTAAAACCCAACCTGATTTTTAATGCCCAAGGGGTCCCAAACCAAGAATCTGTGATGTTATTTCACATGATCTCTTTGCAATATGTGTCAAAGATAACAGAAAGCTGTCTTTTAATTTCGTCACATCCAACCACTTCTCAGAAGTTTGATGATGCTAACGATGCAACTGACAAGGAGTATGCAGCTGTCAAACTTACACTTCTCTGTGGCTCCTGCACTAAAACACAAAATTTCGTAACTTACATAGGGTAAACATTAAATCTTAGGTTTGCACAGTCTGACATTGTTTCTGTCATTACTAAAGTACTGTAGAGTCACAATGAAATAGGTGGCAGTCATTCATGCTTAATGAAGCCCAAGCCCTTTGGTGACATACTTTTTACATTATCAGATAGGTGAAACATAATTGTTGTTTGCTTGCACCCACGATAAAAATTAACATTTTCTCAGTTACATAGTTAGCATCAGGACACTAATAATATTTTTCTTGTTGACTGCAAATGTACACGGAATCCTTCAGAACACAAGACTAGCCATTTAAGCAGCAATATAAAAGTTACACACTTGAGTTATTATTTATTGGCAAGCGTGGAACAAGGTAATAAAAATGCAGGCTTGTTTAATTTCCAACAAGCAAGGTATGCAATACTGAAAATTAGATCAAGAAAATAATTAATATCACAGATAGCAAACAATAATATCACCTCAAAGGACACTGTTTTTTAATAAAACATACCATACATTCATACCGTCAGTAGACTTAAACAAGGGAAATAAAACTACAAAATCTTGCAAGATAATTATTATTTCCCCTTATCACAGAAAATGTCAAAAAACACATTTTAGAATTGGAATCCTTGGAGCACAGATCTATGTCAGTCAGTGACTCACAGCAAAAGCCTCATTACAAAGACAACATGCCAGGTGAAACACTGTGGTTTATGCTCTAGCTTGATAGTGGACTAAAATATTATAACCTCAGTTTACAAGTGTACTGCTGTATGTCTATCATCAGATAAACCCCTAAGACTTTTCCAAGGCATACTTAGGTTAGTGTTTGGAATAAGGTTAGGGTAGAGAATCCACCCTTAGGAGATTTCTCACTTCCCTTAGAATCCTCCAAACCCTAACCCTGCCCTTAGCCCATGGCCGAGCATATTATCTTGGAAAAGTTCTACCTAGGATTTTACTAAATGGAACACAGATCATTTCACTACCCGGAAATAATACTGTTGTAAGTCTTAAAGGAAATTTAAATACGTACGACATTATTAATCCTGAGCGGCTATTTGTAAGCAGGGTGATGATTTGGATGGGTTTCTCAGCAGCTGATTTGCAAGAGTAGGCAACCATTCTCAGTTAAGCAATACTGGAGCCAACAATAAGTCCCATACTTATTGATACAGGGCATGGGAAGACACAAGACTGTAAACAAGTGCAGATAACACCCCACCCCCCATGGCTTTTATGGAAAAACTTTACATCTACATTCTTAGGAAACAACATAATCATTATGTTGCTTCGTGCCGTCAATCAAACTGGCCACATGTGGAGGAAAAAGGGGATAAATAGGTGATGCCAAGTGACAAGGTGTAAAGGAAAAGTTTAAATACTGACTGTAACCAAAGTAAACTAAAATCCTTAAGAATACCATCATAACTAGGCCAGAATGACTTCATCAACTATTATGTCATCTGTGATGTTAGAATAAAACTGATCACACCACCAGTAAGATCAAATCATTTGTCATCTAATTTACATCCTTGCCCCTGCTTGCTAGTCCCAAGCATTACTTCCTCAAAGAAAATGTGGAAACACTAGACAGCCTTGTCTGCTGATTGGCGCGTGGGAAGGGAGAGAAACTAGAAAATCTGGCTGGCTGACTGCTGTTGTTGTTTCCCCTGAAAGTGCTGACTGGGCTTCGAGATGTGGTTGAGGCCTTGCTCCGCCGGCCAAAAGATTTGGTCATTGAGTGCTGAAGAAAACAATATTAAACAGTGATTAAATTATTATCTTCCACATTTGAGTTATGGGAGTGATTTTTAATTAAACAGAAATATTTATAAAAAAACCCAACAAAACCATAAGCCTCATGATGACTGAATCATTACTGCCTATCAGAATCGGGCAACGTTATCGCTAAGTGGAAACAACATTACATAATTTGGCACTCAGTTTAGACATACTGTTGGATGAAGACACACAATATTGAGCTGCCCCTAAATACTCATTACCATCTGTTATTATGATTAATATCAAAGAGCAAATTTAGACTTTTTCATTGTTGGTAACTGGAGAGAATTAGTTCAGAGAGGTTCATAGTGTGGCCTTTCTCAAGTCTCTTGTACTAAGAGTTCAAAAACTGCCAGGCAAGCCATACATTACTGTATTCAGCAATGATCAATTCATGCTAAATCAAGCTGTTCACATACTGGAGTTATTTTTCCCTTATTCCTATCAAATAAATATGACTACTACGGAAATACATGCACATGGCTATACAGTCATTATGACTGGATAAAACTTGACGTGCTCACTACTGGCTACAGACTAAAATATATTCTGGTATACTGTACATATTGGCTAATACAGGTGTTAAAAAAGAAATCTTAAAAGATACATGCAGTGCAGGAAAGCAAAATGCAGGGTGGTCTAGTGAAGATACCTTATACAATAAGCATGTAATGAACTCATGTAAACCGACTGTATAAAGAAATGAACTATGTGGTATTAAACAAAGAATAACTGTGTGTGTTACTACATGCCATACATTCACAACTGTAGAATAGGACCAATATTACTATTACATATTTTATGTATAGAGTTGTGCAAAGACACTTGCATCATATTTAACAGAGAAAAAATATGCTTTATAATACTGCTTGAACTTTGCTTGAATTTAAATTAATCGTTACAGAACTCAGAACTCAGTGACAGACATCACAGTATTGCTTGGTGCAGTATTTGAAGTAGTTGGCTGCACTCACCGTGAAGTCCTAAATTACCAGTAATCTTTTTGTTTTTGTTGAAATAGTATGTAGACAAACTGTACTGTGTTCTAACAAAAGAGTAAATCACTGTTTCTTGCATTTGCTCAATGCAGACTTTTACGTAAAATAGGGTAACATTTCAGAATTCTTGATGAAGAACTTCATCATGCTTTTAACAAAAGGTTAGCCTAAAAAGTTGTCAGTGGTCACAATAATTGTAACTCCTGCTGAAGAAACTTCCTACTCTTGTAGTTATCCAAAATCAAAATAGAGTGTAGCATATCTTTAAATGCACAACAAGGCAGAATTATTGTAATGTTGTGTAAAGAACAGCATTACTGTGGAAAGCAAAACAGCGAACTCTGTGCATGTATATGACAGAAGACAGATATTGAGACAAATCATAAATACCGAGTACATACAGTAAACCAATTCCTCTGCTCCTCCTCAGTTTCACATACATCATTCCTTCCCCATTCCTAAGCCTAACTCATAAGTAATTATTAAAGCTGCACCATTTCATCATTACAACTGGAAGACAAGCCCTGATTATGAATGGCCATGGACAGTGCCTCAATTCAGATGGATTTTTTTCATATTTCAAATACTAGACGTTTCAACATTCATTTTCATTACTGCAATGTTTGGATGGACAATAAAATAGCAATGTGCAAAGTGTCTATGCACATAAAATGTTTTACTCCTGAAATTCGGTAAAATAGTGCTTTGATGTGAAGTGTGTGATTGAATTCAAATAGGTAAAGTATCCTATCATACCTTTATTCTCTTTTTATACCCCAGAGGGGCCTTAACAGTGCTCCCTATGGCACTCAAAAGAAGAAAATATATCGATGTCATTCCATAATAACCTACAAATGAAACAGAACAATGTAGTCCCCCCCCCCCTTAACCAGTAATTCACATCTGTGGCTACATAACTAGCATTTTTTTTTTGTTTGCAAACATAACCAAAGAAAACAAGATCCCAGAGCCCCCAAGAATTCCATACCTATATCACATAAGGAATTTATAACATTGACAAAATAAATCCCACATACTTCAGAGTGAAAAAACTGTGCTGACAAAAAAAATATGAATACATCTGGTGCAAAAAATCTATGAACTGATGCAAAATTACAAATACTGTACTATCATATGGTTCAATTCAGTTTGCTAGTACTTATTGAATTGGACAAGGATAAATGGGCTCAGTGTTATGCACGAACTGATGTCGATATATTTTTGTTGTGAAACGCTCAGAACCTGTACTTCCATGAGGCCGCGCGCTGCACAAATTTATTATTATTGTTACTGTCAACTCATGGTTGTATAACATCATTCATAAAAACATCATAAAATTTTACATGCTCTTCTTCTGAAACACGGGGAGTGGTAAGTGATTGATATTAAAGACATTTATAATATTAGACATTATGGTATGCACAAACTGTACTTGTATTATGTCTGTTATGTCCATTAATTAAAAATTAATTTTGACTCTCTCTAAAGCTTATTTACAGATAGTCACTTAGGATTTGTAGATTACATTCATTAACCAACATAAATGTCTGCTCATGGTGCTCATCAATTAAATGAATAAAAGATGTGCAGCGTATATATCAGTACTTATAGCAATCATATGTGTAAATAGATGAAAGTGCACTGACAATGAACCTGCCTTCACAACACACAATTAGTCAAATGATTATGAGTGAGTACCTGACAAATCTTACTACTGTGTCCTTATTTAATGTGTGGTCTTCTAAAAGTGAGCAGAAAGGAAATCAAATCAACAGGATTAAATCATGTGAACAACTTAACAAATTAGACAACATACATAGTGAAGTCATCTTAGCCAAGGACAGAGTGGAAAGACAGAGTTGTATAACATTCAGGAAGAACAGAGTGACACAGACAGCAGGACAGATCAAGGCAGAAAGAAAATGTGAGGCAAAGCTATGTGAGAGAGAAGAAGGAAAATGAAGAGGAAGATATAGAAGAAGAGTCCCATAGACCAAGGGTTAAGCCATGGTCACAACCTAAGACCATATTAATTTCTATAATGGACTGCAGAAAAGGAATCTTTGGCAAAAGGCATTCAACTTATAACATGCTTACTACAATACTGTAGAACAAGCTTCTATAATGAGCCTTTTCATGTATTATCATGTACTGACATGACCACTTTGGACGGTATAATGTTACCGTCCTGACATACCAATGCTCACAAACTTGTAACCATCAAGGAATGATTTTTTATTTTTTTTTTTGTTTTGCCTTGCATGAAAACAAAGTGACCTATCTTAACAAAATGGCTTGAGACCTCCAAATCAAATAAATAGGTGTAGTACACAGTGGAACTGGAGCACTTAGTAACAGTGGCGGTGTGGTCATGTATAGACGTCTACCTGATTCCAAACTGACAGCAAGGCAATGGGTGCCATCGCAGAGGTCGTGGGTTCGTTTCCCACCACATCACTTTCTTTCCTTCTTCCATTTTCTCTCTTTGTCTTCTTGAACACTTTTCCCTTTATCCTATTTTGTGTGAGCATCTGTTTCCGTCTACTCACTCCTCACAAAATCAAAATACAGTCCTTATTGCTCTCCATGATATTGTTGGGTCTCTGAAGAACGTTTTTTTTTTTTTTCAAGAGTTAATGTGAAAAATATGAAGGAGCTGTTCTTATCAAG
This sequence comes from Ellobium chinense, assembly GCA_033807755.1. Classification (NCBI taxonomy): domain Eukaryota; kingdom Metazoa; phylum Mollusca; class Gastropoda; order Ellobiida; family Ellobiidae; genus Ellobium; species Ellobium chinense. The sequence goes on along the minus strand of JAWQUT010000021.1, from coordinate 2,850,127 downwards.
ATCTGGATCTGATATCCATTTCTAAAGGCATTGCAACATGTGGCTAAATTTAAAACTGCTGTGACACAATATGCACAAACAAGTCAGTGCTTTTATTGTTCGTCGGTTACTGCAATCCAAAAAGCTATAGCTATTCAAATTAAGTGCATGTTTTTGTAAGCTGATTATAAGCCAAAAGCTACCTACATTATAAGTCAGAATTAGAACAAAACAACAGAAAAATGAAAATGACATTCACCCTGATGGCAAGCACTACCTAACAACTGTTAGAAATCCTGGAAGTTTATCTGTTGTTGAAATACAGATAAAACAAAAATGAAATGGTTTTATTTCTAACTGGAACAACAGTCTTCATTAAGAAACAAAGAACATTAATGAAAGGAAGTTAATTTACTGTTTAAACGAAATGCATGGCTGAAATGCCACAAACTAAAAAAGAACTAAAGAAATTAGACCCCTCAATAAGAACCCAATTTAGCGGAGGGAGAGACGTAATGGTACCTTCATCTTCATTTTCAACTTTAATCTGGCTTTCAGCCGACTCTCTGGTGACAACACCTAAATCAATTCAAAATTCAGGATCAAGACATGGAAATTCACACACATTCAAGTTATCATCAGAACAACATGAGAACATAAAGGAATAGCATTCATATCTTGCTGCCCTTGGATTTGCGTAGAAAATCCTTACAATTAATTCATTCACTCCATGAAGCTGAGTTCGCAGTTTGTAAAGTTTTTATCTTTTAGCCTGACAGTGATCTTCGGATTAGCAAACATGTACAGCAAATCACTGTGCCTAAATTGCCTCATCCCAAGCTATTCACTACTGTGCAGAAACAGAAATTCAGTACCTTGAAAAAGTGCTCTAAACTGATCTGTTATTTCCATTCATTAAAATTAATATTTGTCTCCATAAAAATTTTGATTACGGATAGTGACTTTGATTCTGTCCACAATCTTGAAAAGTCATGGTGTGAATGAATCAATAGGACCAACAAGCTGGTACTTTCATTGTGAATGCTAGTCCCTCCAAACATACTGAATGTAGAGAAGAAAGGCAAAGCCCTCTCCCCTCCTGACTTACGTGTCTGGCCTTGTCTCCAGGCTTCTTGAAAGCATTTACTCCCTGCAGAGCCAGAAGCACAGATTTCACAGGACTATAAGGCATGGCCAGAGTGCGACGCCCAAACTGTGCATCAAAGCAGGCAAGCGTTAGTTGAGATTGAAGCGCAAGCAGTGCGAAATCGAAAAGCAAAGCCAAGAATCAGCAAGAGATTGGTTAGAAGGGCAGTGGGTTGAAGCTGGGTGGGCAGTATTGCAAACATCATTTGGATTTGCACAGAATATTGTTAATGATTTTCATAAATATTAATTTTTCTAAGTTGTGGTTTATTTTTGTTAAAATGGTGAGCTGTGTTTTGAGTTCAATTTGTTATTTTGTGCTCCTATTGCTTGGTTAATGTGAGAAGTCTATTTAACATGGTTATTGAAGGACCCGCCATTTGTTAACGCTATGAAATGAATTTCTTTTGGTCATTTTGTTAATGATGTTAGGTTTGTTCAAAAATTGAATTTGTGACAGTAGATTTAGTTTCATTATGAGGAGTTTATTTAACAAGTCTATGAAATTCTGAAGAGACAAATGGAGACTGTGGTATGATGCCAATATAAAGAAGTCAATGGATCTTCTTCCCATCACCTTTGAGAGATTTTATTTCACAAGTCTGTTGGGAATATCTGAAAGGCTGACAGAAAAACAGCTATGATTAAAACCCTGAAGAAAGGGCGGGCTTGTCTCCTACTGTCCATTAGAAACAATCATGCCTGGATTCAGTCATATGTAAAAACCTGAAGTTAAGTCAAGTGAATGACTTGGTAGGAATTTTAGTTTGCTTTGGTTGCGACCAACATTCACATGGTTCAAGTTCTATCTATAGTGCATCTGGCCGAGGTTGGTGGTGTTGATTTTTTATATGGG
>JAWQUT010000021.1:2808464-2848130 GCA_033807755.1 Ellobium chinense | reverse complement strand
GGGGGGAGAGAGACTGAGGGGTGGCGGAAAAAAAGCATTAATTGTCTCATAAATGAATTATTAATTATAATGTATCTTCATTCACATGACTGTACTCTGACTGAATTAGCTCCTTACTGAGTATGCAGAGAGCAGAGCTCTTAAATGTGATTTCTGGGGGATGGGACAGAAGATACTTGGTTTTGCTGATTATATGCACTCTAAGTAAGAATTTTTTTTGCGACCACTTTTTTCCATAATTTTAAATGCAGAGAAATGTAAATCCCAAATAAACATTCAAGCTTCTCCTGTCACAATTTTAAGATGTGATTATTTCAAAGACAAAGAAGTTTGTACTGATCATGTTAACTCCGTGGAACTGGCCTTTTTTGCTATAACATTAGTTGAATGAGGAACCCTATTCTGTTAATAGGTTAATGTGCAAAATAGCAAAGGTATGCAGTCAGCAAAGGCTTAATGGCAAGGTCTGCACAGGTGGCTACATGTACATGTTCTATATTATAACAGATAAATATAACATAGATAAATATAACATAGGTCTTATAAATAATCCACAAAAATACCATAATCATGCATGACTAATCTACTATTTCCTGCCAATGTTTCTTAATAGAGTTCCAAAACTGAACTATATGTACTAAAGAATAATGCTAAATGCATATTACTGCATACTAAAAGAAGAGACTATATATGTGTATGTGTATTAGTATACGGGTAAAATGAAAACATCATGCTCTACAAACCCGCTACATTTCAGTACAAATCTTACGCACTAGCTTCAGATGCCATTATAATAAGAAAGAAAATGCAAAAGTGACTACTCTACAGCAAACACTCACTATCTGCACAGGATAACACTATGCAGCTTAGGCTAAGCAGAGTTAACCCTCACAGTGTCCCATACTATCTGTTCCCATTCTAACAATGGACTCCTGACATAAATGCTTGTGCTTCATGATTTATTCTATAGCCGTTAATTTATACATGATGAAAACTTTTCTCTCTCAAAAACATTATGCTGCTGTAAAGTCTTTTATGAAGCTAAGCAAAGGGCAGGGCCTGAATATGTCATTAAGGAGCTATGGACTCCATGAGGTTGAGTTGTGTACATATCAGCCTTAATAATGTGCTTTCAATCTACTTTTGACAACTGCCCTTGTTGCCCATGTGATAACTGTCTGGCCTTTCTCTGTATCTAATTAAAATATTCCGACTGTGCTAACTCTGTCTGTGGCTGTCTAACGTTTTTAACATTTCTGAATCCAGTTTCAAACCTTCTGCTCCATTTTGGAGGTTAATGCTAAGCTAATCTAATGGTGTTGCTATGATTCTGATCTTAAGAAATATTCACCTCAAGAAGACACTGTCAGGGTAAACCCATAACAACATTAACACTTAATTTAGACCATGTGAATAGTAGCAAATCACAATCCAAACTACTACATGATTAAGCTACAGTCAAGCCTGGATACCCAAATCACTATACAGGGTGGCCAAATAATATGCCTTGTCATCATCAGCAGAAACACATGTAATAATCCATCTCGGTAAATGGAACTCTCCCCCGTATTTTCTAGTTACACTCTTAGCTTTGATATAAAAGCTTGAAACAGGTGAACTTCTCTGGCTCGAGAATCCTGCCAGTCGAGTACATCCTTTATTAAGACTCTTTATAATTTGGTATTATGTATAACTTAATGTTGTGCACAGTAAACATTTGGCAGTGTATGGAGAGCAGAAAAATTCTGAATGATGTCACAAATAAAATGCTGGAAAGGAATAAGAATGAGACAAACTTTTGATATTGTATGCCAGCTTACTCATTTTCTGCCAACATATTCAGACTTTCCCTAAGGAAAGGCTGCAGCTGTCTCACTGGTGTTACAATGCAGGTTGTATTCACTAGCAAAAGTTGAAACACATCCATTTGACGATCAGCTCAAATCAATGAAAGATATCTACTTAACCAAGTCCAATCTATATTTTCCAAGGGAAGTTCTCCACACAATTTCAAATATTTGCACCGGCTGTAAAAATATGAAGACAAAAATCTGCTGACAAGTAGTTCTGGCTGTATTTAGCCATCCCTGTTACACTAGTCTTGCTACAGCAGGTGGAATTTATCTTATTCTCACAACAAACTGGTTCTGAGAGCTTCTCATGGAATAGAAATCTGATGAGATAAAAATACCTTGGTGGTATGAGCAGCTCCCATCAAGCCCGGCTTCTTGTACATATCCTCATCATCATCAGAAAACTTGTAGCTGATCTCTGGGGTTTTCAGTCTTTCGGGAGTGCGAACCTACAGAGTGTACAGTATAGTACAGTATGAAGCTTGCTGCAAAAAGTATACTTAATATTTACGTGTACTTAATATAGAGATCCACCTGAATAACGAAACCACATAAAAATAATGAATCCATACATAACAAGGAATACCTGTACTGTGAGTACTTAATAATGAGTACTTAAGATAGAATTTCCACTGTGTCTATGTAACAGACTATGCTCATGATTCATAGAATAACAAATTGGGGCATTCATCATCAAAGGAAAATTGTTACAAAATCTAGTTTTAAAAGAATACTGGGCCGGGTTAAAAAAAAAAAAAAAGTACTGGGCAGAATTCTGGCCTACCATAATAAGATAGTATTTCATGAACAGAGGTGAAGAGTATTCTGTCAGGAAAGTGAAAAATCTCAGAAAGAAAATACTACTAGAGACCAAGAACAAATAAATCTGTAACCTTCAGTGAAATTTTAGCTATAAGCAACCCTGCTTCACAGGTCACCTAAGCCTCACCAGATAGCGCTCAATCTTATTTTGATATCAGAACAACTGTTTGAGTCTATAGAGGTGACAATACCCCTCTTTCTCTGTTTCAACTGATACATCATGATTGACATGATTGAGTGACACTATCATATATACAAAATTTACCCTGTAGACAGGAAGTGCCCTAAAAACTGCTCCTGTATTCCTCTCTGCAGTTGTGAAACTCTCCAAGTGATAGTTGTATGCCTGAAAGAGGAGAAGATACACATATTTATGACAAACTTTGCCGTGAAAGATGAGCACAACATGCTGTGTTGAAGACGGGATCAAATAACTTAATCTGTAACCTCTGTATCTATAAAAGTCCTTAAAATTGCACTAAAAGCAAGTTATAATAAACTGAGAGGCAAGAGCACTAAAACTTTCTTGCAAATGTTTGCAATATCATACTTTCTACATTAGGCAAAATGTGTAAACTAAAATGAATAATATATAATGAAGTAGATAGAAGAAAAGATAAGGAAAAGTTGAAGATGATCCAACAGACAGTGAGGGATGAGTAAAATCTGTTCAGTCTAAAAGTAGGTCCACGTTCACCTTATGCACAGTGCGAAATTAAACAGTGAATGTAACCTTTGTAGCTAAGTGTAATAATGAAAGTAACTGTGCAACCACATTATGCAGACCTGTGATAACTTCTAAGTGGGTTTGAGAGAGGGAAAGGGAGAAGGGAGAAGGAGAGAGGAATGGATAAGAAAAAGGGATAGTGAAAAGTCAGTGATGAGATAAAGTAATGAGTACACAAATTATGGCAAAGGAAACATATAAAACTGAGACAGACTGGTGTTGTTGTTATTGTTATTGATCCAGTTGCTTTAGAACTTTTGTTCCTTAGTTCAATGCTTGTAGTGAGACTGATGGGTTCTCTGCAGTTGCTCTGAGGAATTGTAGAGTGTGTTGTGTGTGCCAGGGTAAAAATTGTTCCTTAATGTCACTGATGACTAAATTTTAATAGATGTGGTGTACTGTTCATGAGGGGGGGAGGGGCAGATTTTGGTGTAAACAGAGGAGTTGTTAGTCCAAAGTATGAGGTAAATACCTTAGGTTTTATTAATGCTCCAAAAAACTTTTTGTCCTCTGGTTTCAAAACCTCATCTTTCCTGGAATGGTAGGCAGATCGCCGGAAAGGTTCCCATCTGCAAATAAGGAAAAAGTGACCTGCCTGAGCTACTTAACATTAAAACATCCTGAGAAAATTCATTCACATTTTAAAGTAAAAACTGAGCAAAGTTACATGAAAATTTTTAACAAATGTAGGCAGGCCAGCCTACTGTGTACCACTGTCTCATAATTTCTGGAATGATGCCTCTTGCTGTGCTGAACAAGAAAAGATGAAGAAGTAGCTAGTATGCAGATATACTTCAAATCTCATAGCCCCAGTGAGGGCAAAGTCCTTTCTGTGATCTCAGTTGGCCTAAGTATTAAATGACTGAAATGAACAGACCAGCTCCATTTTTTTTTGCCCCATCAAGAACCCCATCTTATTCGGCCTGAATGGGATCACTGACTAGAGTTCTCAGGCACTTGGAGAATTTGCCCTGCCCTGTTTGCACTCTCTTCTTCACCGTCCCTTAACATAACTGTATCCTCCTAATCATTCAGACACAAAGGGAATAAACACAGAATTCCAAACTTGTTCTCCCAGTCTCTACCACATTACCTTTGTTTGTCAAAGATGAGAGGATACTCAAACTTCTGTACAGATCTAATCTTGTGGGAGGCACTTTTCCTCTTGACTGGAGCAAGGGGTCCCTGTATTGGACGAAAATATTCTTATGAAACTTAAACACTTGTAACAAATAATGTACTTCGAAGAGAAGGATAGGAATTATAAGCTCCCACTATGAGAACAGGAACAGGTAGCAGAGAGACTCTTTATTCTGTGTGGAACATAAGAACAAGACATGTTAGGAGCTTTCCAGAGTGCAAAGATTTTTGCCATTAATAAGTAAACAGTTTACATTCTTGCAATCACTAAATATCACTGATCAAAATTGGCTCTGATCTTTAACACAGAATACTTCACTACTGTTACCATCAGCTAAACCATTTCAACAAGGTAAAATTTTCCATAGACTTGATTCCTTAGACTTGCACACAGCAACATGCCTAAAACTGAGAAATTCACTGCCAAGTCTACTGGCACCTAAATTTTATAAATGTCTCCATGAGTCTTGATAAGCCAGACATTACTGTAAAGGCCAATGAACTGATTTTAACTAGGCAGTTAATCTACATAGGATTTCACACACAAGAAGCCCTGCATCATGTAGTACAGTAAGATAAAAATTTATCGTCAAAACTCTCTCAAAACATCTTCCAACATCTTTCAAAAGCTTTTTAAAATCAAAATCAATCATATGTTTGCACAGCGAACGGTTTCCTGGCAATGTGATTTTGAATAATGTGTTGTGTAACATAACCTGTTATGGTAAATTTGTTAAAGAAAAACCAGACAGATAAAAAAGATTTTGAAAATACCTCGTTAATATCGAAGGGTAAGACAGGTGCATTGGCAGTATCATCTGAGGTTGGGAAGTTGAAAGGTCGATGCTGACTAAAGAAACCAACAAATCGTCCCTTTGTTCCCCACCACACTCTGAAAGCAAACAAGTTTTCAAAGTAGAATGATGCACAGACTGAATTAATATTTATAACAAATTCATATATTCCATGATAAAAATATCTCTGCTTAAAAATGCAGCATGATTGAAGCAAATGTTACCCTAGTAGCATCTCTATCCCCTTCTCAACTCAATCCATGCCCACCCCTCCCAATCCTATCACTCCCTTCTCGATTCTCTTTGTCACCCCTTCAAGTGGAACATGAAATATTAATTGCCACCACAAATCCATGCGGTATCTCATTTACGAGTCATAGCTCTATGCCACTGTGCTCTATGATGTGAGATTTCTTTCTACAATCGTGGAGGGGGGGGGGNGGCAAATCAAGCGGAGAGGACATTGCACAGGCGAAAAAAAAGGAGGGAGAGAGAGAGGAGAGAGGAGAGAGGAGAGAGGAAAATAGAAGAGAAACAAAAGGAGAAGTTATGGGACAAGAAAGGGAAATACAAAGAAAAAAAAACGGAAACAAGACTGGAAGTGTGTTGTTGCTAAATGGAAATGAAGTGATTTCTGTGGTAGGAGGTGGAAAGAACATGGCAGCAGACTTTACTTCCCCTTTGCATGCAAAAACCTCCTGTCCCACCACTGTCTTTCTGTATGTCATAAACTACTCGCACCTGCCTATTTCTCTATGCCACAATAAATGATGATACCTGATAGATCCATCCAGCGACCCTGAGAGGATGACCTTCTGTGCCTCCACATAGACCAAGGACACGATCTTGCTCATGTGGGCTCTCCAACACACCAGCTGTTTTATACAGTTCTGAACACACAGAATTCAAAGCAATTCATCAGAACATTATGTACCAGGAAGGGGAGCTTAAACGCAGCCTGGGACAGCTCATAGGCAAGTGGCATTAAAGGTTGATTATTTGGCGAAATTTACAGTCCTTTAGAGAGACTGCCATATTCCAAGACTTCTAATCAATCCATAAATACTTTCCCTAGATGGTGAACATAAGGATGAGAATTCACATTAAGTTGAGGTGTTACCTTCTTCAAGACAGATAATTTGGATAGTATTCAAGGCTGTCTCTTTAAGAAAAGCATCCCACTTTCATGACTTGACTCTGCTGACGTTTAGGTGACCACTTCACCTTAGAGCTGAAGGTTTAAAAGGTGCTGCACACCAAGTTCAGTGAAGGAGATTCTATTTTGTTGGTATGGCCACAATTTCATTAAGATAGGTAGTGTACATATCTTTCTGGTATTATGGCAACAGCAGTTAGCTTCCACCGAATCCATAATAACTCCTATTTATCAGAAATGAAGCTTGCATCACTACAATATACATACCTTATTCTGTACACAATATCTGTCTGTCATTTTACCTACATTAAGGCTTTGTTGAAGATTAAAGTATTTAGCTTATGTTAAAGGACTAAAGAACCTTAATGATAACATAATAAACGCCAATATCCCCAACTGCAATCATCCCAATCTATGAAAAAACAAATTCTGCAATCATCTAATTTGGCATCAACAGGGACTGAAACCCTGGTATCCAGTTTAAAGTACTTATGTTCCACAACATTATGGATCCACGTCATAGGGCATCTACTAATTTTAATATCATTAGGAAGAAGAAGGTGAGTCCAAACTGTTTTATGTGGAAAGTGTGTCATTAGGGATATTATGAATTTATTAAGAAAGACAGAACTTTAGATCAAATTTGAGAGGAAAGGTTGAAAAATCTAACACTAGGAAACTTCTTGTCCCAAACAAGAATCAAACAGGGTCTCTCAGCTTGCAAGTCTGAATATACTACTATACCACAGAGACGCTAACTTATTAGCAATTCAAACCTAAATACCTACAATCTGAATATTGTTTGGTAATGTCTACCTGCAAGCCTAGTGTTCACCTATGACCTTGACCTACTTTCCAACAGCTCACATCTTAAAAAAAAAAAAAAAAATTAAATTGGAATAATATTAGGTAGGATATTCTGAATACTGAGAAACCTACAGAGTCTTCTGTCTCTGGATCCTCCAAAAACTGCCTTACATCCCACATCGTCAAGTAGCCCTCTGGGAACAGAAATGAAAATATGTATCATTAGTCAAATTTAAAGTAAAACTGTTGGAACCAAACACACTAACAAATGTAATTTCTAGTTTTGTGGTGTCTCCCTGGAATGGAAATAACAGGCATCGGATGTACATGTAAAATCAGGATGTTCCGTAGGCACACAGTACACATTAAAAATTCCAATTCCTTACTAGTTCGAAGATCATAACAAGAGTAGGCCTACTGGCTGCTACTTGGCTAAAACTGATAGGGAAATTCTACCCAGTAGTTACGTCTTACAATTAGAAAAGCACAATAGAGCCATAATTGTGTTGACACACCATAAAACCCTAACTCACACAAACAAACAATACTGTATGTGTGCAGAGGACTGCATGTATGTAGAGGCAAAGCTGAAAACGTCACTACTGTAGTAACACTTAACAGTATATGAAACTGCTATATTTAAGTAAGGCTATTTAGAAATAACATTCAGCATTACAATTACAGTTACATATGTCACTTGTCATCTACTTACTACTGTCCCCTGTAACAAGAATGTTGACATCTTCATCATGACACACCGCTGTCACTGGTATTCCTGATCTACGAGTAAGTGGGGAGATCTCTCGTAGAATAACACCCTGCAATGAAAAACAATGTGAACATGTTACTTATGTGAATACTGCAGACAGGCTCTCTAAAATACTAAAACAGTCGATACAGCAAAGGAAAATAAAATGTTCATGTGATGTGGGTGTCTCTTCAGAAGCCGGCTATTCACATTGCTTTTCTGTTAAGACTTTCAATGATAATTGGTGAAGATCCTTTATCAAGCAACAGAAAGCTGCATGATATTAGTAGTCTGAGCAATGTTTGTCTTCTTTAAAAATAGTGGTGATCTGTGCTTTGAAAATGAGACCTCAAGTAAAATTATCTATGGAGCATGAGGCTTATTATAGTTCAAGGTGCTTAAACTCCAGGAACAAGCAAAATGAAATCCTGAAGTACCAATGTTTCAGGAAAACACATAGTCCGAGGTACATTTCAAATGTATACAGCCAAAAGCACACTTATTACAGAATATACAGGATGCTCTGAAGTGTCTCATTTTACACCTTTTGTAATGTCCACAGGACCATATCTACATATCTAATCCTGACTAACTTTCTAAATGTTTTGGAATGAATGGTGCTAGTAGCATATAAGATTTCATCATATGGATGACTGAGAGTGTTTGAGATGCTGAGGATGAGAAATGACCTATACATACTACTCACATCCATGTCCCAAAATCTGACAAAGGAATCTTGATGGACAGAAACAAGAATGGGATCATAGGTCTCAACAATCATCTTGGCGTCAGGATCTAAGATAGCTGCAGCTCCGTCCACATCATCCACATCCTCTTTCTCCTCTGCAGAGAAAGAATAGTCCACAATGCAATGGAACAGTAAAAGTCAAAGTATGATCAGACCATCATTTTAAGTTGGGATGTTGCAAATGCAGCAAAAGAAAGCACAAGAGAAGTACATTATATTTATACAATTGTACCCTAAGTGAGATAAAATCAGTCACTAATAACCCCATTAATATAAGCTTGAATTTCAATTCTAATGCCCATTAAAGTCATATCATAAATGTTTTATGAAAATTTGGCATGCCCCCTCCATTATATCCATCATGAAGACGGTGTCTTATCAAGAAACTAGTACTTACATTGAAAGGAAGAACAATACATGACACAATATGCATGGTAATGTTTTCAAAAGCTTCATAAATTCCGCAGCCAAGAAGACTTTCTTCCTAAACAGCCTCTTTTGATCTCAAAGTGAGAGGGACCTGCATCCTTGACCTGTTGGTTTGAGCTAATCCAGAGCCTGAGATAGTTTCAGCAAGTGAAACATGATTACCATCATATGTTCAAAAAATATTATTTTTAATAATAGAATAAATGTATCCTTAGCTACTGAAATCTCATGAAAGTGCACTTACCCTCCTCAGTTACTTGATCATCTTTGGGTTTTTCCTCATTTGAAGGTGCCGGTTCTTCCGTCTTTGACACAGTTGTGTCCGTCTCATTGCCTGCATCTTCCTCTCCTCCAGTCTCTGTCTTCTCTTTGCTACTTTCCTCATCATCTTCCCCTTCCACTTTGGCTGTCAAATCTTCCATCATTTTGGTAGCTGCTGCATTCGTCTAGAAATTTAAGAAGCAGATAATTCTGCACTTCAGTTCTATCAAATTATATCTCCTATCATACAGAAGAGATGTTCATGCCAAATTATGTCAAAATCACCGTTTGGCATTTCTGTATGAAGATTAATGTTCTGTGGCTTCCCATCTGAGCTATTCTCTCATAGCTCATACAGTTTCTGAAATGGCTCACTGTAAATATCACTCATTACGTAAGAAAATGTAGCATACAAGTATATTTTGTTGTCCATGAAAACACTAATATCAACACTCCCACCATTGCTTGTTGATTAAATTTGCGCAGAACTGGGATCTGTAACTGTAAGATGCTAGCATTGAAATGTTCCTTTCTGATAAAGATGTGGTCGACCTAACAAAACACTTGTCTAGTAGAGTACCTACAACAGAATGTCAAATGCTGTTAGGGGCAAGTGCGGCACAATGTAGGGGTAAAATTGGGTTAAATTATGTAAAATGAGTTAAGGGCAAATTCTTGAACGGCCACATCTCCTTTATCAATTCCTGAAGTTATTTTCATGATGCCTGTCTCAAAAGTTTGTTTTCATGCAAAAGGAAATGGTCACCCTGTCTAAAATGCATCTGTTGGTAATCTTTACCGTCAATTATCTCAAAATCACTGTTTCTGTCACCCTATCCCTTTGATCTGACTTTTTTGTGGTCCAGTTTACATAAAATTTTGCATAACAACTCTCCATGCCTGTTTTGAGATTATCACAGGCTTTTTACGATATCTTATGTTTTTTATCTTCGATATCTTGTGTTTTTTTATCTTCTATAAATATTTAAAGTTGAAAATTCTCAAAATTTTTTATGTTTTTCATGACATTTTTAAAAAAATTATTTTAAAAAATCTATGTAAGAAATCAAAAAAGCCTGTGACATTCTATTTTAAATAAAGTGATCTTTCAAATGAAAGAAAACAACAGCATCCTACCATCTGTTTTTCTCCAGATCCAAGGATTCAAAGTAAAAGTTATGCATATTATCATTTTCCAATATGGCGGCCAAACAATTGGCGTTTCCATAACAACAGAGGGAGGAAATTGCAAAATACCCCTCTTCATCTTCCTTCCTGGCCCTATATGACCCATTTTTCACCTTAAAATGAAAAAAGTTCCCTATATTAATGAAAATGACCTAGTCTAGTTCCGCCGCACTTGCCCTTAATAAACTGCACAGGTTATAAATGTTACAGTGCTCTATTATCCTAATGATGGAGCTATAAAGGCCTAGTAAGTATTGTGTTGATAAACACACACTCATCACATACCTCAGTGCCAGCAGGTTTGTCTGTAACTGAGGTCCGAGATCGTCTAGACATGAAGCTCCTTCCAGATATTGACTGCATGTCTGAAGACTGATACTTGTCTGTCATTCTCCTAAAAGTACAGGACAAATTAGGGATCAGAACAAACTTTAATCTTCGCACTTCTTTACCACAGTTTGCTTAATCATAATTTTTGTTTCATCTGAACATGTTTTAAAACAGACAATACTAGTTATTCTACATAAAAACTTATGGACAATCCGAACTTGTCTTAGTTGCAATTTTTTCTTGTTCTCGTGGAGTTGCAATTAAGTGGAATCAGTCGATTACAAATATTTATAATAATACTTGAGCAACTGTAGTATTGTCTCAGTGATGTCTTAGCATGTATCTTCCCATGTTTTACTGATAATGTTCTATGTGTTCAAATTACAAAAGAAGACAGAGGAAGCCAGAAAGTGAGGAAAGCTTTCTGGAAAGAAATAAATGCTTCTGTGTTGGAAAACATCTTTAGGTCCAATGATTGTTCAAGACTAAAGATCAGATATGATGCATCAATAATTTCGAACAATATTCAAGTCACTAAATATAGAGTTCTTGAACGAACATAGACAGCAAATCAAGTGTCAGAGTTTAAGCAACGAACAAGCCAATGTCTTACTTGAAGTAAGCAGGATCTGGCCTGCGTGTCTTGTGCACCAGAACCTTGAGTTCATTGACACGTCTCTCCTGGCCTGTCTTATTAATCTGATTCTTGTTTCCCACTTCTTTGGGTAAGATATACCTGGAGATGATGGAGATGGTAAAACATGTTCAGGATGTCAACAGTGAATGTAAACAGCATGCAATTTATCAAGAAATGACTTATAAAAACCATCGCACCCTACAGTATGTAGCTGGAAAATTGTAATGAATGTATTAACAAGGAAATGCATAAAACCACTGAGGGCAGAGCAGCAATCTGTCATTTTATGAACTCACAGAACAGGACTGTTTCTCTTTCAATCACAAGCCACCTATAAGCTATCCTCTGCTGCAACAAAACAGACAGACATACCAGGCTTGATGTATACTGCAGATCCTCTTCACAATTTATTGTCAATTTACAGTAACTCAAACACTGTTGCTGCAGGCTCTGCATGGAGGAGTTCACAGTGTAAATCATCCCGGCTCATACAACCATCTGGTATCCAATATCTGCAGGTTGGTCTTTAAAAACATATATCAGCCCACTGAAACAGCTTGAAAATTACTATCACTTACCTGCCAACAACACAAAGTTTCAAAACAGTAGTCTAATAATCTATTATCCCAGTGGTTCAACTGTAATTAGCTGTCTCAGCACAGTCTTGTGACTTTCTTTCGAATTTGAAGTGAGGGATTGCATAAATATTTGGAGGTACAATGTTTACTTACTAAACAGCAAGATGTTATTTAAAAACACAGGACATTTTTGTATCATTTTGGTTGATTTATACTTACACTTTGTCAACGCATGCTTTCTCTATGGACCAGAATATTATGTTCCCATTTGTGCAGCCAGTGGCAAGCAGGTCGGAGTTGATAGGGGTCATGCAAGTAATTTCATGGTCAACTAATATTTGGCTCTGTAAAGAAAAGGAAAATGAAATTGTAACTCAAATGTCTTACGACAACAACTGTTTTAAGTGCTAACCTGCAAGGTGGATGTCAATAGGAAGGTTTAGAGTTTTCCACTGATATTTTTCCACTAAATTTTACAGCAGACCTATTTGCAAATATTTATTTTTAAACCAGTGGAAATTTCCACTTTATATTTTGACAGGTAAGAGAACTGTAAAGACTGGTAAAGCAATTGTTATCTTACAAGGCTTAATTCAGGCAAGAAGCTTATGATTAAAATGTTACATATTAAGGCTTTCAGCATATGGTTGATTTGATGACAAGCCCTAAACATTACAAATTTTAGCCAATTAAATCTGATTGTAATCACAACAATACTTTTGGTTTCCTTCCTCAACATAGCAGTCAAAAATTAAGATTACAAATATATATGACTAAATACTGGCTAATTCTTTATCAGAGAAATAACCTGTCTATCAAACGGAATTTTTCCTTTAAATAAGAATCTGAGAACATAATTAAGACAGGCAAAAATGCTAAAAAACTGATAGAAAATACTATAATCTTTCAGCTGTAGCACAAGAAAGTTAGAATTGGTGAAAACAGCTTAGGTTTAGTGAGAGAAAATGCCACACATCATATGGGGGTAGAAAGGGGGAAGGAAGAAGAAAACTTTTGTACTATTAAAGGATAGGCAGGCAGTATAAATTTTTCCTCATAGTTCATTTTTGTATCAGTTATCCACAGAAATGGGAACTGAAAGAGGTGGGTCACAACATACTTACGGCATGTGTAGGTAAATAAATATTCCACCAACATATTCAAGTGCAAAAAGAAGACTGTGTGATAAAACAACTGAAAGCTTGTCTTCAAGAAGTGCACATTAGCTCAGATTAACAGTAGCATGTGGATGAGAATTATCTTTTGTTTTACCTCATTCAAATACCGAAACAATACAAGGACAAACTTAAATTTCAAATGCTGTTTTTCTAGTATTCTCAAAACTATTCCTAGACTACATACCATGACAGGCTAGTCCAGGATCTTGATGTTCTCTTATTTTTTAAAACATGTTTTACTATGAGCCATGGTAATACAAAGCTCACCAAGAGATTGGTGGACAAAACAAACTGCATGGATCCCATTAATATCAAGTAAAATACCCTTAGAATTTTTCAAATTTATAACAATCCTAAGCCCTAAGATTTTTGTTAATCCAGAAAGAAAAAGGAAAAAGCATTAAAGAAGCTCCAACCTCTTTTTCAGACAGATTGGTGACCTGAGCTTTGGGCTGACCAATGTCAGGAAGGGGCTCTGTTGCAGGGAAGGGGTCTTTTGGGGTCATTGGGTTCTGTCGTATTGATCCATTTGTTCCGCTCCGACTCAGACCTGACTTGTCCCGAAGAAGAATGAAGAAATCTGAGAACTCCCTCAAAAGAACCAAGTCATTGCTGTCAGCTGCATCCTGTCATAAATAAGGTATCAGGAATTATTCAACAATATCTTATAACCTTAAAGAATACTGGTCAGCGGTTTCTAAAATTTTTGGGGGGGCAGAAGATTGAACATATATATATGCCCAGAGGCCCAGTTTAGCTATCCTTGCAGGAATTTGACAGGAATAATAGTTCTGCTTCTACTAGGTTTGCAGGTTAACCATTATAAGTGGTCTGAAACAGACCAACAGTCAGGTTTACTTTTCAAATTATGAATGGTTAGATTAAAAGAGGATCATTCTGTAAATGGAGGGGACCCTTAGCCATTATCAATATTGACAGGCTTAGTTCAAGAGTATAACCATTTTCATGTAATTCTCACTGACTCAGGCTTATTATTTCCTAACTCCTGGTCTCAAGATCATTACTTGCACTTTGATACTAAAACCTTTATATAGCTGACAAAAGTCACCAAATGTCAAAGATATATGCAGTTATAATATCTACTCATGGACTTATGTATGAACTGTCCATGAAAATTGAAGAAAAATTCAGTGGCCAGATATTTTTCAAATCTTCCTAAATATGGGAATTTCTTAAACATTAACTTCTCTGAAGCTATGCTTTAAAAATCTAGTTAAACTCACAGCTTTTCCTGATTCAAACGGTAGGCATACCTAACTAAAGACTTGAAGGCAAAATGCCATTTCAAAGATAAGGTTTACTAGTCACTGCCCCAAAGTCACATACCAAGTACATCCTGAGACAGTTGTTCCATCCACTGGCAATGATGAAGTAGTCGTCCTTGCTCCTGTTGTAGACCATTCCTGTGATACTGAGATCTTCCTCCATAGAGGAGTGAGGGTTCAGTTTAGATTTCAAGACCTGGCCCGCACCAAAGTCCCACACTTTTAATGAACCTATTGAAGAAATATTGATTGATATTTTTGTCTGCATTGGTTGCATCTGAGTGAGTATAAAACTTGATATCATGTATAATAATATGGTCTAGGTACTCTGAGCTATCGAATGACTATAAATCATGGTGACAACAATCACAAAAGCGGTTAAAGATACAGAGACATGCCTGAGTTCACAACAATTCAATAAGACCTATAACTATTTCTCACCACTGTGAGTGGCACATATAGAACTCTCACTTCCATCAATTCTATATGTCTTGTTTGCAGTTGGAAAATGTACTAGAGTCACGAGTGAACACTCAGCTCACACATGGAAGTAGGGAATAATATTCAGGCATTTGGTATTTAAGCTTTTAAACTGCTGTGAGTTAGCATCCCTATGATGTAATGGTAGCATATTCAATTTACAAGCTGAGTAGGCCCTCATTCTCAAAATTGATCTTTCACAGTATAGTGCTTGTGGCACACTTTCTTAGATATCACATACCTCGTACATAATGATAATGAATCATTGTAATGGTAGCATATTCAATTTACAAACTGAGTAGGCCCTTATTCTCAAAATTGATCTTTCACAGTATAGTGCTTGTGGCACACTTTCTTAGAAATCACATACCTCTTACATAATGATAATGAATCAAATATATCTTAACAAAACAAACTGGTATCATTTGTTTTACCATCAAAAGCTCCACTGACAAGTCTATAGCCACT
Source organism: Ellobium chinense (assembly GCA_033807755.1). Lineage (NCBI taxonomy): Eukaryota > Metazoa > Mollusca > Gastropoda > Ellobiida > Ellobiidae > Ellobium > Ellobium chinense. The sequence goes on along the minus strand of JAWQUT010000021.1, from coordinate 2,832,500 downwards.
CTTGTCTAATGCCAGGCATGTGACCTCTATGTTGGGCCCATGGGCTTCTGGGATAGAGTACACAATTTTTCCAGTCTCCATTTCCCACACCTGTTAAAAAAAAGCACAAAAGTGCAAAAGTGCACAGTGCATCACAAACTCCACAGATTCAAAGTATATAAACAGCTAATGATCTGGCTATGTAAGAGCCTTGCAACATTTAAATCTTGTAATCTAGCATGTGAAAGACAGTTTTTCATAAACAAGTCTTCATATTCTGAAGTGTTTGTGACTTTGAGCAGCTTTAATATACATGGCAAATTGACCTCCAAGAACAGGCAACCCCAGGTGACAAAGCAGCCCTCTACATCAGAAGCAAGTGTATAGGTATGTTGACTGCCTTAACTGCCCCCTCCTCTAACTAAACCATTGTCCTGTTCCAAAACTTTGTGTCTCCCACTGCTTGCAGAAGTCACATGTACTACAAGTTCACTCCACCCAACCTGTCTTTGGTCCAGATACTCAGGCCAGAGAATTTTGACTGTTTTCATTCTCTTTAGAACTAAGGACCCTCTTGATTCATGTTACTTGTGACCGAAATATCATGAGGAGAATACACACAATAGGCTGCTAGTCATTGCTACTAATGGGTTGCTGATATCATGCAATGGCGATGTGACTGATTTCTAATTCATAACATTTCATGTCTTCGAGGCATTATAACTCAAGTCTTTAATGATAATGACAGAATGAACTTACCTTAATGACTGATTCTGTGCACACAGAGACAACCTGGTTGAGTTCTTTGTTAAAAAATATCTGCAAGAAATGTCAAATATGTCTCTTTTAAACCATAAATTAATCCCAGTGTGAATGCTTCAGAATATTTTACAGTTCTGTCTACAGCTGTGACGTGCTCTGCATCTACATGGCTCAGAGAGAAACTTTACAGCACTGCTGTATGCCCTGTGCTGCTCTATCTCCCTATCAACATTGCTTTGTGATCTTCAAATTTTGTTCTGATTGTCATGATTGTCTCTAGAACACCATTGCATAAATTTCACTACAATTTTATTAAAACAAAATCCTGCCAAACTAATATAGATACTTATCATAGCTACTAGCCAAAGATAAGAAAAACTGACCAGATCTGGTCTTTGTAAGCTACTAGTAAACAGACACTGTAATAATTCTAAACTTTTACTTAAGGTGCTTAAAGTACAGCTGTCATAAAGAAAGAATAAAAGCATATCTTTCTCCCTTTCATTAGCTGAAATGCTCATGTCTCCATTCTCAAAACCTTTTTCTATGCAACCAATCACAAATAGGATCTCTGGAAGACTAATTTATCAATGTTTTCCAGTCACATCACTGAAGATAATAGGTAACATGTAGGTTTTGCCAGTATTTTATGAGGTGACAGGCATTACACTTGCATGTCGCTCAGGTGCTATTGAGGGTTACAATTACTTAGATGAAAAAATCCCAGCACCTGAAATTCCCTGCACACACCAGTATCATAATGGCATGTAAGTACTGCCCAGTGACTGTACTACAGTCAGTGTTGGATGATAATGAGAGACTGAAATACTGATAGAGTTTTATAAAGTCATTCCAGGTCTTTTACCTGAGCTTGAATTTCAATTCTTTCATGAGCATGTTAACTCTCTCACCTGTACAATCGGTCTGTCATGGGTATGGGGAACCTGCATAGTATCTTGGACTGCTCGGGTCAGGGGCCATGTGTCAATCACACTTGAACCTGGTGACATTTAACAAATTAAAGTTGCATTCTGGAAAACTTTCATGTTATAAGATGAAAGCATGGCACATGATGGAGAAATACATACTATTCTTGATATATTTTGATTTTCTCTAATCATAATATAAATAATATGGTTTATGATCTCCGACTTCCAAACACTCAGTTTAAAGATGTGTCAATGTTCTTTCTTAAACCAAAGACTGATACCATTAGAAGTCATATCCTCAGTGCAATCTCCAACATATGCTCAAAACTTTTTTAGATGTTTGCTCCAGCCTTGCCTAGTTCATGATTCATAAATCCTGATGTGGTCTCGAAAGGGAAGCCAGGCAAAGAAAAAGTCAGTCTACTGTTTAAATGCGGTGGGTCTAGACTGTTTAATGGATAATATTTCAGCAAAATGTGTGATAGCACAGTGTAAATCACAAACTACACTGGTAAGCAGATAGTCAAACACCACCACAAACAATAACAACTGTAACACCATAATCATCACATCAACAACAAGAGCAGCAAGAAAACCAACCTGTCAAGAGCCGCTCATGTTTGTTATCAAAGATCATAGAATATATCCTCTTTTCCCCAGGTCTCTCTTCATTGTCTGTGAACACCTGTAATTTTATGCAGCAGAATTTATTTTCATAACATCATAAATATTCAGTGGTTATCAGAAACCTTGAAAATACACAAACAATGCACCAGTAGTAAAATGAGCTGCAGTGATCTGTAAACTTGAAATTTCTGATTGATTTCTTGTTTGATGATAGAAAAATTACTCACATTTGAAGAATCCACTTAGCATAAAAGAGATGGTTAGTGAGATTTGTGACATTTTGTAATTTGTCCATGCACTGTTGAGCACTCATCATAAATATCACCTGCTACAACTTAGCAACTATACAAAAGGTATGAGATCAGTAAAACATTCTATTTCAATTGCCATGATATCTTCAGGCCTGCCTAATATCTGGTACCACAATATGGGACTCAGTACTTCTGAGAGGTTCCCAAAGGCATACCTCTAATGCTTGAGGTAGGATTAGGTATTTTCAGATCAATCTTGTGACCAAAAGATTATTGCTCACATGTTGGTTTGTTTACATGCTCTGTGCATATGTAAGTGGGTGGCAAGGCATACAGAATTCATTTTTTCTTTATTACTAAGGGGGAGAAAGGTGAGCTGAGTCTGAAAATTTTTCAGATGTTACATATTATTTTAAGGGAGTGTGTCACCAGGGATTTTACCATATTACTGTGAATGATCAATTTTGAGAAGAAGGACCGAAAAAACCTGCGCTAGAAAATTTTTGTCCCTGCAGGGGATCAAACCCGGGTCTCTCAGCTTGCAAGTCTGAACATGTTACCACTACACTACAGGGACACTAACTTCACAGCAATTTAATTCTTAAATACCTATTGCCTGAATTGGTCCCTAACTTCCACGTGTGAACCTAGTGTTCACCCGTGACCCTAACATACTTCCCGACTGCTCACACATACATGGTTGCTTGCCATTCATCAAAAGCAGGCAAGCATGAGCAGAGCATGTAAACAAATCAATGTGTGAGAGACAATCCACTGGCCATGTGATGGAACTGCAATAACTAGTACTTGTGAAAAAAAAACTGTTTTATGAGCAACTGGCGCAGTAAAAATTGGAAACATAAAATAAATGTGGAATTTTTGACAATCTGTCGATGTTACGAACAACAAATCCAGGAGAGTGAAAACAAATTCAGGACAGCAAGGAAAGCCACATAACTCCTTTACTGTCAGGTCACATACACTATGTTAAGTGACCCTCTCAACACAATGTATTTTAGAGGTAATTTCCCAAGTATCCTAACCTGTAGGCAAGTAAGGGTGTGGATGTCCCAGACTCTGAAAACCCTTGCAGTAGAAAGACTGATGATGTGCTGGTCCCTCTCGTTCATGGCAATATCAATGATGGTAAACAGATGACCCATAAGTTTGCCTGAAACACCAGAGAAAGACACATGTTGGGTGATGCTATGTGGAAGTTCAGTAGAGGCACAATAAGGTTTCACCACAGAACTGCTTCACGAGCAATTTTCTTGCACTCTGAATGTTCAGTAACAGTGCTAATCTCATGAATGTGGTGCAATCACAGCCAGTCTGGGGAATAAATATTAAGCATATTATGCCGATCTAAGTAATGCTACTGGTACCTGAGCATCACCTCCAATAAACAATACTTCTTTATGGTCAAGAGAATACAACTGAACAATGCACTAAGAGCATAAAACAAGCAACATAACACATGTCAAATTTAAATACTGTTTGTAAGGAGGGAAAATCACTTCCTTGACTATCTATCAAATTAAGAAATGATCCAGCAAGGCAGTACAAATTGTTGATCATGAATAAAGTTGTACTGCACAGAGAAAAATGGGAACATTTGCAGCATTTTTGAGTGGCATAAAGAAACCTTTAATTCCTCTTAATATTTTTCATACTCAAATTTCCTTGTCAGAACAGGTCTAAAATTCTTAACAAACTGATACCAACATTTGCATTTGACCTAATTTATGAAATGCGAAGTTATTACAAAATGTTATTACAACATTGATGATACAGAATGTATGTTTGAAGCCCAAAACAACTTTATCATATACTAACCTGTTGGCCGAGAGAAAATGTGAGGGTGCCACACCCTAATGACTTTGTCTACACCACCAGTGGCGATGATATTGGCACGTGCACAAAAATCAAAGCAGTTCACTCCTTTAGGAATTCCCACACCTCTGGCTTCTCTGTTGAAGAAAAGTGGAAAATGTCATTTTGTTTGTAAGAACTTTGAGAATGTACTTAATATTTCTGTCAACTTGTAAGTTTCATATACTTTGACGTCATCTTTCAATAGAGATACATGTACTTTACTCAATGTTTGTGTTTTCTCATTACATCTTTTTTATTACATATACATGCTGAAAAAGGAAAATTTTCTAGACAAGCTACTAGCCAGACTTTGTTATTCTTTCCAACTAATCATGAGCTGTTCTTGATATAAGTGGGTCCTGCTTTCAAGTTCAAAGACAAACTTCCCTATTCAGTGTTAAGTTAAACCAATCCTTACTCATTCAGAGTGAAAATTCGGTCCACCTCTTCAAGCACAAATGACGTAGTGGGGCTGGGTGAACAGGAGGCAAAACATCTCAGGTCTGGGAAGTATTTCACCTGTCAATAACATGCAGATAAATCACTGTTTAATAAATTTAGCAAGATGGTTCGATTTCAAAAATCAGTTTACAAAACAATCTCCGCTTAGTCATGACTCCTTAAAGCATAGAAAAAGTTAAGATTAAAAGGAGCTGTATTATCCAGAGCTTTTTAAATAGAAATTACAATGCTGCTGTCTAAAATGTATTGTGACTAAGTGCAAGGTGCAATTAAATGGGATCAACTATACTAAATATTCAGGATCTAAACACAACACATCAACTTACAGAGATGAAAATTAGTAAAGGCAAATAACAAAAATAAACTCTTTCAACCAAATCAGAGTGTAGCGATGGATGCATACACTCACCTTCAGGACCCAATCATCATGTAGTTTCCTCCTAACAATTGGTCTGAAAATAGTAATAAACAAAATTATGAAATAATAACAAAACCAGTTTAATAATAAGAGTTTCATTACTACAGTTCATATCGAGGAAGTCAGCATGCCATTTTTGCATGTACCACTGGTAGCTTTTCAAGCTCTCTGGGTGAAATTTGTCTTTGATCAAAGAATAATAGCACTATTGTACCTTTAGTTGTTTTAACCTAAACAAATGTAACTGACATAAAATACAGAAGTGATGTATCCAAAGAAAAATAATAAATTACTCTTTTGCTATCCAGCAGTTTTTACACATATAGCCCCATTTATATAAGCTGATGATTAAACCCAGTTTCTGATTCATTTTTCTGAAACGTATCAGATACAAAAACAAGATGATTTATTATTATGTTACTTACTGTGACAACTTATTTGGCTCAATCACTAAACCTTGTGAAGTTGTGCTTCTCTTGTCACCCTTAGAGTTCTTCATAGTGAGATCTTTGGCAAGAACTGTGAGTAGATTAACATAGCCCTGGTCATCTCCATACAGAATTCTGTCCTCCGGTCCACCATTGGCACTTGGTATACTGGTCATGCATTGTGGCGAATGTTCTATTGGCTTGATGATGAAAATACTCTGGGTGGAAAGAAAATATCATAACTACAATGGTAAGTACTGTACCAATAAACAGATATTAGCAAAAGCCTTGGGTTAAGCGTTTTCAGAAAGACAGATATGCAAGTTAGGCTAATGAGTCGTAACACTCACAACAACTTAGACTGTCTTGGATGATGAACAGGAACAGACCATGTATGGAGCTATTCAGACTGCAGTAATGCTGTTTTCATCAACAAGTAAACTGTAAGTAAAATTAACTAAGTGTCCTGAATGATGTACGACTACATCTTTCAGCCCTCTATTGTTGTGTCCAGGAAAATTCACTAGCAATATTAACAAGGTTTCATTCATTTCACCTTCAGCAATTCCAGGACTCATTCAGGTAAATCTGCCAACAAACTATAGTAATACATATCTGATCATTCGGCTTCACCTACGCTATTGCTTGAACACAAAAGCAATTACATATATATATAGCAGGTATGATGATGACATGATATCAAGGTGCACATGCAATGTATGCAAACAAAATATAATATGATATACAGCTAGGCACTACAACTTATGTGTACAAAGCAGATGCAGGATATCAACAGATGTCTGATTATGGCATCTAATAAGTCTTAGCACATGTCTGAAACATGCAGCCAAACTGTCTTTATCAGCTCCATAAGAACTGCTACATGCAGATTTATTTACATGTAAATTCCACCCTGAGCACTCTCTGGCATCCACATTACCACAACAGTGGTTGTATGGCCAGGTTTGACTGCAAATTTCTTGGAAATATACCTGTGACTTCCCCTTGGCTCTGTTGTCCCAGATTGCTATACTTCGCTCTGTGCAACACACCACTCTCCTCATGCCGGGAAGATAGTCGCATCCTGTTACCCAAGCTGGTTCCTGGGAAGGAAGAGATGTTTTGATATTAATACTACAGAAACTCAGGTAGATTTCAGAAAATTTCTAAGAAAACAGCACCACTTGGTATTCAATGAACTTCTCATTTAGGCAAAGGCCGATTAAGATTAAGAAATGATATATCATTCAAACTACTGAGACAAAAATAGTGCTTTCTTAATTAACTTAATATAAGTCTCACTATCAAACTCTCACCACAAAATCTCATTATTTCAATACATCTTGTCTACTTACATGGATATCGATACAGGACTGAAGGCGAAGCTGAAAAGATATGAAAAAAAAAAAGTGTAGACTGGATAACACTGTACTTCTGTTCACTATTTTTCTAAGATAAGACTCTCAGGCAAATAGAAATTGTGGCAGGAAAAAATGTCTGGGACATTATCTAGATCTAGATTTAGGGACTCTCCTCAAAATGTTTGTGACACTAGTGACAGCATTCTGCCTCTGACAAGGCTAACTACACTTCTGTATGGTAAAGCTGAAATGAAAGCATCCAGTCTCTAATGTAGCGATTTTAACAATCTAGCAAGTCCTGGGAAGAGAAAATTTGAAATCCAGCAAACATGAAGAACCTGGCTGATGATGTATAAGTGGCAACACATGGATAATTATTTTATTTTACTCTATCTTGTATGTAAGCAGCCTCTCCATCCTCCTTTGCATCTCCAAATTGTAGACTAACACTGAGTGGCAAAGAATCTTCCGATGCACCAGTAGCTTTATATTTTAAGCCCAACACCAAGACTGATGCTCGGCGTTAGGCTAAGCACTGTTGACTGTTGTTGTAACTGACTACACCGTCTGCATAACTGAACATGTACTTGACTGTCAGGTCATTATGAAAACAAAACCCTGTTCAAGAAGGCAGTGTGGAATTTTTGTCTTTCTTATATCCACTGTGATAAGTTTAATAATCCTAACATAACAGGTATGGCATATGGCCGCCATGATATGGTAGTAGCAGGAAAGCTGTGGTAATAGCAGTATTTAGTTTATTTAGACCAAGTAAGAGAACACCAGGCAATGCTAATCATTTACCAGAGTTTCTCAGGAGACGGCAGCCTACATGATATAATAGCAGTTGGGTTTTTTTTCTGAGTTAGCTCTTGTTCTCGCAGTCTGATCCACATTTTTTAAATATAAAATTCCTCACTTATGCTGGTAACAGTGGAAATTGTATTAGCAGATCTGGATGCAGGAAGCTGGGCAGAACAGTCTGATGTATAAAATAACTTGACTGCACACTGAGCTTTCGAGGTGCTCTCTTCTTGCACACTCTGCCCCCAACTCTTACCTAAGCACACTTATGAAATGTCTTGGGAATATCGTCTGTTCAAATATTAACCCTTAGGATGCAGTGATAAGATTTATTCCACCGTCTGCTTGCTTCGCTTGAATGCGGAAATAAAAATTATATGCATCTCCTTGCAGAGTGTGCGATGGTAGAATTTTGCAGCCCAGTGTCACCTGACTGGCCGGCAACCAACCCATACAAATGATACAGTGATCATTTGGAAGTATTTCCATATATGTGGTAACTCCGGCAAGATTTCCGCAGGCAACAACCCGTTAGGGTTAGGGGTAGGGGTAAGGTTACGGTTAGGCATTAGGGGTAAGGGTAGGGGTAGGGGTAGGGGTAGGATTAGGGGTAAATAATCCAAATGAAATTCATCCTGTCCCATCAAAATAATCCCCCATTAGTATGTCCTTATTTCGGGGGTTGTTGCCTGCGAAAATCTTTCCGTAACTCCTACAACTATGGTCAGTACCTCAATTCTGAATAATGTACTAATACAACCCTAACCCTACCCTTAACCCTTACCCTAACACTAATGCCAATGCCCATCAAGACATGAGTATCAGTCGAAGAGAGCATAACTCCTTATAGCCAGTTACCACATATGGAAATCCTCCCGATCATTTATCACCACATTATTAATAACACTGACCGCACAGCCATCAGGAGGTTAGAGCCGAGGAGTCTCGCGCTAAAAAAGTTAAGGAACCCACAGACCCAAACTCTTAGTCGGAAATTGATCTTCTTATTGTTATTCCTCTAGGGCCTAGGCTAGCCTGTATGAATGATATGATTGAAGTCTAGCCTCTGTCAGATTTTGCTATGACTATGAGTATCACAAAAAAGACAAAGCATCTCCACCTACATAAGACTTCTGGCCTTATTTCAATGTGACTGACAAGCCTATTCTAGTCCAGTAAAGCTGAGATATATTTCAGGATGACAATGACAATGACAAAAATCAAACTTGAACAAATTCACTTCCAAAGTTTTGCTTTCCTGATCCTGAAGTTTAAATTTGTTGTATAAGGGGATACTACTCTACTCTTACTGAACTCGTAAAACCGCATCTTCGTTGTTTTTGTCACATTGGTTAATAATTAATCATTACTATTAAAATATTACCACACTCTCTCTATTCTGATCATGAATATCATGCAGTATCATTAGCAAGAGTGTCGTCATCATATAGCAAAAGAAGGGGCAGGGAGAGAAAAGAAGACACAGAGTCACTTACCTTTCCAGTCCAAATTGATATTGCACCTTTTTGTGAACATGAAATGTAACAGTCAAGACCCGAGATATATCGTAAGCTCTGAACAGAGTCTCGTCTCTTTCTGTCTCCTGAAAGAAAATAAAAGTGACAAAGGTTCCTTTCCCGTTGGTCTCAGTGAACAGACTTACATGGTGTGTGTGTGTGTGTGTGTAGGGGGGTGGGGGTGGGAAGGGAGGTGTAGAGATAGCTTTGGTCGTGACTCGTGACCATGGGCTGATTATGACAGAGGAATTTGCAGAACAGAGAGAGGATTGGGTGAGGAAGAGGAGGAGGAAGAAGAGGAGGAAAAGGATGATGAGGATGAGGAGAAGGATGGTGAGGATGAAAGGCATCTGAAAGAGATGTAACAGGGAGAGATTCAAAGGAAAAGTGTAATAGAGAAAGTGAGAATAAAGATCTATTCGCTAATTATGCCCACTACAACCCCCTTCTTGAATAACAACCTACATGACTGGAACACTGCTTAACTGTGAAGGCTAGCGAGCCTAGAGAAAATAGGTAGGGGGGCCACGCGGGGCAGGGGTGGGTGGGNACGGGGGGCAGTCAGGTCCTGACAGAAGTGTGACATGACAGCGGAGCTCTGAAGACACTGAATCTCAATAGGCCCCGCACTAACCTTGCCTTTCTCACCGTCCCCTTCTCTGACCACAAGACAAGCCTCACTGCCCTGCAGGAGCTGCACAAGTTCATAACAGGATTAGCGCCCAGCCTTTTTACCACGCATGCATTCTCCCACGGTTATGTATTGGAGGCAATTACAATTTATAGGGCAAGCCTCTTACGCTAAAAAGGCTTGGTGTCAAAGTTTTCCGTGCCATTATCGGCTTACTTTGGTCACTCGAAAGGATATACTTGAATACAAAGGTGGCCTGTTTCTCTCGCAGAAAGAAGGTGGCGAGTGGGAACTAGACCTTTGTCTGTCACAATGTCGTATTGCTGTAAGGTAATGGCCTGCTGTATGTCAAGGGGTTGATCAGGCACTCCGTCCATGTCAACTATTGATTGTATGCTCAGCGATTTCGTAGAAGAAATATAGGCAATTCACCTATACCGAGGGTTTGGGTAGAGCTCAGACTTCCACACAAAAGGCCATAATAATAATTTTCTTGCAGCCAGTCAAAATAAGGCGTAAGTCAAGTTTTGACTACATCAAGTTATTGATAATTGTGGTATGAAAGCTTCATGTGTTTCATATAGTGACAATACGTTTGATCTAACATTATACAGACGAGATATTCAGTTATTTGAAGTGGTTTGTGTCTGTATTGGGGAGAGGAGGGAAGTGGGGGAGGGAGAGAATGGGAGGGGGTCACCCCTATGCAATGGACGAAAAAACTGAGAAAACTCTGACTGAAGAACATCTTTTCACTATAGGAATCATCTATTTTGCCTCACAAAAGCTCAGCTTTATCTCAACTTCTAACCAATCTTCCAGAAAATCAATGGTTGTGTGTACAGAAAGGATTTTACTCTCAGTTTCTGCAACAAACACAAAAATTGTTATCAAATCGCCCTTATCACCTTCAAAACCTGTGATCTCAGTTCTTCGTCTTGCAACGTAAGATTTTTTTTTTTTTTAATGGCTGCAAGGCAGTTAATTGTCCCACATAAACTCTGAAGACATTTTTACGTTTGAGAAAGCAAAGATTGGTGTTTATTTAAAATGACATAGAACAAGATGGAGAAAGAGGAAAAGAGAGGGAGGGAGCGAGAGATTGAGAGAGAGAAAGAGAATCTGGGGATTACATATTATGCAGCATGGGTGGTAGGATTACATGAGGTGCAGAGGAGATTTACAATACACTTTTGATTTGGTAAAAGAGCACAGCTGACTCGAGAAGTGAGGGGAGGTTACTGGGTTGGGGAGTCAAGTTCTATTTGCTGGCCGAGAATTCGGTGTTGGAGATACACTGACTCGCTGTTTCCATTGCCTATACCCCTTCTCCTATTTCCCCCTAGAAATAAACCAAACGATAATTTACTACATTTTGAAATACTGTAGATGATAGTCATACAGACGTTGCTAATGCTCATGGTAGTTTTGTAAGTAGATTACATCTGTACACATAGAAGGTTATATCGGATTACTACGATAGAACCTTCGATGTGTAGAGATGTAATCTACTTATAAAACTACCATGATACTTTACTAGTTATGCTAGTTCTGTTTCAGCAGCAGCATTTTTATTATATGATTTTTCTCACACAACCATCTGCCAAACAATCAAAGAAAACAACAACTTACACAAACACACTAATGCACAAGCAAATAAAAATCGACTGATCCCGCTCAAAAGAGCAATAACAAAAGCACAACAACAACAACAACAGCAACAAAATCATCCACCGACCAACTAGCCAGCCAGCCAATCTACTAACTGAAAATACGGACCTAACCATTTGACTAATAGACATTCAGTCCGCCAGCTAACCAATCAGACATTCACCCACCCACCCATCCATCCAACCAACCAACCAACCATACCAACCATACCTACCAACCAACCAACCAACCAACCAACCAACCAACCAACCAACCAACCAACCAACCAACCTGCGGCTTCTCCGACTCTCCTCTTCTTGGACACCATGAAAACTGAGAGCTCCTCTCCCACCGTGATTTCTTCCTCATCGCCTGCAGCTTGGAAATATCCAAACAACTGGATGGAGAGATAAAGAGTGAAGTTTCTTTAAATCTTATGGCTAAAAGGCGTTCATTTTGTACCCGAAACACCCGCATTTTCTTTGGGATGCGGAGGTTAGGGACTCGATAGTTCCATATTATTTTCAACAGGCTCATTTTCTGTGGAATTCAGGGCGTTGTCTGCTGAAAGGACACTACAAAAATATTGTGGACAAATGAAAGATGCGCACCATGAGGTTCTGCACCTTGCTTCCAGCAGTTATCGAAAATTGCCTGCCATTGACATTGCCTCTTGTGTGTATATAGAAGCCGCGTTCTTTAGTACTAAATACGCCGCCTATGAGGCTGGACGGTGAATCAACATATTTTTTACAGACCCAAGAGATCTTCAATCTCAAACTTATTCGGGTATTTCCGCGGACCAGTAAGTCCTAAATGTAGAGATTTGTGTCAATACAAATGGGTGGAGAAGGGTAAATTCTCTTTATATACTCAAGATCAAAAGAAAGTATGCACAATGAACTTGTTTATCTGTGATGTTTTTGGTTTATAAATTGTTAGAAAATGTTTATCGAATTGTCCACCTGGTTTTTGTATGTGTGCTTTGCATGAATTATTTCTTCTGGAAAGATGGGAAAAAAATACTGGCTTTTCTCCTTCCAATATTAAAACAGGAACTCAGAGATGACGTTGTGTGCAATAAACATAAACTTTAGCAAGTTTTCTTTCAAAAATGTCTTCACATTTATTTGAGTGTCTCTAAAATCTTTGAAATGCTGTACCTCTCATTTCTGCAAAGTTATCCGTATTTGGACATAAGAAATGGTAATTAAACGGTGTGTGGAATGCAACATGGACATTTTATGTGCACACCAACCTACGATGAAGATGAGAGAGACAGGAGAAGAACCAAGGTAAAGAAGATAAAAAGTTGGTACCATCGCCCGCCGTCACTGCCACTGGAACTACCACCACCACCACCGCTACTACCACCACCACTACTACCATTACTACCAGCACCGTCTCCGTTATCACTGGGCTACACGGTTCTTGCAATAGCCTGCATTGGCTAAACATGGCGTGGGGCCCTGGAGTGACAAAATGCTGATGAGCCCCTCTGTGACAGACTGATGACACGGGGCCCTTGGGCCGTTGAGAGAAGTGGGCGCCCTCTTGGGAGGAGTAAAATTTTGGGGGTGGTAAACATGTACCCAAAGATTAATCAGCCTTCGCAAAACTTGGCACGCTAAATAATGCCTACTGATGCGGCAGTCATCCAGCAGAAACAATGGTTAGGAGTCACCCTAAATAGAAGTGCCCAACAGATAGGTGGCGGGCCGAAGCATTGCCCGCAAATGGTATAAATCATGGCTTACAAAGTTGGTACTGACTGTAGAAAGCTTCATTTTTGTTAATTGTCATGCACTGTGATTAGACATGCAGTCATGTTATGGATATGGTCCTCCCAAGATGCATATCATGCAAAACTGGTTCGGCTTCGGAAAAAGGTTGAACGTCCCTGTTCTACGAGATACATGTATTTGGGTTTATTATTTTTACTTATAATATAGAATCTTATAAATACCAAGATAGTCTCGAATGCTCTGTTGGATTTAAACAAGGACAAAAGTACACTGAACTCTGTGCCTTAGTGCAGTACAGGGAGAGCCAAGCTGCTGTATATCTCCACCTATCCGACATCGAAATTTACGAACCGCTGCACTGACTTGATTTGGAAAGATAAGAATATCTATGACCGTTTCATTCCACTTCACAGCAGGCTTACACAATGTTCTGTATAAAAATAAATAAAAAATTCGTTTAACTGTGACAATTAAGTAGTAAAAATCTGCACTCTCACAGTCGTAGACAGCTATAATATTATGTCCTACTTCGAATGCCACTGTGAAATATGACGAATAGGTGGAAGTGGGCGGAGGTGAAGGTGACAGTGGAGTGAATTGGACGGGACAGGCTTAGGGAACCTGGGGCCAGGAACAGAAAACACTGTGTAGTCACTGCAAGAACACAATCCAGTCTATACCGCTTACTTATAACTCCTCGCGAATAAAGACAAAGTTGCAGTTGCAAGAAGTTGCGATTATCATTTGACTTCAATTAAACATAAAAAAATGCATACATTGTATTGTTATGTAAAAATGTTTCAATTAGGCGGAAGTCGCGACTAATCCCTTTCTACGTCATGTTTGCAGATGTCACCAAGCTACCTTGAGCTCATTAAGCTTGTTATGTAGATTTGTTTTAGCCGTGGTTTTACGGCACTTTAGCTCGAGTACAGTCTGTTGTATTGGGGCCCTGTATGTAGAAATAATTCATTTCATAGGAAATGAGAAAAGACTCAGAGAAACGTCGGATATAACATGGAAATGCTACTTCGTGACGTGCATGTACGTCCAAGCACTGTTTGGACCAAACGGTTTGAATGTCCATGTACATCATTGCTAGGGAAAGGGATATGCGGACTGCAACACAGCTGCGTCTCTTGCGACTGCAAGGCAGTTATGATCAACAACAGGTTCTAGGAGTACGCTTGTAACACTAGGCTATGAACTCACCTCACTCCAGTCGACTTTGGCATCAGGGTTAGTGGAAATCTTTCGGTATATGGACTTGAGGTCTTGATTCTTGATATCCGAGCCAAAGAGCTCCCGTATTTTCTCACAGAACTGATCAAACCTCAAATTCTCTGTGGAAGTTACAATAATAATACAGTGATACAAGTGCCCTAGCGGTTTATACATTTTCATCAGGGTATTCTATACAATCCCTAGATAAATGATCTGAGATGCCTTTATTGTGTTTTAACTGCTATTTCTAGTACTGTTTTAACTGTTTCACTCATATATCCATCGTACTGTCCAACAAAACAAAAACCGTTAAAATTTCAGATTAAAAAAAAAAAAATCTCCAGCATTACCGAGAATGCTTTCCTTTAGTTTCACACACAATAAAACTTGAAAATAAGGACAGCTGTGCCATGAGGATCTCAACTACAACAACAATATGTCCAGTCATCACTCCTTCATGTTTTCTTTCCTTCACGTCCATATTAATTTTTACTTCCTCAATAGGCGTTGTTTTTGTGACAAGGATTGTGCAATAGTATCGATCTGACCCTCTCCCACNCCCTCCCAATAAAGCCGGCCTTTCCATTTTCTTCATCTCTGCTTACCATACACTCCTTCTTTCCTCGTTTTTGTTTACATTTAATTACACATAACGCTGATCTCTTCTTGCTTCCGTCTCCGCTATTATTGTTCCTAACCCCTAGCGTCTTTAAGAAAAATAGCAGCCTTCTCCCTCCAACGTTAGACATGCATATATCCATACTTAATGACATACACTATTACCCAAAAAGATCTACTTATCTGCACAACAGATTAAACACTGCGTTTTCAATCTATTGCACTGTAAAGCAATAAACACCTAATAGTGCTATGTCTTAGTATAATCAAGCGATTTCAAGTGCTAGGCTTATAAGTTATATTATATCCGCGTAACTGATAAGTTTACGACCGTTATTGGCCTAAACTGTAATCATACCTCCCTAAAGCATTACCTTAATGTGGCTTTCTTCCTTTCTTCTTCCAGACAATGAGGTTCTAAGTTTGCAAGCACGAATGCTTTAAGCTGTGCTAGAGTGATAGCAAATCAATTTAGTACTTTTTAATTATTTATTTTTTTTTGCGATAAAAAGGTTAAAGTTGTTGCTGAGTTTTTAACTGAAATCCACAACAAGAATAAAGGTTGGAGTGGCTACCCAGTTCTTTTTGCCCGAGGTATAAAAGGAGAGAAGAAGTATGATGGGACGCTGCACTTATTCAATCACACGCTGGGCATAATTTATTTTTCCGAATTTCACGAGTAAAACATTTCATACTGTGTCTAGAAACTGTACAGGTCGCTATTTTACTGTCTTACCAAACGGCACGGTAAAGAGGATTGATATCAAAACGTTTAGTGTATGAAATACGAGAGCAACTCCACCTGAGTCAAGGGTGTGTCCAGGGCCAGTTGTAGGCGGGGCTTGCACTTCCCGACAGTAACAATCGGATGGCCCAGCTTTAACTTAAGCCCTTCATTGCCAGGAAACACACATAAATTCTTTATATCACGGCGCAGAATTAAAGAAGATCCGAGATCTTTGTTAGCATAACTTAGTTTATTCTAAAGAAGGAACAAAACTGTGTCAATAAACCTGTAAAAATATAGTAATAATGTAGTTTCTTCCAGTTCTTTTTGTATAAAACAATGATGTCACAGAACCCAGAATTCCTTGGGCATAAAGCAGTCAAGGAGTTAATGACGAATAAGAGACATAATGCATACCCATCCCCATAATATACTTCACAAAAGGACCTCAAGTTACAGAGACAAGACAGAGCACAGCACAGTCGTAGTTAGCTTTAAGGGCTCTTACATAACAACTGCACAGGGTTTAGACCATGTTTAGGGGCCATAACGCCTGCTCTTATCAGTGATGCTCAGGTGGGTCCCATCTAAAAAGAAAACTGTTTCGAGAGTGCTCGTGACGGATATAGGGCAATATTCTTGCTATTCAAGTCATTTACGTCAATTCTGTGCACTTTTGTGTGAAAACATTCCTGTGCAATTTCTATTATCAGATGTGCAGAGAGCATGGGGAGAGGGCAGGGAAAATAATGATCCCCATTTTTTTTAGAGCCACAGAAAAATAGAAAGTTCAATGAATAAATCAAAACTTTACAAAAGGGAAATACCACACAAACAACTGATATTAAAACTATTTTTTTTTGTTATGTGCCCTTCCCCTCTCCAAATAATCTGCATAACATAGCTGTGCACTTTTGAATACATAAAAAGAACCTCATAACAATGTATGTCGTTAAATAATATATCCGGGACGAATCACGGTGGATTGGGTTCTGTCTCGTTCGGTCTTATTAGTTTGAGAAAATAATTCTACTTTTCCTCTCTGACAGATATATTATGCCTATGTTTGCATCTCGTCTCTTGTGTCCCAGTTCAAAGTCATAATTTATGGAATTAATAGCAATATGTTTATCAAAGAATTCATCGTTTAAAAAGAAACACAACACTTCAACAATAATATACACATTTCTCTCCTCACTTTACCCCCAGAACCTGTTCTTGTATTGCCATTTCAAGTGATTCACAACATGATTAAAATGACAGTGCCGATCATGCCCTATGCTACTTGACACTAAAGGGAATGTAAATCTTAAAGGTGCTTATTTTTCCCCCCTGTTTATCAATAGACAGTAAACTGTTTGGCCGTGAACAAGATTTTCACGCTTTCTGTATTGAAAGAACCTGATACCCCCTTGTCAAGTTCCTTTCTCAAGGCACAAGGGGATTGATTCCGATCGCCTGTCCAATCGATCGATTGTTCAATATCGGGCCGATTTATCGCATGATCGACACAGCATGCCTCTAGCGCCTGGCAGTGACATTGCATGCAGGGCAACGAAGGGTCAGTCTATGTTACGGTATATAATGAATCGGCCACAGTGGAGGGAGGTCTGGCTTGTGTTTTTTTAAAGAAGAAAGTGGACACACTGTGCTGGTGCTCGACATATTAAATAGATGGTAAAACCTGCCCGTTGTCGCCGTATGAGTTTAGCTCTATTGTCGCCTTACCGTTTAATTTGCTTAATGTTTTTATATTTGTTGTCACTGACCAGAATAGAATAGTCTAGTCTTGAGATTGCTATTCTTTCTGTCTGTCTCGCCTTTCTTTCTCAGTCCCTTGCTTTCTGCTTGCAGGTTTTTCTTTCTTTCTAATCTTCCTTTCATTGTTCATTCTATCTGTCATTCTTTCCTTTTGTACGGGCGACCAGTAGTTGTATTAGGCATATTGACCTGTTGTCGACCCTGCTGTTTGGTTTGTTTGATGTTTTTGTGATCGCTGACACTGACTGGCCAATAGGTCATAGAAATATCAGTGAATGCCTCCTTTCTTTCTTTCTTTCTTTCTTTCTTTCTTTCTTTCTTTCTTTCTTTCTTTCTATTTCCCTTTCTCTCAGTTTCCATTACTTTTCTCTTTCATGTTTTCGCTTTCCCTTCCGTCTTCATATGGCTCACTCTCTACCTCCTCTTTTCGCATCTTTCACTCTCTGTTTCCTCCCTTCATCCCTTCATGTTCTCCACCCATCTTCTCCCAGCCCCTCTCCAACCCATCTCTCTCCCTTTCTCTCACTCACCAGTAATCCACTGCCTTCTCTCCTCCGGCGTGGCTTCCGCGTCTTGATAGGTAATATCCTTAATAAGATCCTCAAACTTGTTGAGTTTGGTCTGAAAAGTCCCCACGGTGTAGGGTCTGTGGGGGTCCTCCCCACCTGTCTCAGTGATGGCAGACATCGTTATCTGCTTGGATTCGTGTCGTTTAGGTTATCATGGGCAATTCAAGAATCCGTACTTAGTGTCTTGCATAGCATGAAGTCCTTTCTGGAGACATCCTACACCCGCACATGAACACAGGCTTATACGAAGATTAGAGATGAATATTAAATAATTATGAGGTTTATAAATGCCTTATACAGACAGTTACCCGCTCACGCGACTTAACATTACTATTACCCCTAGCAGTTCAAGTCATCCAGTAACTTTCTCAACTCCTTGGGCAGTAGTCAATGTTACTGTCATTTTGAAAGAACTGCTCACAAGCTTGCAGACAAATGATTAAGAAACTTCAATGAAGAGAAAGCTAATGCTGGTTATGTTGGTGGTGATCATTGTGTTGCTGTCATGATGATGTAGCAACAGAGAGAAATGTGTGGCTAACAAGGAGAGAAAGTAGGAAAAGTGAGGGAGAAATAGTAAAAGGCCTACTTTCATAATCCCAAAGTATCTGTATTTTTAACACAAATCTCCCAAGGTTGGAATGATTCAGGCTAATAATTATATGAACTGTGAGCTAATTATCCAGCCAAGGAAATGATCCGTCCTCTTTTGAGTGAGTTCTCGACTAAATCAGCTCGATCGATCGATCAACAAATCAATCAGTCAATGAAAGGCAAAAACTGACAACTGTCTTCCCTATCTAATAGCGCTGTGTAAACTTAAAGTGCATTTAAACCACTTAGGAACACGTATTCTAGTACACAAAATAATAACTTACTCTTTTATCATGTCATAAACACTTAATGAACGATACAAAAACTTCTCAAAGATCGGCCCATGTGGACCTGTCACACTGTTCGATACTCCAAGAGCCGATTCAAGTTCCTCTTTATGAAGTTTAACACTCCAAGTTCCCTTCATGAACACTCCACTGAAGAGGAGACCTCATATGCTTTGTCTATTTTACTCTCTTTTTAGTGCGCCTTATTCTTTCCACTTTGAAAACACTGCACATAAAAGCCCTTTACAAAAGTTTCCGGAACCTGGTGCTACTGGCGCATGCGCCTATTGACCTCATACTGGAGATTAAGCGTCCTAGGCAACGTTAGGATTTTAAGTATGTAGTTGACCGTGCGGTGCAAGTATACTTGTGAACAAATTGTGCGGTAGCTGAGAATCTATCGAGTACTACGCTTATGTAGTTTCATTACAAAGCTTGGCCAATGGAAATAATCTATTAATAGACCTGTCTGATGTCTGTGAAGTTCGCTCATCATGCCATGTCATGCCAGTGTAAACTACTGTCGTTGAGTGAACTGTGAATGTAAATATTCCATAAGGATAATGCAGTGACCTGGCATAATTAATCAAGAGACAGCCCTTAGTCGTGAGAATGATCTACGCAGAGCAAGAAAAGAGAGGAAATAAGATTTATCACCGAATCCAGAAATGTTTGAGGATGCACTTTAAGATCATTCTATTCGGTGTGCCATGTACATCAACCAGAATCAACCAAATTATAGCAAATTATATAAATCAAGAATTATGTATTCTGAATTAGACAACAGTAATTCAATTTTTACTTTAAATCAAAAACATGTTGTATTGGGAAGAGATTCTGTTACAGTAACTTTATTTGCTATAACAGCATAAGCAGGCTATATAAAGCTTTAACAAATTGACCACAGTGGGTCTTGCAATCACCACTCAGGCCAGTACGCAAAAGGAGAAAAGGACATCAAGGCAGTGTAAAATTAAGTGTCAACAGAAGTGGCTCCCATGTGGGCAGCTAAACCGTAGAGTTATACGTAGGCTCATTGCGGCTACTGCCATTCGACAGAAGTAACAAGGTGCGATAACAGTTAATCGCGGCCCAATTGTTATCGTTGCACAACATTTGACATGACACACAATAAAGGGTTAACGCCTGGAGGGTGAAGTATTATTAGGCTCTGGTGGTTGGTGAAATCAGGGAACAGGACTAGTGTTAGTACTTTTTTCTTTTTCTCTTGGGGGTCAAGGAGTTGTGTGGACTGATGTTGTTGTGGGAAGGGAGTGTAGTGGAGGGGAAGGGTGTAAGAAATGATTTCCCTAATGATTTTTTTTTTCCATTTCAGTTATTATCATTGAGGAAGTATTAAGTTCATGAAAAGTCACACATTTGCATTTGACATAAAACTACAACTAGTCCATATTGGTAGAGCTATCACACATTGAGCCATGTATTTTGAGATTTCACAATACATGGCACAATAAAAGGCTGGGGGATACTTTTACTATCAAAGCTGGTAATATTCCATCAAATAGTGAATTACATTAATTTTTGCCATCCAGGAGAGGAAAAAGGACTGTCTTATATATCACCACTCTTTTTAGTCGTGCCAGACCGAACATGACAAGGGACCTTTTGGGCTACAGCATTCTGAGTTTGCCCTTTATGCAACAGCAATCCATCTAACATTCTGTATATTCTGCTCTACTATAATATGGAACTGTGATTAGGAAAGAAGCCAGAAATGTTTTCAGAGACACCCTTGCTGGTAGAAAAGGAATGAGAACTGAAAATCCTGTGTGACTTGCAGTATGATAGAAAACTATCGATTTACACGATAAATTAATGTGGGTTACAATGCATCCATGCAATAGTTTTCATTACAGTTCAAAACGTGCAACTCAGTTCAAAGTAAAGATAAAGATAAGGCCCTGTATGTATGAAATCATAACATGCTGTATCCCCACTTTTTCATGATAACATGGAATTGCTGGGATAGAGAATTACTACTGTGGTATGAACAGAGAGAGAATACTGACGTGATGCTCTCAGAAAACGGCACGCGAACATATTCTACAATAACAGCGACAAGTCTGCAATGATAAAATAGGGTACTACATGTTTTTCCCTTGTTCTCAGGCTTTGTCTGTGGAGTGTTTAAAAAATATTAAGCCAAGCTGATATTGATTTTTTTCGTCTCTTGCTTGCTTGCATTCAAGAAATATATGACTTTAATAAAGCTAATCCTTTCACTGTTACGGGTGTGTAACAATGTATGAAATTAATTAATGACCTCCACATGATTTTAGCATGTAATTATTCTATATGGATGAAGAATAAAAGTTTATTCGTAGATCAAAAGGTTTTTATGCTAATATCGTAGAGAACAATGGGCTGCATTATCATGATAAATGTTCTCACACAGTCATGTCCATGGTGAGAAAGGAAATTGACCTGACTGTGTGAGAACATTTATCATGATAATGCAGCCCATTGTTCTCTACGGAGTACTTTCTCAGCTCGACAAATAAGCCAAATGTTTTCAGCTATTTACACGTACATTGAATACTGGAACAAAATATGTACGTCAAAAAGTGGATTCTTAAGGCTTTTACGGTCACAGCTGTAGGTATCGTTTCTGTGACCGTTCAATCAGTATGGCAATTTTGTCTTTAAAATCAATTACAAGTTCTACTCTCTTAATGCGACAGTAGGTGGAACCAGAGAACTGTCTCTGAAAGAGTGGATTCGAAAAATAAGTGGTGTACGTCATTTAGGGGGGCAGAGCGAACCTGGCATCACACAAATTATCTAGTAATGATACTGAATGGTGTCAGCAAGTCACAATGAGATATATACCCTTCTTACTCTCATTATTGTGTAGGTCTATGAATCTAGAATCCACGAAACTCCCACTCACGCGATTAACCAGATCACTCAGTAACTATCTCAGCTTTCTTGTAAGTATACAGGCCTACTGTCATCTTACAGATGATAATCATTAGCATTCAGGAAACGGCTGTCATTGCCCATAGCCAGGTATCCAATTACAGACCAGCTGGCTGAACAGAACGTAAATGAAAGTAATGAAGCATTCAACATTATTCTTGTAGTACTACAGCTCTTTGTTATGTGTTTTATATGTAGTATTGTGTATTTATGTGTATGATGAGTACTTTTCTATTTGTTTGTATCTACCTTGTATGGCATTGTAGGCAAATTTCCCAACGGGGTCAATAAAAATCCTATTTTCATTTTAGTTTTTTTCATAAGAATTCAGCCACGGCGCTCTATGCTTTTTTCGCACTGGTCGGCCGAGGAATATAAATCACAAATTTCCTGACTAGCCTGATATACACGATTACAATGTAGGCGTCTTGGTGGATGAT
Organism: Ellobium chinense; assembly: GCA_033807755.1. Taxonomy (NCBI): domain Eukaryota; kingdom Metazoa; phylum Mollusca; class Gastropoda; order Ellobiida; family Ellobiidae; genus Ellobium; species Ellobium chinense. Next base: position 2,809,901 of record JAWQUT010000021.1, on the reverse strand, counting down.
GTATAAGTTTGATCCGTTTATCAAATTGCATCTAAATCCCTTAAGAGGGACGCGCATCATGACAGTTTTAGGCTCGTGTTGTTTAGAGCAAACTGACATCCTGCAAAGGACAAAATATCTGTGAAGAGACGGGAAAACAAATGAATTGGGTAAAAATACGCACACCAGTTTGTACTACTACCTATTTTACTATTATAATTTCTGCTATAGCTGTTGCAATTCCGTCAAGACCGTGATGTTATCATCATCATAATTATTAGTTATTCCATTATCAAACACGGCTGCTGCTATTTAAATTACTAATTCTTCTACTATTACCTTTCAGCATGTCCCTGTTTGACATTCGTCGTTTTACTACTGCCTGATTGAGATGACAAACCTATCGGTGCATTTATCACCCCTGATGAGCGGGATAAACAATGGGACTTTGCGAATGGATGAGGCAAGTTACTGCAGGTACCAATACTTTTTCACTTTTCTCCATCGTTGATCATTTAGGCGACTCTTCTGAAGTAATATGACCAAAGGCTATATAGTAATTTCAATTTATAATTTGTGATAAGAACACAGGGGGAAAAAAAATGCTACTGGGCTACGTGTGTTTGGTCCCCGTGAGAATTCCTGCAGGAAATGCAAAGCGAAAGTGGCGTTCGTTTTATTCTGTTGACAGTTCTTCGGAAATTCTATGGAACGGAAATGTGAGTCTCTGAGCAAGATAAGAGTGCGCTGACCTGCAAGTGGTATTTATTATATTTAAGTATTTGCATCATTCAGCACACAAGTGTTGATAAGAAATTCCACTTACATTATTTGGAACCTTATGTAGCTGCCATAGCTGCCGAACTTTGCTTCCGGTGTAACTAGTTAATGTCTAAACACCGTCCTTCCCCACGGGGACAACGCACCGGAACAAACCCTAGCTCTTTTAGAATTATTAAAAGTTCTATTAGTATTTTTTTAACAAAGTTAATACATGTAAATGTTGTCTTAATCGTTGTTGTGTGATTCTTCTAAAATGATTCAACTGAAATGTAGTTCCTATGCTTGTGTCACGATTTCTCGCGACTGCTTCTAAACTCTTCTAGTAAATCTCTTAACCAATGCATCAGGCTATACTGTCACATTATACAGTAGGACTTTGGTATAAAGTATGTCCTTGGTGCGTGGAAAAAAATACCAGTGAGATTCTCTATACTTAATATCGAAGTCTATCTGATTGATAAAATGATAGAATGAAACTGTATGCGAGCATGAAAAATTCACAATCAATGAAAAGATTTACTTAATATGTCGTCAGTCTTCACACAGGACTGGCCACGTTTATATATGACCTATGGTCAACCTGGCCGGTCCTATGCGACGACCAATGGTGTGTACTTAAAGGAAGACTGCACCGTTGAAGTTACTCTGTATTTTGCGCCCTCCCCCCCCCCCCCC
>JAWQUT010000021.1:2791397-2806244 GCA_033807755.1 Ellobium chinense | reverse complement strand
GAACCTATAAAAATCGCTAGAGTTTTCATAGTTTTGGAGAGTCGATTACAAAACATTTTTGAGAATAAATACGTCCAGTGCAGCAACACATGAGATAATTTCATCACAATAGCTTGAAAAATGCATAAATCTTCAGGGAAATAAGAACGTATGTCAAAATGACAATTAATGTACCCTACATATTACACAATTTCAAATTCAAACGTATAAATAGGTGGCATTAACTGTGACTGAATCCCAGCTTTTAGCATTGAAATTGATGGAAATGAAAAAAGTCAACATATTTCTGAGTGAATTATTTGAAAAGAAAAAGTGTAGTCCCCAAGGACAATGTCCACAGAATAATATTCTCAATAGGTCCACCATTGCCCTCGTACCAAAGTAACAGAGTGGAAGAGAACCCGATTTTGGAGTGATGCATTTGTATCACCATAAAATCTACAAATGGACACCAATTCCAAAGACAACTGGTAAAAATATGTGATACTGGCTATAATTTACTATATAGATTTAATCGTATTATAACCGGCACACAAATCAAAAAGCAAAGCGGATTTTGCTGGGTTCCGTTGTTATTGGGTCAGAGTACATAATTATACCCTTATTTTTTGCTGATCTTAAGTCAAGAAAATGAAATTTTGTTCTTTTTAATGATATAGTCTAGCGACTTTCAGAACGTCCAAAGCTTGAGTGGCATTCACGAGTCTCTGTCTACGTCAGAACGTTGTCGTCAAACCCCCGGGGGCAGGCGGAGGTTTCAAACAAGCAAGCGTCTGTCGAGGGGTCGTAGACCAATTTGTGTGTGGTGAGCTTTGGGGGTTGAGACTCGGGATATTTGGGATCTTTGTACCAGCCAATCGGGCATTCCCTGTGGGATACAAAGGAATATGAGGCAGGTGGAAAAAGATGGAGGAGGAGGAGGCGAGGAGGAGATAAATTTGTTCTGTAAATGAGGAGTAAGGAATATCGTAGTATTCTCCCCCCAGCCCCCTCCCCCACCTTCCGCCAACTTTTTTATTGAGGGGGGGGNGGAGAGGGGACGAGATGGGTTGCAATGATGAAAAAAAAAAAAAGGACGAGATACTCTATGATACTCCTACAGCGACTGCTATTCGATTACTTCCGATTACTATTTATAAGAGTGGCCATTAAACGAGGGAGAGAAGAAGATAAGATCATTGGGCGAACTTCGGCCGTACAAACTACTTACTAGCGCTAGTACCGGAATTTTTTTTTTTTGGCGCTGTTGCACGTCAATCTTTCATGAACTTGCTGATCTAATATTAAAGTTCAAGTTCAAGTTCAAGTTTATTTAGGCCGAAGTCAATGGACTGTATCGATACAAGAACTGTGCTATTCTGAGAGGTCGCCGCTAGAGGGCATATGGATCGACGGGATGAATGTTCAATAGAAACCACAGCACTGCTAAGCATGGAACAATATAACTGTGTGAGTGTTCAACTTCATTTTAAAAAAATATTTTGAGACCATAGGGAAGCCCTCTAACGGCAGCGAAAAGTTTTTCATAAATTTGGAAATAAATTAGGGTTTAAGGCCCGTCAGTGGCTATACTGCGCCTTTTTGGTTGAATGACTAAAATTACTGGGTAACTCCTCTCAGGTCATTGGCACCCCAAATTTTGCTTTTTCCTTCTTTGGACCCTATCAATGAACTGTATTATTCTACAAAGTCTACTGTGATTTCCAATTTTTTTCACCCATGGAGGATAAAGTACCTGCATTCCGCTATATTGTAAAGGGAAGAAAACAAGGGGAAAGGGGTGAGGGAGGGTCAACACCCAAATTTTTTTCCACCAAATAATCTCTTTTAAATACAGACACCTCTCCTTTTGACTTGGTTCCCAATTTTTTATCAGGCTTGTTTTGACTGCGTGCTAATGCGTAAGCCTAACACACTTCATCTGAAATTGAATCTGAAACTTTAAGATTGGATACCTGACCTGGATCCCAGGTCTTGTTACATATTTGGACACCCTGACATTGGAAGACAGACCGCACCTTCCCCTCCCCCCTAAAGGGCTTTAATTCATTATTCTATATCTCTATAACAATTTAATGCTGACGCCAACCACGATCACCGTTTCTGATCTTCTACTGTACGTATAATTTGTGAATTGTTGGTGTCTCTGCCAACACGTTTTCCGCAAATGATGATGATGACAATGGCGGTCATGGTGATAATGAATGTGCTCGTTATTTTGTGTTCTACAAACTAATAACATTGATGATGATGATGGTGATGATGATGACAATGGTGGTGAATGATCACACTAAAACCTTCTACGACAATAATTATATTAATCGGGGGAGCCCAGCCACTAACGTATGGCCCGTACGGGTTATTGGCCTGCCAAGGGTTAAAATATAATCCGCGAAGTAGTTATAGACTATGAAGTGCTTTATATTGTTCGGTTACTTGTATTATATAATACACGCAAATGTGTTTAGTTATGCCCGTTACAAGGTAACTAACTACATTGGTCTCCCGAAAGACTGGGCATCCCTGGTAACGATGGGGACGACTGAGGCACCAAAGACATCGACAACATCTATAGTGCGTGTTTATGCTGCAATAATGATGATACTCACCTGACGTAGAGATATCTGTTGGAACAAGAGACGAAGTTGCCGCAAGCACATTCATCCTCACAATAAGGGTAATTTCCGTCTTCCAGATTGGCACACGCCTTGTCGCCGTCCGCTTTACTGATGCATGCTGAGGATACAGAATAGAATTTAAGACCTTTCATACCTGGCACAAGCGAATGGAGAGAAAACTTTAATTCCGATTTCCCTTGAGCTGTTCGGTGGAATTTATTTTTTTGCCTCTAAAAGTTCAGGCCCACGAAAAATTGAGCCTGAATATTGTTTGTGTCAGGCAATCACTCCAGAGCAGACTACTCAATTTTTTTTAATAACTTTTCTATCAGACCATATTAAAGCTATATCAGTACGCAACAGCAGAGAGCTACGTCAAGAAAAGTCGTACCAACGCATAGCATTCTCTTTGACACGACAGGACCCGTGGCCGTATGCAATAATCTTTACGTTAGTCAACGCACTGTGGTAACCACGGGAAACTCCCAAGACATTAGTAGTGTTCATCGTGGTTAACGCAATACGTTAACTAACGTATGGATTATGCATACGGCCACTAGTTGCTTGACATGGTACAATTTATAAGAAAGGACGAAGGTACAAAAAAAAATAAATTAAAATAAATTAAAAGATAGTAGATGAAGAATGAAATCTCCGCTTCAAATCAAATACAAAAAAATACTTTCATGTCATCAGTGGTTATAACCCACAAAAAGAGCGTGTTCAATACAAAGGAAAAGCACATGTGACATGCCAATTTCAAGTTGATTCGAGAGGCAGTAAGGACGTTACGCCGTACAGAAATTCGAGGCTTTTTAAAAAAAAAAATTAATATAGCTGCTTCGAAAATGGCACAAGGGGCAACAACTGTTTCAGCCCAAGGTGCCATGTTTCAGCGCAAAAATTTCTGCGAAATGTACCCTATAACTGCGCAGATATCGAAGAGACTGTAAACATCTTCAACAAAAATGAGCCTCCTTCCCTTTTCAAACCAATGACACTATTATTCTCTTTGAATACATATTGTTGAAATGGTATAATAACCTTATAGTCTACCTCATATTTTGTTGATTTGGTAATGTAACTTTCCTTCAGAAACGTCTTGTTGAATGGGTCATGCAATAACTTGCCCTTGGAACACGTCACACTGAACGAGTCATACTAACTTATCCCTGGAACACACTTTGTTGAATGGGTCATACATTAACTTACCCTTGAAACTTGTCTTGTTAAATGAGTCATACATTAACTTATTCTTGAAACACATTTTGTTGAATGGGTCATACATTAACTTATCCTTAGAACACGTCTTGTTAAATGGGTCATACATTAACTTACCCTTGAAACACTTTTTGTTAAATGGGTCATACATTAACTTACCCTTGGAACACATTTTGTTGAATGGGTCTTACATTAACTTCTCCTTGGAACACATCTTGTTAAATGGGTCATATATTAACTTACCCTTATAACACATCTTGTTAAATGGGTCATACATTAAATTACCCATGGAGCATATCTTGTTGAATGAGTATAACTTTCTTCTTCACCATGTCTCATCGAGTGGATCTTTCAGTAACTTTTCTTCAGGCATTTTCTGTTGCATAATAAGTCACCCGCGAATCCTATACAGTTAAATGGGTTACCCAGTATTTTATTGCTGGAAGATGTATTGTTGAAATAATGTCGTACTTGATAACTTACTTTCGTTACAGATATTTTTGTCTGCGTCGTACCAACCCCTTTCACACAGGCACGCCTTATTGCCCGCAGCATCATCCTTGCACACAAACGGATCTGGGCATTGGTCAGCACATTCCTCACCGTGACCCAGGTCTGGAGATGGATCTGAAGCTGAAATAAATATATAAAGAGTAGATGGGAATGTGTCAGGGTCATGTGTCTGAATACAAGACACTAGGTGAGATTTGGAACCGAACTGGAAAGGTAATATACATGGTCATCTCGTATCATGGTGAACTCCCTGCGGTGTTACCAGCTCTTGCAGGGTAAACTCTCGTAGCGCTGATATGCGAATTTATTCGATCGTCGCTCCTAGCGTAGTGATGTGAAGGTGAGATTTGGTTCTATCGCAGCATTACAAGGGTTAAAAGGTAGTCTTAAACGGCTTGCAAACCGAAGGGACTTGAGTGAATACTGGCAGGGGTAACAAAAATCGTACTTTAACATTTTTGTTGTCTCAAAACCGAGCCTCTAGAATATAGTTAAAAAAGCCTCCATGATAAACTTTTCAAATAATTGGTTACATCTGACGTATACGTTCCTTATAGTTCTTTCTGAAAAGACTTATGTCTGACGCACATTATAAGTGAGTGCAAGATTTAAAGTACTTTTCTTTAATTGTGCTATGTCTTTGTGCCTCCTCCCTTTACAGTTTTTTTTTAAGTTTCTGACATTGTGTTTCAAAGGAACATCTTTGATTTTAGCCAGAAACAATATCAACAGTTTATTTTGAGCTTGGATAACAATCAGTGCCACCGCCAGCTTATGTTCTAGACTGCGTTACTTAGGTCTTCTGTGACGTCATTTTGACATGAAGGGACCGTCCCCGGAAGTTGTTATCAATAAACAAACCAAGATGGCTGCGACTTATGCGGAAGCGACAGGAGACATGTACTGACTTTCGAGTGGTCTTAGCTTTACTTGTATCTCTGCCTCTTGCATAAGCATTCAGATCACGGTTGATTCTTGCCACATCCTCCTCCGACACAAGGAGGGTCCCTCGGAAACCGCATGGAACAACAGAAAGTTAATTTGTGCCTACAGCAAATTTGAAAGCACAGATGATGCCGCCATTGTGTGAGCTTCCAATCAAGGTTGCTATACTTTTTTTTTTTCAAGCAGAGCTAAATCGCACATTAAAAAAAAGCCAAATCATATCTGGAAAGTTACAGAGAAATGCAAGCACTTGTTACACAGGAAAGTAAATTTTGACCTAAAGTCAGGTGGAGCCGAAAAGGAGCAAAGAGCCGATCAGTTGTTTGGGAGCCAAAGGCTTTTAAAAAGAGCCAAAGAGATCCGAACGAGCCAAGGCAAGTCTGGCAACCCATGCACATTGCCTAACTCTAAATCAACGCTAATGCCATGTTTAAGCTCCACTCACAAATTGTCTAGACTGCTCAGTGGCTGTCTGAGACTAGCAAGACGAATATGAAAGAAATAGAAACGCACCCCTGACATCATCATCGTTCCCGTCCATCTCTACAGGAGATGTCTCCATTCCTTCTTTTTCTCTATCTCTTCCTCCTCCTCCTCATCATCATCTTCATTATTTCCCAGTCATATTGCCATCCATAACTATCACTGATTATCAATCCCAGCGAAGCAGCATCAGTAATGCAGCCACCGACATCATCATCATCATCATCATCATCATCATCATCATCATCATCACCATCATTGTCATCATCATTATCAGGAGCAGCAGCAGCAGCGGCAGCAGCAGCACCAGCAGCAGCACTGTTTTAACGCTAACGACGATTACCACTACCAATGCACTTTCAGAAACAACTATAACCACTACACTGACAGCTATCAATTACTACAATACTTCAACAACAACAATAACAACAACAACAATAACAGCAACAACAACCAATGATATAACGACCACTCACTGCCACTACTTCCACACACACACACACAAAAAAAACTTACAACGACGACGACCATAACTTAACAATTAACACAGGTGTGGGTTTCCGGTCATGTTGTGTTGGCGGAGGATATATACTCTGCTTAATGCCATCGTCACCGGCGACACACCCGAAGTTGGGTCGGCATCCTTACAGCAACAGCAACAACAACAACAACGAAAGCAACAACAACCAGTGTTATTACGATCATTCACTGCCACAACCTCCACAAAAAAATAACATTAACAACAATAAATAACAACGACGACGACCATAACTTACGCGTAACACAGCTGTGGGTTTTCTGGTCATATTTTTGTTGAGGAGGACATGTGCACTTCTTAATGCCACCGAAACCGGCGACGCACTGGAAGTTGGATTGGCACTCATCCGTACAGCATTCTCCGTAGTCGGGCGTTGGTTCTAGTTGTTGTGCAGAAGAAGAAGTAGTTGTTGTGGTAGGGTTGGTTGTAGTCAGGGGGTTACGGGGGTGTGGTTGAAGAGGTGGTTGAGGTGATGGAAGTGGTGGTGATGGAGGTAGATGTGATGTTGGTAGTGCTGGTCATAGTGGAGGTGACAGTACATTTAGTGACGGTGGTGGTGATAATAATGATCGTAGGAGTACAGGTGGTGATGGTGATGGTGGTGGTGGTGGTGGTGGTGATGGTAAAAGTAGTATTCATAGGAACAGTAATGGTGGTGGTGCTGAAGATAATAGTAATGGTGGGTAGTATTATAGTGATAGTACAGTAGTAGCAGAAGTGGTAGTAATTGTTAATGTTAGTAATAACAGTAGAAGCTGCAGTAGTTAATAGTCACGCACTACAGTGCGTTCACAAAAAGATGAACAAGATTATTTAAACGTATCTCCGTTCCTAATGAATGGAATGTTCCCAACTTTTACATAAGCTTTTAAACCAGTTTTTCTTAAAAGAAAATATTTTTTTTTCCACATCGTCTCTGTGTCGGTGGTAAAAGTTTCTTTCATAAATATTATGAAATAATGATAACAGGTAAATTTCTCAAACATGCAAAGTTGTATATTATGAAACTTGAAAATGTTAACATTGAAAAAAGCTGTATCATTTGAAACTGCTTAAAGGCAACGAACACATTAAGAGTAAGCAAAAACCGCTTTAAAGGCATTAATGCAACGCCAAGGAAGCAATACCACGAAATTGCAGGAACGATAACAGGGTAGAAAGTGAATATCGAAAGGAGTCCGAAAGTCAACATTTTGTCATTGGTGCCTAGAAGTAAAATTGCGTTCGATTGTGCCGACAGTTGTCAAGACAAGTCAGCCATTAAAAAGCAATAGGCAATGGTAACCGTAAGACCTGGATCCACTTTTCACTTTAACGCCAGAACAGGGGAGTAAACATTAGCCCACTCCCATCAAATTATCGACAAAGGTACTCTGATGTGACGTCATTGACTTTGGTCATATATACTGTACCTACAACTGAATGTAGGGCAACAGGCACTTAGATTCAGATAACTAGATTTGTCATAAAAACGGTATTAGACCCTTGTGTTGTATTTATCAGAAAGTCAGGATTCTTACTTTATCCATTATCTCCTTTAATGACAGAGACATCGGGATCATAATACAGTATCATCGAACTAACCAAAGTATAATTACAATGCAAAACGACTGATCGCATAGATCCTTCAGTATAGTGAAGTCAAGATTTCAATAGAGAGACTACTCTCACTATAATCCTATAGTGTGTGTGTGTGTGTGTGTGTGTGTGTGTGTGTGTGTGTGTGTGTGTGTGTGTGTGTGTGTGTGTGTGTGTGTNGTGTGTGTGTGTGTGTGTGTGTGTGTGTGTGTGTGTGTGTGTGTGTGTGTGTGTGTGTGTGTGTGTGTGTGTGTGTGTGTGTGTGTGTGTGTGTTAGGAGAGGGGATGGGAAGGGAGGAGGTGGGTATAAATTTTGTTCCCTTATTTCTGGTTTCCAGTGGTTTTTGCCTTTTATAGTAATAACTCCTATGCGCCATAAAATAAAATAAAATATAAAAAAAAAACCAACGAAATAAAATAAAATGAAAATGAAAAAAAAATAAAATAAAGTAAAATAAAATATAATAAAATAAAATAAGATAAAATAAAATAAAATGAGTGTGTGAAATTCTCTTCATAATATTATGCCACTGTACATCAGCTCATACTATCACAATGTCGATCAAATAATAGTTTACTCAAATACGCTAACTGCGAAAACCCTTTATGCGGAACTAGAGAATTCCAGATTGCTAGCTGGGCAAGTGTAAATTATCCCTACCGGTAATACGAAACTGATTAACGTGTTCCGTGGATTTGGTTACAAGCATGTACAAGCCTAGTTTGGTTGTTGTTACTGTTGTTGTTGTTATTGTTATTATTGTCGTTGTTGTTAGTGGTGGAGGTCATGGTGGTGGTGATAATGATGGTGGTGGTAGTGGTGGTGATGGTGATAGTAGTTTATGAGAACTTACTGTCGACACACCGTTTAAAAAAGTAGTTGTAGGACTGACAAGGAAGACACTCGCAGGACAATCCACCATTTCTATCGCGAAGGCAGTACAAGTTCCCTCTGCAGTCTTTAGAGCATTTGCACGATTGTCCATCTTGGCAGATAAAGATATGAACATGACAATAGCATAAAAGTGTGCAAGTTTAAATAGTCCCTATAAAATAAGTAAATTGACTATGGGGAAGGGGGAAGGTGTTGGGTTGGAATTTCAAAGGCCTAGATACTTGCAAATACATTCACAGACTCAGATTAGATGAGGGTTAGCCTCTCAAGTATAAGCTATGCGGTTGTTGCTAGGTGGGTAGGGTTACCCTCTTTACTGTGTGAAAAGGCCTAAAATATTAGGAAGCTTGTTTCACTGCCTAAGTTCTCAAAATATAATTATCTTGGGGGCATTTTTGTGTCACAGTTTGGAGGAAGAGCTAAACAACAATCATGTTTTGGAAAGTATTTTGGCATGGAGTCCCTGGATCAGTTAATGAGAGGTCTAAAACCTTATAATAAAGTCAACAGTGAGAAAAACATTGGCATTTTCACTCCTTAAAGGAAGGAGTGGGTGGGCAGAATAGAGTAGAGCGTTTATTATGGTCACTAGTTAATTCATCGAATGGGGTTGCCTTCCTGAACAGTGACTTTCTGACACTAGACATAGGTCTACAGTAAAGACAACATTGCGTAACATAACTCTGACACATGCACTCTGACCAGGTTAGGAACTCAACTTTAGTTTCAATAAATTCTCTCAAATGACAACAGGCTGTCACATGAAACTTAACAAAGAAGAATATCAGATATCAGAAATACACGTTTTCCTAAATAGGGAAACTAAAGTCACCACGCAAGTTGGCATCAACAAAATTTGTGGCATGTCAGACATCATTTATATAAGTAGCGAGGGGAGGGAGTGTTAAAAAATTAGTTTTCTTTTCTCAGGGATACGTAGTTTCAGCGAAATGATATATAGTTACAGCCAAACAGATGTACATATATCATGCCAAAATTCGGCGAAATAGGACGGAGCCTGCATATACATTTACAGCGCCAAATATATATATTTTCAGTGAAACTGGAGGGAGATTAGCCACTTCTTCAAAAAAAACAAAAAACCACCGGTTTGCCGAGACGTTATAGTAAAAGTATTTCAGTAGAATGGCTCTGTTGTCCACTGCTTACCAACGGGGGAGTGGAAATAACATTTTAGTAGGAAGAGGAAGCTGATTTTGATAATTACTTAAAATTGGAATAATGTAAAAATCTTTGTCAAATTTTTGGATAATGAAAGTCAATAAAGTTGAAGGTTGTAGTGATCCTCAGTTTTATCCATGTTGTTGCCGACAGTTAAAACGTATGAGCCAAAAATGTTTACAAACAGATATTCGGTATGTTTTTTTAAATTCCTCCTCTTTGCGCTGTAGCTGTATACTACTCTATTTTCACAGCAATATAAATCAACATTAATTTTGACCCCGCCTTTTAGCTTTGGACACTCTGTCTGAGTGTTACAGCTTTAGGGCATACAATTTCTAGCGCTGAAACTACAATCCTTGCTCTTCTCATGCACAAAGTAGTGATGGTTTGGGCGTTTCCTCTAATCCTCAACTATCTCTGACTTTTGCATGAAGGGGCCTAGGGAATAAAAAGGCGATCGTCTCGGCGACATTTGTAAAGATAACGATATGATAAAGACGACACGATACCATAAAGATCAAGTAGATTTAGAACAAACAATCAAACGGAGCTCCTCTTACTCACTGCATTAAGTCTTTGTTTAGTTTAATTAATCTATATTAAGTCATTCAGTAACATTATTACCATTTCCAATTACACCTTTACCATTTCCAGTAATGTCAGTAGCATTTCCAGTAAAATTATTACCATTTCCAGTAAAATTATCACCATTTCCAGTAAAATTATTACCATTTCCAGTAAAATTATTACCATTTCCAGTAAAATTATTATCATTTCCAATAACATCATTACCATTTCCATTAATGTTTTCCCTATTTCTAATAACATTATTACTAATTCCAATAACATCATTACAATTTCCAACACCATCATTATCATTGCCAGTAACAGCATTACCATTGCCAGAAATATCATTACCATTGCTAATAATAGTATTACTATTTTCAGTACCATCGTTTCCAGTCGCATCATTACGATTTCTAACAACATCTTCACCATTTCCAATAGAACCATTACCATTTCCTATAACAGCATTACCATTTCCTACCACGTCATTATTATTTCCAACAACATCATTACCATTTCCAATAACATCATCACCATTTTCAATATCATTATTGTCATTTCCAATAACGTCATTGTCATTTCCAATGAATAAAAATAAATAGGAAACTCTCTCACTCGAAGAGCGAGGCAACAGAAGATCTTCAGAGGAAGATACCCACTTCCAACAAGAGTGTTTCGGCCCTTTGACTTCCTGACACTCTAAAGGGCCTGGGCCACATTTGGGTCATGACTCCCAAGTGTTCTTCTGTTATGTCTTTTTCCGCCTCGGGAGGGATTTGAACCGGCAACCTCCAGTTTCTTTACTTCTTGCTTCACACCATCTCTGCCACCATGAAGCCATAGTGAAAGTTGCATTATAGGTGTATTTAAACTTACTGTGCAACACCGTTGCCATTTCCAATAACATCAGTGCCATTTCCAGTAACATCAGTGCCATTTCCAGTAACACCAGTGTCATTTCCAATAACATCACTGTCATTTCCAGTAACATCACTGCCATTTCCAACATCAGTGCCATTTCTAATAACAGCAATGCCATTTCCAATAACATCAGTGCCATTTCTAATAACACCTACAATCACAAACGTCTCGATACTCACAGCCGCCTCCATATCCACCTCCGAAAGTGGCGGACACAGCCACAAAGGCCACTGCTAAGACTGCAAGTTTGAGCTGTTGTCAAAAAGATTAAATCAAAATGATAATAATAAAAATAATAACAACAACAATAATAATAATAATGCGGTTTATAAGTTTTGTATCAAGGCTGATGCTCGTTCACGCGACTTCACACTATTATCACCCAGCAGAACAGGTCGCTCTGGAACTGTCTCAACTCCCTGGGGAGTATACAGTGCCGCTGCCATTATTATACAGGTGCTGACCACTAGCATTCTGACAATGTCTTTCATTGCTTAAAGCCAGGTACCCATTTAACAGACGGATGGACTGAATAAAATGTGAATGAAATGCTTTCCCAAGGCACCTACAATATGACAGTGGTGGGAATCGAACTCACGAACGTTGGATCTTGAGCCCAACTCCGCAACCATTCAGCCACGCTGCTTATTAGTTACTGACATATATTGTGTTTTCTTCTTCCGGCCCTGTAAATGAAATGTGTCATTCTGCAACTTGTACTGTGATTTCATTATTTTTTTCCCACGGAGGTTAAAGTACTTCCAAAGCCCTATCTTTTATGAGGAATAAAGAAAAAGAGAGGAGGGGGAGATGTCAAAACCCAAATTTTTCACAAATCTCTTTTAAAAAAGCCACATCGCCTTCTGACTTGGTCTCCAGATTTTCATTAGGCTGGTTTTGACCGTGTGCATAGGCCTAACCCGCTTGATCTTTATGTCTGTAAGGCTCAAATTGTACCCAAAACTTTAAATTGAATGCTTGATCTAGGGCACAGGTCTTTTTACATGTTTCTGTACCCTGACATTGGCTGGCAAGGCCCCCGAAATACGGGGATTTTACAGTATATAGTTGATTGCAAGCATTTGGCCGGCACTAGGTGTCTGAAACCTACTGTAACCAATAAAAACAAAAAAAAAAACAACATGTGCCTTGAACACCTACAAATCGCCATGCTCATTCCACATTTGTGGAAGTCGCTTTTGAGGTTTTGAAAAATTGAACATTGTAAACCTGCTGCTCAAGGGAAAGACAGTGAGGCAGATGTGGTTTCACTTGTAAAATTAGGATACCAAAACAAATGAAAGCTCTACATTGTTTAATAGAGGAAGGGAGATAAAAGGAAGATCATAGTAATGTAAGCAATTCAAATCATCAAAACAAAAACAAAAAAAAAACACCAAAAAACTCAGGCAAATGTGGAATGAGAGTGACGAAATACAAAACGCACACTGGAACATAACTGGTGTCATGCAAACCGCACTTAATGAACTTGCCAGCTAGATTGGAAGCTCTCGAAAAGACAAGGAAATAATACAAATCTCACGCTTACGCGCTGTTTTTTTAACCAGTGATTGCATAACTTACTTTGTCCATGACATTTGATGGACGTATTGGGGGCAAGCATAAAACTAGGTCAGTTTACAAACTATTTCTGAAATAGGTAATCTGCCTATGACTTTGACAATTTGAAGCATGGAGGTCCCTTGTATAAAAAAAAAAACCCATGCATTTTATAAGGCAGGGGGAGTCTCCACATATTTAGATGGGTTCACTAAACTGGAAGTACTGGAAAATACTATACTGCCGTTGACTGCTTTACCAATTGACCTACAAACGGAGAGTTTTCGTTTTGGCAGGTATTCTAGCCTAATTAATTTTTAAAAGTTTAAAATAATTTTAAGACAGGTAAGAAATAATTAACAATTAAAAAGCCAAACACGAAATGTTCTAAAATTGTGTGAAGTCCATGCGGATTGTGAGGCCAAAAGCTGCGACTGTTTTAGCTCACATCGTGAAGCAACTTCAAGGAATGATTGCTGCGTTAAGCTGAAGATTTAAACATTCGTGGTTTCGATCCACGGTCATGTTATAAGTGCCTTGGGAAAGCATTTCATTCATATTTTTCTGAGGCCACCCGTTTGCAATGTAGGTATTTGGTTATAGACAGTGGTAGGTATTGTCAGAATATCAGTGAATAGCAGCGGCACTGTATACGCACCAGAGAGTTAATAAAGTCCTAGTGTGATCAGGCCTGCTGAAGTAATAATAGTGTGAAGTCCTGGGAGCAGGCAATGCCTGGATGTGAGATTTATAAATCGCATCATTATTATTACTAATTATTGTTTACTACTGTGAAGCAACGATCTAAGAATAAGTCTGCGGAGGGACATACTTAAACGTAGGGTTGCCCTTCTGTGGAAAGACTGGGCTATGGTTCATACACCTGTATATGTTTGTTTGTATAATTAATGATAATGACAACTTTGGTCGCTAGATCGGTGGTAAGGCACGCTCTGTCCTTGATACATATTCTAAAAGGGATCCTTCTGTATATCATATTGTGATAATAACAGATTAATGCCGTAATGCGTCTTATTTTTTTTAGTAGGAAGAGTTATAGGCCTATCTGATAAACCAAGTAGGGGCATCGTGCCACCAAGTACTATGCAGCAAAAGCAAAGGATCATTATTTAGAGCAGTAAGCATTGAGTACAAAAATCTTTGTTTCTAATTATCATCTCCCATATGATTTGCCCCCTGATGGAGAAAAAGGGCAAAGGACTGGGATGAAGATGAGGATAGTGTTTATGAAGAAATAAAAAGCTCAAAACAGAGTGGGAAGAGAGAAAGAAGAAGGTAATGACGGCAAGAGTGGAAGTCCTGGAAATAAAGTGAATTGTTAAAGGGCGGGGATCTTCCTCAGAGGGGATAACATAGGCCCAGCCCAGATTTATGTTATATACGTTGTCTACGCGAAAACATGGTGTCAGGCCGCTCCGTTATCTAACCCCCAAAAAGGTAATTTATGGCTTCATTCCAAATCTCAAAGGTTTGGCAATATCTTGAATTAGCTCCGACAGCCTCGGGATATGCGCTTCTTGCTGATCACGTTCCAAAGTTAAATTTCAAAGGTATTTTATCACAGAGTTTCTTTTATTTATCATACACCCACTATAATGTTTGAGAGTTGGAGCAGTAACGATGGGATCTTATCACCGTAAGAATTATATTGGTGCATCGGCACTGAATGTACTCTTAATAGCGTTCAGCATGCAGTGTTATTGTAAATGTTATGTTAGTAAGTAAACCCACCGTTAATGCACAAGTTCTTAATTATTTCTACTCTTACAAGTTATTTCTTTGTTTGCGCGGGTGGTGGTGGT
>JAWQUT010000021.1:2757341-2780451 GCA_033807755.1 Ellobium chinense | reverse complement strand
TCCTTAGCTCTGTCCCTAACTCTGATTAGGCATTAGCAAACAGTACCACCATGTTACCTACGAAACATGGCCCAAATTACGGATTCAATTCGAGTTCAATGGAATGCCGTGAACAAAACCAAAAAAAAAAAACCAAAACAAAACAGCTACCCTCTATTGTTTCAGTTCACCAGAAAGTGATGTTGCAATTACCTGAAATACAATGTTTCCCTCTTATGTGGAAATGGCATTAATGTCACGCTACATAATGACTTTATTCATTGTTTCGAAGTGGCCCTATACCAACTTTTTATAGTGTAAACGGGCAAACGTTTTTATCTGCCAACCAATTCTACCATAAGAATATGTTCCAGTTAAGACAAATGGAGTACGATGCCTCATCAAAGTTTGAATAATTTCTGTTCATTCGTTTTGGAGAAAATTGCAAAGAAGTCTGTTGCAAACGCAGCCCATTCCATTTAACTTCGTACGGACAGCAGTAGAGGTTTCGTGATCTGTGGAAATGCGGTAACAACTGTATAGGAAATTTGTGCGCGCAAAGAAACTGTGCAATGTGCACCCCACAGAGCTTGCTTGGTTCACGTAATCGAACACGGATCTCTCATGATTCACGTAATCGAGCGTTGATTTCGTCTGACTTTCTGAAAATGTATGGTTGTTTTGAGAGACATGCAGAAATAATGCAGGTGTTTGTCTTTCAGGAAGTGACTAAACAATGATTTTTGGGTATTGTGTGGTTCGACAACGTGCAAGTGCTTGTGAAAATGAACAAGGAAGATCAAATTTATCTAAAAATGCGATCGTGTTCCTTTGAGCTAAGCTTTTCAACTTCGGTGCAATCTTTTCAGACTTTTCATATTTCATATTACAAGTGTCACATTACAGTCTTGGTAACAATAATAAACGGCAGCAAAAACTGAAGAATTATGGCAACGGGATAAACAACAACAACAACAATAACGAGACCAACGACATTATCTTTCATCATCATCATCATCATTATCAGCAACATAATCTACAGGAGACATAGAAGAAATACCCCGACAAGATTTAGCTACAAATCAACTAAACAACAATAAGAACGTTACCAAAAACAAAGGGATGAGCTCTGTAGCCTGACTCAAACTTTATTTCTTAAGCAGTATATACACTTTCTTCTCCAGGATCTCACTAATATCATTCTACATCTCGGACACAAACCTCCCAAGGAGTCCATCATTTCCCTTCAAGGAGGAAGTTATGAGGGCCTCTTTATATGTTGTGCATTGTGTTAAATATGCTGAAAATATTCACAGTTAAAACTCTGTTGGCAGAATTTTCGATATCAGTCTGAGAAATATGAAATAGCATGTCGTATCTAATAGCTGCATTTTGTCTCAGGCCTTGAGCCCACCAGAGCCAACTATAGCTCACCAAAATCTTCCCATTTGACAAAACATTTCTTACGGCTCATATTGGTGGCAGTGCTAGAAAACCTTGATTTTTTTGCAGTCAGCAATACCACATTACTTTTTCCAGTGCTTTTTTAAATAAATATATTAGCAGCATCTGTTGGCAAGAGTCACATAATTTTGTCCAAACCCTCAGTGAATAAGTGAGATGTTGAGTAAACAAAAATCTCGACTGAAAATTATTGGCACCAATTAATTGTTTAGTAAAGTTTCATATTAAAATGTGTTTTGTATACGGATTATGATGTGCATGTAGGGAGAACGTTATCAAATTCTTCATATAAACACATTGAAAAGAAATACTTCCGATACTTGTGTCTTGCAGAATTTTGTCCATAACATCGTATACTTTTCCGCTTGGAAAGTTTAGTTACTCATTTTCGGTTTTCATGTATGCGTCATATCGTTTTTCTTAACCTTGGAGAACCCCTTTCTTGGTCCCAAAAACAGCCTTCGGCGCCTGATAAAAATCAGTTCATCCGTACTCGCGTCGGTCTAAATGTGCATTTGGAGTTTAGGTGAGCGAGGAATTTTGTTATAGCCGTCAGACATCAAATCGGCGCAAATCTAGTCCACCTCCTGTTTTGTGTACTCTGAAGTGGAGAGAAGTTACTCTCTGGCAAGTATTTGTTGGGAAGATTTTATAAGTAAAAATACGCGGCGAGATGAATCTATTCCATGTCTGAAGATAATAATATACTGCAATTCTCCATTGTGCGAAAATGCAAAAATGTAGATTCAGAAAATTTTTAATAGGAACAAAAATTCAAGAAATGATGGACTGCGGTGGAAAAGGGTGTTTAATGTAGTGTGAGTACATATGTACACACAGTTCTACAATGAGCTATGAAGTTTCAAGATACATATACACACAGTTGTACGATAAACTAACAAAAAAATGAGCACCGTGTCTTTTATGAATACTTGAACTGATGCTCTAAACTTTAAACTTTGCAGGAAAATGCATACTTTCAGAGGCTGTACGACCTACAATGGGTTATTAAGCCATTTCACAAGCCCATACTAACTGAAACGAGAATAGGTTTAGAATTATGTAAATTAAAATAAATTTCTCGTTTAAATCGTTTAAAGTATTGCTGAGAAAGGATACTCTAAAACTAATGACCTATGCTATTATCAGTAGACTGGAATCTGGTGTTGTTAAGCTTGTGAAAATGGATTAAGGGATGACTTAAAGCTAATAATATAATATAATATAATATAATATCCTTTAATATTCATCGCAGTTTCTGTTTTTCCCAACTGGATTGAATTCCATTTTTCCAATAGAGGGTTGCCTCTTTTGCGCACGGCACTCTGTCCCTCCCGCCAATCAGCGTGAGTGAATTTGAAGGTGTGTCAGCTCCCCGACTTTGTTTTCAAACTTTGCCTGATTGCCAGGGATCAAACCCTGCCCCTAAGTATAAGCAAAGAATCTTGAGAGTTCCATGACATTGCCCGCAAATCATGCATTGACCTAATATTAACTTAAAGCATTATGTAATCTGCCTGACGCTGACACAGTGTTTGACTTCCTTCATGAACAATATTCTGCGACTCTCCCACCTATTGGTTTTAGGGTGAGGGGCGGGATTAGAAAGAAAAGAAAATATACATAAAAAATTTCTAGACAATGATGATGTTTAGCAACTGTTCCAAGGCTAGTTTCTTTCCTTACCCCAACCCCTGACCCTTTCTGAGTCTACGAAATTTGCCAGAATTTCGGGTGTAACTTAAAGCTTAATGCAGTGCCGTGCGCATAAAAAGCAGTTCTCAATTATGCAGACTTCCACGTGTATTCCGCAGAGCGTTCTTTTCCTTCTTGGACATCTTCCTGCCTGTTCTCCGCCTCCCACGACTCACCCTCTGCATCATCTACCTCGGAACGTGGTGGATGTCTTGCCACCTAGCCCTCCAGCCTGTGGTCCAGCTCTCTTGGACATGACGGAGTTGTCCATTCACACCGTCTCAATGTTGGATCGAACACCAATGGTGCTGTAAATCTGGTTCCGTCTGGCTGCTTGTACCACCCTAAAGCACAGGGTCTGAAACAAAACAAAACAAAAAAATGATTTATATGCGGGCGATAACTACCGAGTGAAGTTGCGTACCTTAGAGATTTAATAATGTCCCTTCTTATCATAAGATCTTTTCGGCACAACGCGTGTAACGATTGGTAAAGAATAGCATTAGATAAACACATTTACCAATTTATTGACCGACAGATTTATTTCATAACAGATACTACTTTTCCATCTTTGTTGTAAGTAGTAGAGAAAAATCTGTCAGAATCCGTTCTACCCTTTCCTGTCGACTTCCTTAAATGCTTTGGGGATGTGGGTAGCTGATCCACAATATTGCTATTACAATGACTCTTGTTGGATAGGTGTGGAAGGAAGAATAGGCTGGAGTGGTCCAAAGAAAAAAACAATCAACGCAGGAACAATATCCTAATAATTAGCATTATACAAACATATCCCTTTCGTATCTATGCCAATCACATTGTTCTGACATTAAGAACGAAATGGCGATAGTGCTTAGCAACTAACGTGGCCGATTCAATCCTAAATTATCCTTGGAATTTGAGAGCTGTATACTGCTAAAGAATGAGGAAAAAGTTTTGAAACACAAAGATTTTCTTTATACGTTGAATGCTGTGGATTACATACTAGTCATTACTAATGAGATAGGCTGCGGGAGCCTAATTGGTGAAAAAGAAATGGACTATCAGAGTCGATAGTAGCAGAGTATAAAATCTGTCCTTTGGACGTAGAAATAATCGTATAACATAAAACCACGCCGCAAAAGTGGTGAAATTCAGTCTTGAATTTGTAAAAAAAATAACTGTTGCAGACATTGTTTCCCAATGACTTCAGCGGATTTCATTTGTGCAGGCCTGTGATCTGCAAAAGAAGGCCAAAGTTTAACCCTTTTCATCTAATATAAAATTGTGAAAAATCTAAATGAAGGACCCCCATTGTAAACAATATATAATTTGAGCACAGTGGTGGCACCAGACCTGCAGTTTTGCCTTGGCAATCTTGGAACGTTCCTGTGGGTCGAGGATAAATTTTTATATATATCGATCGAAGAGGCTTTTACAATCTGACTCCTGCAAACGATAGGGTGTAAAACCAGAGACTGGGTGCACTGTGATAGTTCGCAAGAGAGTCTACTCTCCATTACCTTACTGATCATTAAATTTTCCTTGCTTCTAATCTGGAAACTGATAAAATAAAACTATTTTTCCAGTATGATCATAAAAGATGACCACTCTGCAATATTTAGTGCGAAATGTTCTGTTTCTGTTATTGAAAACGACGTGACCCGCTTTTGTACACCACTGGAGTGCCAGAAATTAGCAACCACAGCTGACATAAGAATAATGATGCAATTCGGAACATCCGGTAAAACAGATAGTCTTAGCAAGTGCTTCTGAAGATCTTTCTTCCCTATATGTGGAGAAAACATCTTGTTTGAAGAATGACATAAAAGACAAACCGGAATGTCCCACAAGACACAATGACGACAGAATTACCCAAGACCCAAGTGACAGTGATGTGCTCACCTGACATATTGTGTGTCATTCACACAGGTGATATATTGGCCCTCTTCACACTCCGGGGCGCAGGTCGGGTAGTCTCCGTTGGCCACACACCGACATCCAGTGGAGAAGTCCGCCCTGATACAGTCTGGATAAGAAATAAAGGATGCTCAAGACAGTTATGATACGAATGTTATCTATTTATATAAGTGTAGAGATATGTGAGAGGGGGATAGAGAGAGAGAGAGAGAGAGAGAGAGAAAGAGAGAGAGAGAGAGAGAAAGAGAGAGAGATGTAGGGTAGTATGAGCGAATTAGTGAATGAAAGAAGAGTAGACTGGATGAGTAAGTGAACAAACTGATTGTTTAAAACATACTTATTGTATTGCTCATTTACAACTGGATGTTGTCTGGGATTACAAAAAAAAAACAAACCCAAACATTGCTGATGTTATTGTTATTTATGTTATATTTGATTCCACATAACAGCAACTCTGTGGGAAAATGTAAAGAGTTGCAATTGAACCGAGTTACGACTATGCAATGACTCTTATAAAGAAACCAGACTAATAATATATTCCGTTTCTAAAAAAAACATGTTGCGTTTAGTGTAAGTTACGATTAAATAGATTGCGATTAAACCGAGTCCATTGTAACTTATTTGCCTATTACTATGAGGTCATGTGTTGAACTGATGTACTGAATTTTCAGATACTGATATATTGGTTTCAATAATTATGTACGTGTCCTGCAAATGATTACCAGTTCTGTTCCTAATAGACCCGGAAGTCAAATCACATAGTGGTTATGGCGTTAACCGCATATCGACGTATTATGCCACCACTAAAAGATGGCCCAAATGCTTCATTGTTACTCGAGCCGAAAACGGGAAAAAAAGGTATAAAGTTTGAA
Source organism: Ellobium chinense (assembly GCA_033807755.1). Lineage (NCBI taxonomy): Eukaryota > Metazoa > Mollusca > Gastropoda > Ellobiida > Ellobiidae > Ellobium > Ellobium chinense. The sequence continues at coordinate 2,774,545 of JAWQUT010000021.1, read as the reverse complement.
ATTGCTTTGTTTCACAAAAAAATTTAATAATATTACTATGTAGAGATCATAGTATTGCTTGAGAATAAGAAAAAAAAAACCGAGTAAAATGCAAGGGACCACCAATCACTGTTTCTGACACCTTTGATCTGAAATCGACCTACAGCCTGCTGCTAACAAACGACAAAAACTCCATCCGCATTTTGGTTAGAGCGTTATCCCAATATAAATAGTTATAGCGGATCCAAACATGGTAGGATTTTTAGATTAAAATGGACAAAGATATCTCATGTTGTAAAATCTCAATAATCCTGCTATAAATGGTAACTGACTTTTCAATGCTCAGTCAAAGCAACACTATAGTGTGAAAAAAAAAGTTGTAAAAGTAATGTTTCTTTCTTCAGTATAGACCTAGGTCTTATCCTGCTACAAATCTCACAAAATTCGGTCCTCTGAGATCAAGGGGTTTCACCAGGAACAAACGTCGTATGTTCTGAAAGCTGCTTATGGTAGATAAGCATTCCTTTGTTGCCTATGCCAAACGCTTCTCCTATTTCATATCCGTTCTCATTGCCACAGTATTTACTTAACCCGAGCACCTTTTATGCCAATATGTAATGTTCCCAGGTGAATTGAAAAGCATCTATTTTTATATAATTTATACCCTCGTTGGCTAGTCTTTAATCTTAAGCAGCCCTTTCATTAAAAATGTTATGTATGTGGGAGAAATCGAACAATTTAGAAGCAAAATCGACAGGTGTTAATTGACGTTGATAAATATGTCATACCTCGCCTTTTTAACCTGTCGTCAATGAATGTACAGATGCCCCGGTCGTTGTATTAGTCAGACAGCAGTTATGTCAATATTTCAACAGAAATGAAAAGGACAATTCCAGCAGAATGGCATCTGAGTGACGCTAATTGCTTGAAAAGTTGTGACTTTGCAGCAGTCAGTTTCGGTTAATATTAAAATTTAAAGAACAAATTACCCCGTCAGAAGCAATCAAAACTACGTGCTGTTAAGTCCGAAATTTTTGTTTGTATGTTTGTTTGTTTACTTCTTCAGAAATTAGAGCAATTGACGTCGAATTTTGCTGGAATTGCTCACAGCCATGAAGTTCAGAAACTGCCAGTAAGAGCTTGCACTGTTTTAAACCCAAGATAGTATTTAACGAATAAACCCAATGAAGCTTATGATGCAGGCCTCTTGTAACACCAACTTGTAGTATTTTGCATACTGATTAACTCCTCTTTAGTTTCACAAATTTGCGCCGTCTCTTCCCTCTGATATGTTTACCTGATTTTCATCCCAAGATTATCACGATAACATAAAAAAAGTGAAGCGGACTTTTTAAGTGTACGGCGTTAAAATTGTCGAGATGATCTCCTATGTAAGTTGTCTGTTTGCACAAGGATCTTTGAAATGCCTAAAAGAGGATGACTCTATAGCAGCGAGGAGTTTGTGTTAGCGTTCATTCATCGAGCTCTTCGCAAATTCATGTAAGTTTTTAAGAATAAAGTGAGCCGGGTAAATGAACCCCAGTGAATGGCAGTCGTGTTGGTTTAATAAAAGATTTTTTTTAGTTCATCCTTATATCCAGGCTCGCTTGATAATGATCTTGCTCTTCTTATTCTGAAAGCTTCGTTTGTCTATATGTCTATCTGTCTGTCCATCCTTCTATCTTGTCCACCTGTACGTTCTTGGCCCATCTGTCTGCTGGTCAGTCCACATCGTCTATCCTTTTAATGTCTATCAGTAAGTCAATGTACTAAAGGTCCACCCGCAGCTGACAAAGCAGAGATCAGTTTGGAGTGTTACTGGTTGCAATGACCTCCAAGAGGTCCAGTTACACAGTATACACACATGTGGTTGAACATATTCACTGAATAACGGCCCACTATTAATCTATTTATGACTTACTTGTAAAATACATACAATTCATGCCTCAGTGCGTACCAATCTCTTTGTCTCTCTCTCTCTCTCTCTCTCTCTCTCTCTCTCTCTCTCTCTCTCACACACACACACACACACACACACACACACACACAGACGCACACACACCACACCACAGACATACACACATACACAAATGTCTGTCAATAAATATTTAACATAAAATACGAACCAAACATGCACGTTTCTGTAGCCTCATTATAGCCCTTGCTGAATGCTGGACACCCGCATGTTTTCGTCGCCTTGGCTTTATCCTCCTGACACTCTAGGTTACAAGAGCAGGCGTATTTACAAGACTCCCCGTATTTCGGCACTACAAGATAGTAAGAAAATGTACATTAGTTTATTTCCAATTACATATTTTGAAACCAGCGATAATGACATCAGTGTGAGGAAACTCAAAACACAGATGTTTACTGATCGAAGTCCGGTAAGCCCATGGACTGGCACGCATGCATCTTCAGCTTAACTTTAGGAGACACCATCGAAACATTCAAGAAACATAGCTGTGGTTAGTTTTTCAAGGAAGCATTTCGACAATGTACCATTGCAAACATTTGATATTCCACACGTTTTAGGCATTCTGACTTCCTAGTCTTGGAAAAGGGTAGAATATACATATATGAGAGGTATGAAAAAGTCACTTCATCATACTATGAGTAATCTAAAGAGCAATGGGTTTAACTAAAAATGGAAATGGATCATAGAATTTTTCCCTTAAGTTCCCTTAACATTGCAGAAAACACAACTGGGATACAATCATTCTGGCCTCGCAGATTTGCCAGTGTTGCTTAGTCAAAATGTAATGGCAGGGAGCAGAGAGAGACAAAGAGATGACATGGTAATAGTGAAAAAAGAAGAAGAAGATTACAGCTGTGCATAATCTCAAGAACATGCCTGTGTATGAGCATTTAGGCTCGTCTTCATATGTAGGCTATAGTAAAAATCAATCTCATGTGAAGTTGTCTTTAAGCAGTATGTGTACTTCATCAACACACAGAAGGGTGAATGAACATTTCGGAGAAATGTCAAACGCTGATTACTTCCTCAAAAACATGAGGGGGGTTGGGGAAAGGGTGGGGGAGGGGAAGGGTTGGATAGGAGAGGGAAAATGCCCCTCGGGCATCATGACAAGCGAATCCCTAGCACTGTCTGGGCATGCCTAATAATATTTGTTCAACGTGTTTAATCATCACGCCCACTTCTTCTTAAAAATATGTCTTTAGCAGAGGCGTTACCGACGTATCAAACATTTGTGTTAACACGCTGCAAAATCCTTAACTGCACACTCTTCTTGATAGCTTCTGTTATCATACAACAAACCTGAGTGCTGTTGATGATGATAATGTGCATACTGCATCCCCTATAATCCCTTGTTCAACTGCCCGCGAACATTATCAACAGCTCCCATGCATGCATGCAACTTTTTGACACCTTCTTACCTCCTGCAATTTGAGTGAAATTTAGTTTCTTGAAAGTTTATGAACTGAAGAAGACCTAAGATTTGATTTTACGATAGGAATAAGTACATCAAGAAGAAAGAAAGCCGACAGTTTACTTCTTGGAAGTTAAAGGTAAAAAAAAACCCAAAAAACTTAAGAACATTGCTACCATGAAACTCTTGGAATTCCCATGAACAAAGTAAATCCAACGACTAACCCGGAGTTTTTTGCAATGGATCAATGGGTGATATTTTTTTTTACCTGTGAACTAAATGATATTTAACACTGCAGAAGGGAAAACACTTTCACGTTGACTTACAGGGTTCACAGGCCATCGTATCATAATCAAAGTACTGATTAGTTGGGCATGCCTGGCAGGTGCTGTTCCCATCGGTGTTGTTGGTGCACCTGTACGGAGGTTCACATTCATACTCTTCTGTGCAAGGTTCGCCAAGACCTGGGGGTGCTGTTGAAAGCAAAATCAATATATAAGGTGTTATAACCCGGGGCGAAGAGCTTTATTTTTTTTTTTAGGGGGGGGGGNGGGGGGGGGGGGATCATAATCGGAGAAGGAGGATATAATTATCGTGGTAAATATTTGCCTTCTATGTGACTGCCCACATGCCACTGTGAAGCACTTCTTTTTTCAATTGTCCATCTCTGAATGATCTGCAACAGAAGTACCTCTCACCCAACCTGGACCTTGGAAACACCTTATACTTAGACCATAAACAGCTGGAAGAAACCTACACATACTACATCATGGCATACTGCCGAAGGGCTTGAACCCAGATGGCTGCTGGCTGAAGTAAAGAATCGTGGTAGATATAAGGAGATTTATTATGGAAAAAAAACCCCAAACCCTTTTTAACAAATAAAATGGTCAGTCTAGAAACACGACACAAACCCATAAACCGCCTCTCCTGGATGCCAGATTTTTAACCATGTTAGTTCTTCATCATCACGGACCATAATTTTGTAATTACAAGAACATATAAATTCCACAAAATTTTGATCCAAATTTCATCTCACATTGTGAAGAAGCCTGTTTTACTGTTATTTTCGCCCCGTTCAACCATCCGCTCGGACAAAATGAATTCCTCCGAACATTAGCACTGAAAATACCCCCTTCGGCCATACCAGGTGTTCCATCAGGTTATATTTATTTGCATATACAAATACATTACCTTGATTTAATCTTATTGTGTTTGGTAGACAGGAACGTTTTTGATAAATTAGAAGCATTTAAATGCGGTCATACGTACTTTTGATCAAAGAAATGTTTCAAAGCCGTTAAAAGAAAATTCTTTCTAGATACAATGAAGTCAAGCAATGCTCCTCTGCCGAGCTCTTTGCATTGTCAAGCATTAAATTTCTTCAGAAAATGTCCAAAATTTCCGAAAGGTGACACGCTGTAACAAGTTCGCTACAACATAAGAGCTGCATTATATGGGGTTTACATCAAGTTTGATCTCTAGAATGTTGTGTCTTATTGGTAGCATCACGCAAGCTTCACCCTGGGTTTGCTCGCTCTGCATTAGCATCGGCAAACATGTCTCTGGTGATGAGCATCACTATCAACAAGAAACTCAGCAAAAAGTAAGAATACTCGTAAAACTTACAGTTGTCCACACATTCTAAAAGCTTCGAGTCATAGGTCGAAGGATATTGACATTCTTGACACGTACGCTTCCCATCTGTGTTGCTTTGGCATGTGTAGTTGAAAGGACAAAGGTCAGTACACTCTTCTCCAGGTTTAGGAGTCGGTACTGGGAAAACCGCATAGAATATCAATATGACCATCGTATATCATCTATCTGTATCATTGTCGTTAGTCATAATTATCATCAAGATCTTCATCGTTAGTGTCATTATTATCATCACGTCATTACCAATCTAGGTACAGTATCATCATCAGCCATAACTAGGCAATTCCAGCAGAATGCATCGTCAGTTACACTAATTACTGAAACGGTTTGACTTTACAGCAGTTAGTTTTGACTGTTTCTAACAGGGGTTATTTCATTCTATATAAACCGAAACTGGTTGATGTCAAGTCAGAACTTTTCAGAAATTAGCGTAACAGACGTTGTATTCTGGTGCAAATACTCAACTATTTCTGTCAAAATTTCGTGAACGTCAACGTTTTCATACACATACACAACTGAAATCTTCCATCAATGTAATATCAGCTGAAATCTAATTCATGTACCCTTATAGATCTACAATGTAAAGCAAACAAGTGCACCTAAATCAGTCATTTTAAGAGTGTATCAGCTAGAGTCATCGGACAAATCCAGGACAGATGATAATTGTCACAGACACCCATGCATGAAGATAACTAGAAAACTTTGAGAATTGCTTAGCCTAAGCTTGGACATCAGTAAAAGCATTATACTATACAAGAAGTAGCCACTGACAGACACAGAGCGATAATCAACAATAGAATCCATCCCACATAATACACTCGCACTTTGTTCTCCTCATCGCCATTGCGTTCGATCCGATTCCTCTGTTCTACAACATCAAAAAGGCTAAAAACTTAGCAATCGTTCAGCAGCAGCTGCCGCAGTAACGCCCCTGACAACAACAGCCCATACGTACTGTCCCTACATTCCGCAGTCTCGGCATCATAGACCTGAAGGGGCGGGCATTCCTGGCATGTGCGGTTACCATTGGCGTCCTCTTGGCACGTGAGGTTGGGCGCGCATGCGCCAGTGCATGGTTCATCGAGGCGGGGAAGAGGTCCAGCTGATAAAGTTTGGTAACCAAGAAATCGTCATTATTACAGCCATTTTTATTATCATAATCATTTTCTGTATGTATGTAAGAGTGATGCTGTGTCCTTTGTAACATAAAGGCGTAGCTGCAAGAAGATTGAAAATTGATTCTATATATTACCACACTGGAGAGCATGCCATGTGTTACTTATTCGCATTTTTTTTTCTTTTTTTGAGAAGCCGCAAGATGGACCAGCCAACGTGACGTAAGTCTTCGCTAAGGACCAGCCAGGCTGACTATACGTCACATATAAACGTGGCCGGTCCTATGCGAAGACCGACGATGACCTATTGGCGCCCGATGAATGGAAGGAGCTTCATTTTATAAATAAATGGATATCTTATATCACATAAGGAATACTTCTTATATACAAGTTTGACTTGATTAACAGATGTAAATATGAAAGCAAATTTGTTTGAAATCGCTCGAATTATCCGAAATTACGATTTCAAGGCCATCTACAAGGAAGTGATTAGGTGCATGGTCATTACTATGATCAGCAAAATGAAGAATTGCTGTGACAGATGAAGGAGTAACAGCAGCAGTTTTGACAACAACAACAACAACAAAAGCAATAACAACAAGAATAACAACAACAACAATGAAAACGACCCCAATAAAAGTAACGACAGGTACACCCAAACTAGTAACAAGAACAACAACAACAACAGCATATTAAATCTCACCATCTACACACTCCATTAGCGTATAATNATGACATGCCATTGGTGTGCAATGCTATGCCATACTATGCTACTTTATGCGTAGCATTCTATGATGTGCTGTTATTTTCTATGATTGTTCCATACTACTCGTTCATGTATATGTGTCATTATTTTAACCTAGACATAATCATTTAGCTTTCATAATTTGTTTCAGGCACCTCCATGCATTTCTTAGACTATATATATGGACGATAGATACCACAAAAGTGACTGTTTTATAAATAATTTATTTATTTATTTATTTATTTATTTATTTATGTATTTATTTATTTATTGCCTTTTCATTTTTTGCCCCTGATGAAGGACCACTGTCCGAAAATTTCGGCATTTTAAAATTTCGTGTCTCGCTTTTACTTATAGTCAATAAAAATTCTTAGATCATTTCATTTAACCTTTGACGGGCCTCCACATTGTCTTACTTTGCCGTATTTTCCCGTCAGGCAGTCAATTTTTCTTTTTCTATTTATTTATTTCTTTTTGAAAGTAGATATTCATGCAGTAACTTAATAACACCACAGTAGACAAGAAAAATAACTAAGGAACTTACAATCGATGCAGTGACCAAGTTCTAAATCGAAAGTTTGGCAAGGGTTACAGAGGCAGGCAAATCCTCCATCACCATCTCGTTGACACATGGAGTTGCCCAGACAGGCGTCCGAGCACTGACAGGATTCACCATGACTCTTGTCTGTGTGGATGAAACAGATATAGGTGTAAATACAAAATACAACGCCACCGACGACGACAACGACAACAATAACAACAACAACGGCGACAACAAAAGCAAAAACAACAACAACAGTAATAAAATAACAGACAACAAGAACATGAGCTGTCGATTATGGAGAGGAAGAGGAGGCAAATGACCTTTCCAGCTTCAAAAGAACTAAACTTGATGCTCTTTCTCTCAATATCTCTTTTATGCTGTCGACAGTATGTCTGTTCCCCTCTGCCGTCTCAAGACTCAAGAAACTTTAGTTAGTTCATGTCACAAGAACATAATTATGAGATTTAAAAGTGGTTTCAAAATGATTGACAATGAACAACAGCATAAAGAAATGACAAGAATGAAGGTGGATATAAATATAATTAAAGCAACACTACCACCTTTCCCACCCCCACCCTCACATCCCGCCCCGTTCCAAACGAATTTCTGTCCGCATCAAACAGCCAACATTCGTAAAAGGCTAATTCTCTGTGTGTATCATCATTTTGGTGGGTCCTCGGGTGGGGGAAGGGAAGGATAATTTATCTTGGCCATAATATACATGTATATAAGCGGATGATTCGAAGAGTTACACATTATTAATTTCTTTGCGTTTGTTATACATCCGGTAAGTATCCTGTGTTAATTACTATACTTTATGCTATATACAGACCGAGAGGTTCCCAGAGTTACAAAATAATGATCTCCCTTGCGTGTATCTAACATCCGGTGAGTATTCAAAGTAATTACTCTTTTGTAAGCCGGAAGACTTAATGCTTTCCCATTGTGATACTGTCCTGACGCCTGCCAAACAACGACTGATACCGTATAGAGACCAAGTGGTTCCCAGAATTACAAAATAAATATCTTCTTTGCGTGAGTCTAATATCCGGTGAGTATCCTAATCGCTCTCTGCCATATTATATAAGCCGGAGATCTGATATAATGCTTTCCCGTTGCGATACTGTATCAAAGCCCGCCATACAAGAACTGGCTTTTATAGCAACGTTTAACGTCAGCTTACAGCAACACTGTATATATTTTAATCTAATGTGTAAAAAGTGTAAATCTCAAAGTTCATTAATGTGAGTGTAAAGCTGAGAGAGAGAGAGAGAGAGAGAGAGAGAGAGAGAGAGAGAGAGAGAGAGAGAGAGGGCAGAATGTGAATTGCTTGTTGAAATTATTGTTATTTTGCTCATTTACAGCAGATAGTTGTCTGAGCTCTTATTGTTATTGCTACTGAATCTCAACAGGCCTCATTCATTGCCCTCATAGACTGACGGAGCCTGTTGTGATGAAGTGACACTGGAGCGAACTGTGTTGGTAATGAATACAGTTCTCGTTCGATCCTTTTGATTTTGAAGAAATCATTCGAACCACCACAAACTGTTTATACACCCATCTCTAAAATAGCCCCGACTTGGGCTAAAATTTAGGTCTACATTTGTCGTCACTTAATAAAATTAAGACATGGTTTGACAAAAATAACTCTTATTGTCTCTTTCTTTTGTCCCCATGTAGTTTTTCTTGAATGCGAGGAATATGCCAACAAAATGAAAGAATGAACTTTTTGGTCATTTAAAAACCTAAAACTAAAAGCAAAAGGAAAACTTAGATCCAGCATTTCTTTAAAATTAATAATAACAACACGCATTCTTCGAATAACAGATGTGTAAGCCTAATCCACGCCTACACTGACGAAAAACTGCAAAGCGTGATGCGACCTTTGACAGTAATAATAATAATCGTTTAATGTACTTCAGTAGGTATTTATATCAAAGCAATAAATACATATAAATAAGCAGAGAGAGAGAGAGAGAGAGATAGATAGATAGATAGAGAGAGAGAGAGAGAGAGAGAGAGAGAGAGAAATTTAGCGTTTTGAAAATAAAACACTGAAATGGAAAATGAGAAAGATGGGAAAACTCTGACCGAAGAAAGTAGGAAGAAATAAAAAGGAAAACCGCTAACCAAGGGAAGTAACACAATTTTTGATTCAATGAATTCAAAACTGGCGGTTACATGAACCTTTCCGAAGATTAATTCGCGTTTAAAACAACTAAGGCCGCCACAAAAAGTTTCATGACTGTAGGTGGCTTTTAATGAAGTGCGTAGACATTACAACGTAGGCTCGTCCCCTTAGTTTTGGTACAGTATTACTGTGATCGCTACAGATTGCTAGGTATCCCCAAAATGGTACTAATATACACTGCATGCGATAAAATAATTTTCAGTGTGTTCCCACAAGAACATTAGCTTTACTGAACTTACATCCAGTCTTGACACATCCATTCACTGCGGCGATCACAACAACCAGGAAACTCAACTGGCTCTGTCAAGGGAGTGAAAAATTAGCATTTAGTCAATATAACACATCACACAGTACAGGACTCATCTATGAGATGCAACCTTTACTCAGATTATGATAAGCCACAATACCTTGCATTACATTAAAATTTGTTTTTGTCAAGGACCTCATTTTCACTTTTTTCGTAAGCAGTGCTAGACTCGAGAAAATTACTGCCCGCCAGAAAAAGGAGCTTCATTCATTTTAAAGAAAGGGATTACTACCAGAAAATAATTTTTATATTTGGCGGTAATCCTCAGAAGAAACGTAGATTCGGTTCTGATTAGTTACTACCTCGCATTCTCTGGACATTATTCATTACACAGTGTGAAATAGGGTTGCAAGTTTGATGATCCTGTGTCGTCACTCCGGGTTACTCTAGAGTTCTGCATTCAAACACACATTAAAAAATTTTTCATGCAGGGACCGTGAAAAAATAAGTTCCTCGCGAAAAGCCGTTTCTAACTAAATTAGAACCTCTCGGGGAAAAAAAAAACTTCTACAACAATTATGTTGTGGACTAGCACAATGGATGCCCTTGTACTTCAGGGTTTATTATTATTCACTATGGATCTACATCTTTAGTTCTCTACAGGTATGAAGATGCCCTATAAAACCAGAAAACTGGCCATGGGGAGAGGGGAAAAGGGTTGGATTTTAATTTCTAAGGCATAGATAGGTGCAAATACATGTGTAGACTCAGAATAGATGAGGTTTAGCCACTCAAGTATAAAATTTGTGGGTGTTGCTTATATGAGTAAGGTAACCTGTTTACTGAGTGAAAAAGCCTAAAATATTAGGTAGTCTTCTTCACTGCCTAGGTTCTCAAAAGGTAACTGGTTGAGGGGCATTTTCTTTGTGTAAAATTTGGAGAAAGAACTAAACAACATGTTTGGGAAGTATTTTGGCATGGAACCCCTGGATAAGTTAATGAGAGGTGTAAAACCTAATATAGCCAACAGTGAAAAAAAAAACATTGCCATCTTCATATTTACAGCTCCTGTTGTTTAAATTTGTAAATAAGTCACATGCAACGTTAAAAAGCGTTTCTTGTCTGCCTGTTCTCAATCTATGATGAAAATTCCAAATGAGGAACTCCATAGTAAGAGACTAAGTATGATATATCTTTGCTGCATTTCTTGTAAGGAGGTTTTACAATTTTTATCAATAATTAGTACTGATCCATTCATTCTGGTATGTTTACAATGCAATAAATGGCAATATCTGATATATCATCATATTACTGACTTTGTATAATGAAAATGATGATGATAAATATGATGATGATACATTGCTGTTACCACACAAGAGGCCCACTTGGTGAAAAGTTTGTTCTATAATTTCTGAAATTACGGGCAAATTGATCCAGCCGCAGTTCTTAGAAGAAACTGTTTGCTAGAATGATAATTTCAACAAATACAAAACACACGAAAACTAGAAGTGGCTAATGGAAATAAAAACTTACAAACATGGCTGTGCGTCAATATTCAGATGCTCTCTGGTTCCTGAAGGATCGGCAAGTAAGGTGCGAAAGAAAGAAATGATGCATGAATAGTTTTAGAACAGAAATGAACATTTATTATCTTCACGCTCATTCCACATTCGCCTAAGTGATTATTTTAATGCCCTCTCAACCTGTTTGCTCATAGCAGAATATTAAAGCAGATGTGATTTAGCTTGTAAAATTGGAAAAAGATAACGTGTCAAAACTCTACATCTTTCAATAAAAAAAATATGTATAAATAAAACATCATAGGATTATCAACAACTCAAATCATAGGTATATGTGGAATTAGCCTGACTATATATTACAAGAAACATATAGGTAAACTCAAGCAGTAACAAGCCAGTTAAAAAAAAAGGTTTGTTAACACAGTGGCAAGCCTTACTTGAAGTACCAGTTTTATACCCACAAAGCATGTCGATGCATGTTAAACATAAAACATGTCCAAATATACGTATCATGTTGGCTCTTTGGGATCTAATGCAAGACACTGCCTAATGATATGTCAAGACCTTTTTTTTTTTTTTGGCAAAAGGCAAAGTATTTGCCGTTTTGTTTTTTTTTGTATTTTGTAATGTTTGAAAATCACTATGAGAAAGGTGAGTCGGTAAAGACAACTTTATTGTAAAACTCTCGATCTAGAACGTTCATAGCTTAAAAATACACTAGCTGCAGGTACACGAACAAACTACAAATATTCTAAATGTTCATCGTTAAAAGACTGTTCGTTAAAAAATTATCACAATATCATATCTATTACACACCTAATATAATTCGGAAATAATGAAGCTCGCTTTTAAACTTTACAGCGTTGTTGCAACTGCATTTTATGCGTGATCTTTTATACACCTCAGCTAACTGACAACCGAGGGAGGCTCTTTTGGAAAATCAGTATATTTTCTGTCAGAGCTTGTTTAGACCGAATAGATTCAGTGTTTCATCACAATTTAGACCCCCCTCCCTCCTCTCTCCGCCCCCAACAAGACATCCATAGCAAACAGCTGGTTTTGAGGATTTGTTGATTTAAACTAAACCGTGCGTAACCATAGATCTTACAACATATATATGGATTCTTATTTCCTTACAAGGTAGTATTTGTGTCAATACACTATCCAGCTTAAGTGATAGAGTGGAAAAGGAATATCCCGTACGGATGGCTGTATTTCATATCTCTTTTAGTAAAGCACTGCTTCTCTATAACAAAAAAAATGTTTGCCATTCGTTTAAGATTCGCGTTTAGGAAAGGAACCTTATTATTCCAAACTTTAAGTGTTTTCTTTATTCTCGTTAGATGGTAGCTGGGTAGCTTTGTTCCTCAGCTTGCATGAATCATGGAATCTACGTTTGCACTGCATAATGAAAAGGTGATTCTCGGAAAGTTAAAAAAATTATTCACAATGTGTTTGCTCGGAGGCAGCACAAAGGTTCGTTGACGGATTTCACAACCGCTGGCCTCTCCTTACCGTGCAACAAAATGCCTTGAGAATCAGGAAGTTTTGAACAGGATGTAGCGAAGGAAAACAGGTGAGGTCAGACAACCGTGCATTATTTGCCAGGGATTGAAAAAAAAAATCCAGTTTAATGTTATGAAAGACGAGAAACTGCACAAACCCATCCTCCGCTATCCGCAAGTGCAAATAAGCGTCACATTCAATTTTTTTATTTTTATTTTGGGAGGAGGTGGGATTGGGGAGAAANGGGGGGGGCGGGATTCAATGAGAAAAATACGTCCCTCTACAGACTTTGCTGCTTACTGGCGGAGATCACTACCTCTAAGAGGCCAGGACGTCCGAACTCACTTTCAGCCTCAAAGGAAGAGAGAAAGAGCGACACATAGTCACATTCTGTCAGTATTCTTTAGATCAGAATCGAACATTCAAACCACTATACATTCTGCAATGGAGACTGTCCGATCAGCATTCAGCAGTTTGTAATACTAGATTGTCTGGTAGCAGTATGTCGATAGACGATATTGACAAAACCCAAGAGAGGTTATAGTACATAACTAGGTTACAGACTTCTAATTGGCTGAAAATAACATGCTGTTACATGCCTTAAGAAGACAGTAAAAAATCTGTCCTTTGGACAGATTGTGGAGAATGGGCCCTAGATTTGTGAACCTACCTGCGGATTAGTTTACATTCTCTCCTGATTTTGTAAATTAAACCTGAAGTTTGGGTCATTCACGTCGGTTTCGGTGTGGCCTTCTGTGCGGAGCACTTGTCGTTAAGGAAACTGGTTAGCTTGTTTACACCTTTCGATGTATCGGTTCGCAGCTCGAAAATGAACTGCAAAATCTATATTTTGAACATCATTTTTAATAAGCTTATTGAATTCTGCAAATAATTAAAGAAGACTTAGAGACTATTGAATTTCTTGTAAGTGACAGTAGAGAAAATAGTTTATTGGCTCAAAGAGGGACATTGGATTAGGCTTCTGTACCATAACGCGTCCGACGAGGACAGGCATTGAAACGCACTCGAAGTGAACACCGTATTAGCCATTTTGAAACGCCGCTGGTAAATTTGCTTGAAATAATAAACATCCACGAAAGAAAGGGCTTAGTATCGAATTTACGTCTCTAAACCTTAAACAGGACTCTTCTTATTCAATATGAAATTTGTCCTTTTAACTTTCTCCAAAAGTGAAGGAGTCGAGGAAAATTGTTCCGATATGAGACTTTTTAAACAACAATGACCCTTGTATTCGAGTCTATTTCGAGGACATTGTTATGTATGTTTAAAAACAATAAATGGTATATCTAAATCTACATAGTAAGATCTCAGCAGGACTATGCATTTGAAAACAAGGTGATTTGTCACGTTTCAAAGATCTACCTTGCGTGGTTAGGTAATACATAGTACTTGGATGAATTTATCTTTGACGTTTATTGTGGCTATTAGGCATCAAGGTTTCGTTTCAGAAAGTGTTGAGTTAGATATTCGACATTACCGAGTTATATAAATGTCCAAAAAAACATTGTTCTTTATCCGGGTCGTAACTAGATCCACCCTAGCCCTCCAAAACCACCGCTTGAGGGCCCCCTCCCGCCGGCCCTCCCTCCAAACAAAGGATTTGTATCAATTCATGTGTCAGACTATTTTTCAAAAACGACAGAATTCGTGGCTCTGCATTTGCTTGATCTTTTAACGAATTACTAAGCACGCATTTGAATTTTACCTGGAGGCGGATCCTGAATGTGGGAGGGCGGCGTAGGGAGGAGGGCGAAATGCACACCAAGGGCGTGACTCCATCGCCGAGGGCGGGAGAGTAATCTAGGCAGTGTGGAGACATGAAAATTTGAAAATAAAAAAAAGAAAAAAAATGGAAATGAAAAAGGAAGCAAAGGGAGAGATTTAAGGTCATTTCCAACCGAAATTAGATAAATATTTTGTATCATGATTTGTTTATTTTTAAGGAAATTTTTTTTCACACACACACACACACACACACACACACACACACACACACACACACACACACTCATAACACACATACATACACACACTCACACACACACTTACACACACACACAAAACAGTTTAAGATTAATCATGTGGGGTCCGGGCATGCTAACCCAAAAGATATTTTGAAACACAAAGCAAATTGGGCAATTCCGAGCCATTTTTAGCTGACATCAATTACTTGAAATCTGTTGATTCAGAAATACAAACACAAAAGAGATTCCACGGCCATTAACACAAGGAAGGTCTCATTCACTGTTAACTTCAGTCTTAAGAGAAATCTCAACAAATATACATTCAAACGTGATGCATTCACCTGTCAAGATCTATTAACCTGGGAACAGAATCTCTACTTTGTCAATACTCGAAAATCATTAAAACATTAAACAAAAGCAACAACAAAACACGATGGTTCTGCAGCCTAAGTGTACCCGTGTTACCATGAAACACATAATAATAAAATAAGTCGGGTTGTCCATTTTCAATGAATGTCTCTTCACAAAATAATTGAACATCAATTATTTTGGTCCCCTTTAGTATTGTTCCCTCTCTCCCCCTATTCCCAGCCTGGCAACATACGAGTAAATCCACACATTTGCAAGTCTTCACAAAATCATGAACTCGAGCGTGGAAACACAGTTTATGATAGTTTGCCTAGTGCTTTTAAGTTTGTTATGACAAAAGTCGAATGAATCGTTAGAAATCTACAAGTCTTCACAAAATCATGAACTCGAGCGTGGAAACACAGTTTATGATAGTTTGCCTAGTGTTTTTAAGTTTGCTATGACAAAATTCTAATGAATCGTTAGAAACCTACAAGTCTTTGCAAAATCATGCGAGGCAGCGTGGCTAACTTTGTTCCTGGAAAATTCAAATGGCCAAAATGTAACAAACTGATATTTTTAAACAAATGGGTAATGTAATTCCAACTGCTGCATCATCAGAGGAGAAACTATTCTGTATAAGTCTAAGAAACTGGGAGCTGTGAGTGAACGCCAGAAAGCCGGTGGCCCATAGATTTAGATGGGACACTATTAGTGGAAAGCAAGATAGTACTTCCTGGAGGTTGCATGAGCCAGTGTAAAAGCCTCTTTAAACCATTAAACAAATTTTTCTCCTCGAACCGCAGGAACGTTCCAAGATGGCCAAGGCTAGTCCACAGGTCTGGTGCCATCACTGTGCTCAAATTATATAATGTTTACAGTGGGGACTCTTCATTTAGATAATTCACAGTTTTAATGTACATGAAAAGGGGTTAAAAGTTTTGCCTTCTTTCGCAAACTACAGGTCCACACAAACGAAATCCGATAAAAGCCACTGGGAAGCACTCCCCGGAACAATTATTTTTTACAAATTCAGGAATGAATTTTACCACTTTTGCGTTGTGGTTTCATGTTATACGATATTTCTACACAGTACCTGCTATCTTCTATTACTGACTCTGATAGTTCAGTTTTTTTTCCCCACCAATTAGGCTCTTGCACCTGAAGTAGCTAGGTTAGATGACAGGACGTTCCAAGAATTTTTTTAAAGAGATGAGATTACCCAACGATCTACAAGCAACACCTGCACCACGGTCTCACGGGTATTTCACACCGTATGGGCCTATTTCGATTTTTGAATAATATGCTGTTTGACATTGCTCAGTTAACTATCTCTTTCTTCATCTTGTGTGAAACTGAAACGCCCCCTATCTGTTTGGAAACACCTCAAAAATCTACAAAATTATTTTAATTGCCGAAACGACATTGGTTGTGCATTGAGTGTACCCAGCTTTAAATAAAGCGGCCGGGTTTTTCTGAGTACATCTGGAACCAATCTCTCTACGTCCAGGATCCCCTTTGAATGAGTTTAACTGGGAAATGATCTATTGTTTGAGACACGATGGACCATCTTTAAGTTACTTGTAGAACAAATCTTTTCAAGTTTTATTGACATATCAGGTATGGAGCGCTCTGTTGAATTAAATGTGTTAAAATATATATATATAGACTGTACTAAGTTTTATTCAGCTTGAGGCCTGGCTAACTTTTGTCAACACAAGTTCATGGTGGAGCCCCGGTCTCAATTCAAACAGACCGCGTCCATTGATGATCCGGATATCCGTGATCTTTTCGCACTAACTGCCGTTGGTATAGAAAAGTCCTCCCCTTGGTGCAAAATAAAGAAGAAAATAGTTAAAATCTAAAAACCGTCTGTTGGTTGCATGTTTTGTAAAATGTCTTCGTGCGTTTAATCGATGTATTTATGTCTCTGTTGGTCTCTCTCTCTCTCTCTCTCTCTCTCTCTCTCTCTCTCTATC
>JAWQUT010000021.1:2724660-2756902 GCA_033807755.1 Ellobium chinense | reverse complement strand
CCCCGTTTTGGTATGGGTGCACGGTGTACCAGGACTAAAACAAATAGATGATGTCACTTTGCCGTCATTTTCTCGAAGGGGTAAGTGAAATAACAAATGACTCTCATCGGAACAGCACTCAAGTTCAACAGGCATAGGAACACACCTTCTCGTCTATGCGAGCTATTTTTAGAGAGAAAATCAAATTATTGTCCCCCCCCCCTCCCCAGTGCGACATAGATATAAGTTCATCACCAATATCCGGTGACCTATGTCACTGTTGGCATTACATTCTTATAGGGGTTGCATTATTGGTGTAAAGGGAGATTATCCACACTGCCCCTTTAATGACAGAATTACCCGGTGCAATAATATTCATGGGCATCACAGCTGACTCCAGTGTTTAAAAAAAATTTTAAGAGCCGATCAAATTTGTATTAATGATTCAAAACAGTGCTTTACTAAAATGCTGATACATGAGAAAAGGACCTCTTCTCAATATTATTACATGATTAACTAATCCCAGCCTCGGCAAAGCTCGAAGCAGTCATTTCACGTCAGAGCCTCGCAGTGAGTGTTACGATCTAGATCTAGACCTCGGCTCAGACCAGATCATCTAAAAAAATAAAAAAGACTGACAAGGATACCGTATCTCTCCATACAAAGATCAGAGTCAAAATGATTAGTCGTCTTGTAGTCTTCTCAGATGTAGTCTATATCTCTTTTTGTGGGTCTACGATTATTGTTAGATCTATGTACATTAATATCTAAGATCATATTCATCGTAGAATATTACAGCAGCAATCAATATATATCTGAACAGCCCCACTTGAACCCGAAAAAACCCACCAATGGCCCTGGCAGTGCAGTGTGTTTACTTCATTGAATAGTACTAGTCTAGAAGTGCGTTAAGATTAAGGTATTATGGTCTTCACCTGACTAATAATTATCGAAACAAATACTTTTGTGATGCGTGGTGAACTGCTTCTGACATTTCAAATAGCTGAAATGTCACAAAACTGGATGATCATAGATTTCTCTGGCTGTGAGATGAGATTTGGGTGAACATTTGGTACCTCTTCAATATATAAATGGTAGTTAACTACCATCAGAATAGTTGACGGATCATTTTGACATGAGGTTATCAACATATTTCAAATTTTGTGAAAATGCCAATGAACTATCTTTATCGATTAGCAGGATCGTTTAGACATTGGGATAAGGCATGTAATGATTTCAACTTAGATTCCTTAAGGGCTAGAAATGAGAGTAGAACTTTCTTTTTAATTATGAGAACGATCTCGATATTTCATTTACTCTTAAAGGTTACACACGCGCAAATGAGGTCAGATGGATTGGGTTGGACTGCTCATCCTGTAGAATAAATTTTGAAATATTTTTTTCCTTGCGGCCAGGAGCCCAGTACACAGAGCTTTTGCCTGTCCTAAGGCATTTGTTGCTTTCATGATCAGTATAGATTAAATTACAGCTGCACTATTTGGGGTCAGAGGTCAGGAAGAGATAGGGCATGCAAATAGGTAACCCTGCCTCCCTTGATGTAGTGTGAGGCCCCAACTGGGTTTTCATGGGGGTGGGTTCAAACTAGAGCCGGTGGTCCAAAAGTTTACTTGTCAACCCCAGTTCAAACACAGTCCCTTGTGTGTCTGTGATGCTCATCTGAAATATTTGTGAGTGGGAATGGCCAACGAAAATTAGGAGTGAGCTGAGAGCAGAAAGTCGTGAGTAGTAGGATATAGTAAAAATATTTGCGCGTGTCTAACCTCAAAGGCAGGGTTAGAGTCAGGAACGAGGTCAATGATGAGACAGGTTAACAGATGTTGTGCTAGGAATCTCCCATTTAGTTTTCTTAACCTTAATCCTGTCTCTAGCATTAATTCTCATTAGTTGAGGTTAACACTGATGTTGTTGTTTTCTCTTTATATTGTCGTATTTGTTTTTATTCGGGCCTTATGATGGTAAGATGGTAATTACGCCTCGCACTGCGTATTGCACCATGACATATCATTTAATAAGAAATGAGGAGTACACTCCATTAGTACACGTATATATATCTTAAAGGAGTTCCAGGCCAACACCAAATGAATATATATGTACAAAAATGGTACACTGGGTAGGCGATTGGAAGAGAAGGTGATCCATAACATTCAACTGATATTCGAAAGCACGATGGACGAGTGCTTTTTTTCAACGGTCTCCACAGAGATCGGCCGAGTTTTTGGTTTTTTTTTCGTTTTGTGTCAATGAAAAGAGAAAAGATTTTAAAAAGACGCTAAAGCAGCAGAATTATTGCCAGCTTAAAAGTGCAGCCCTCATTTCCGCCATCTCCACACACATTTCTGGTTATGAAGTGTTACATTACAAGTTGCCATAATATATACAGAAAAGGCCCTTTCCTTTTGTATGTTAAAATTTTGGCACAAAATTGTGAAGATCCTTCAGAATACGTCTACTGGAAAATGTTTTCCTTTCCCTGGTGTTTTTGTGCCGAAATGTTGAAATGCAAAGAGGATTGGCCGTCTTTGGGCACACGCGTTATTTACTTAAGGCACGTTTTATATATTTTGAATTGGCATGGCAAATCCATATGGCGTGAAACTGAAATCTTAATTAACAGTTGGCATTCTGTACATCAGTGAATTATGCGTATATATTGCCTATCTATAAGAACATAACAGAGAAAGAAAAGAAAACGAATGAACCACTCCAGCTGATACCGGATTCTGCAGTTCAGGCTTTTGTGCATATTTTCCATTTTTGGGTAGGAATGCCTAATAAGAATTGGAATGACATTTAATATAAACATATTTATCCCACCCACACTCACACCGGGGCCTCAGCGTGACTGTCAGGCATCACTCTGGGACGGGGGAGGGTCTCTCCTTCTTGTTCTGGTTTCTGTCCTCAGGCACTTGTGAATGGGTAGAAGAGAGAAACCAACTGAGCATGTCAGACCCCAAAAACTCTATTTGCATGCCAACTCTTCATCCCCTGATGCACCATTTCTAAGCTTACAAACTTTACTATTCATACGTCTCAGAGCAGTGTGAATAAGGGAACCCAGGTCACTAATACTTTATTTACTCACTTATCGTACGTATTTGTTCACTTTCCACTTGCATCGTTCTTTTGAGGATGGACGCCTACGGTTGTGAAGGTTTCTTGCGGGAGTTTGAATGAGGATAGTTCAAGGAATGTGCTGGTCACCTTATAACTTCATGGAGCAATAGGGCCTAACAACTTTCTCAAATTCACGAAATCGGAGATGATTTTGTCATTCGCTGCACACCACTGCAATATCATATTCTGTGTTGCACAACACAGCTATCATTGGAAGGTCTTTGCGATTGATAGAAGCCTTTCATCGTCGCCGTATTTCTTTATCTTTGGGCAAAACATGCAGAGAAATAAATGATGGTTTGTGGGGGAGAGGAGAAAGGAAGGAGGGCGCGAACAGACACGATCTCTGTGGGGTTTCATGTTTTGGACACGTATACATTTGCCATAAAAGTATATCATATTCTTTCTGTTGTTTGAACAGCTCCCAACACGGTTGTGTTGTCCCCTCTCCTACCTCATCAAGTGCTCGAAAACGTCTCCATCATAGCGTGTGGCTCGTGGTAGTGTTTACATTTTAATCACTGAAGCGGAAGTGATGACGTCAAAATGGCTGCGCGCTAGTCGAGGACCGCGAAAGTTGCGAATGTTTTGATAAAAAGTGCAGTCGTCATGAAAAAAAAAATTGAATTGGGTGTCTTATTGCAGCGGACTCTGTAGCCTTAGGAATGCTTTTGTAGGACTCTCCGAAAAGGACATTGGGAAAACAAAAAAAACTGGTCAGTGCTAAAAAATGATGGCCACTACAACTTACCTGGATTAAAGGGTATTCTGTTTAAAGCATTGCAGACAAGACTGTTGGCTGGGGAGGGGTAAGGGAAGGGGAGTGAGAACTGAAATTATAATGGTCTACACTTGTTTAGTCCTTTCGGCGTCACAAAAGGGGCCGTCCTTATATTATGTGGCCAGTCCTTGGCAGATGAAGTGTCAGAGGTACGTTTTTGGTTGGAGCGCACCAGTCACAGTGAAGAAGCGTGCACACCTACTAGAAATCTGTTTAAAAAGTTACTTCCTTTTCCATTACCGGAAGAGAAAGCTCGGCAACATAGTGGCGACCATCTATGATTTCAAATTTGTTAGTGAAACGTCTTATCAATGATCTTGTGTCGGAGGAGGATGTGGCAAGAATCAACGATGATATGTATGCTAAGGAGTGAAACAAAGATATAAGTATTACAAACACTGCTCCCAAATTAGTGCAGTATTTTGTTTCTTCCGCATTAGTCACTGCCATCTTGGTTTGCCTAGAGACTAATACTTCCTTTGCTGAAAAGGAGCGTGGTTTGCCATTTTGTCAGATTGCAAAAGGACCAACAAACGCAGCCCATAAAGAAGCTGCGGACTGTATCGCAGTTGGCTGTCTCAGAATATAGTCGATTTCGTACCGAATATTTATAGGAATAAAATAGGTGGAAGGTGCATAGTCATACAGTTGAGTCTTTCTCAATGTTTACATAAGCACATTCATCAAGTAATAATAATAATAATAATAATAATAGTAATGAGGTTTAAAAGTCTCGTAGCCTTGCTAATGCCCGTTCACGTGGCTTCACACTATTATTACCGCAGCAGGCCAGATCACTTTAGGACCACCTCAACTTTTTGGGGAGTGTACGGTGCCGTTGTCATTTCACTCAGGGGCGAAGGCTGACTTTCTCAACAGGGTAATCATAGTTAAACATGATTGTCACTTATAGTCACGTATGCGGTATTAGTCAATAGTGCTATAATATCCGTTCGTAGAGTCACATTTGATGTTCACAGTATGATACTGTAACACAGAGTATGGACTTTAAAAATTCACAGGCATCATCACAATTCCTGAAAAGCTACAACAAAAGGTTGAGTAGTTAGAAACAGGTTGGCTGAAAAGGCACAAAAAAGTACAGATTAGTTACAGGGCCAGGATCGCACAAAGTATACTATCACTCACCAAGGTGTAATGGCTCCAAAATTGTAGAATTTAGGTCCAGTTAGGCTAGACCTAGCAGGCCTAGGCTAATAAACAAAACATTGGGAACACGACCTTGCAGGAAAAACCCATCCAGACCGTAGGGGAGTGGCAATCTGTCAAGCTTTAAAAAGAATGACCTTTGGTTGCTTGGGTAGCAGACTGACTAACATCTTTGGACAAACCGCTCTATGCTCAGCGACTCCCTCCCCCTCCCCCGTTTCCACCTCTAGCCAAATATCCAGACCTAAAACAAGAAGATACTAATTTTATTGAAAACGTAATTTTCAGGCCCAGTCTACACCATGAAGCCGAGCCCACCTTTTTGCAAATGGGTAGGCCTATATGAGTATTGCCATCGTCAAACCTTGCCGGTTTTGAGAACAGGGGGGCCAACTGAATTACTTTTCCAAGAAGTTTTGTCATTCATGTTATTTCCCAAGAAGAATTTATGTTTATTTAATAAGTTTGTTTATATGTTTCATAAAGTCAGAAACGTCCTTCATGAAAAAGTAAATGTACCCCATGGTGCTTTCCCCAACCAAAGATTTTGGGAATCAGCTACATTGCACTATAAAATAGGCAAGGTGGCAACACCAGCAACGGGCTTGTGAATGGCGATACACTATGTGTATGGTGAGACTGTTCATGTGGCTTTCTGTAAGTGTGGATTCATTTCTAAACTGAGCGAAAAATAAAAGTGGTCGTAAACTTGTGACTGATGGCATGTCAGTGTTAATTATTGACGAATAAAGAGGCCCTTGATAATATTGAATTTCACTAAAATAATGCTATAGAACAGTGTCTCGTTTTACCGATATGTTATTTTTGTTTCCCATCACATTAAACCGCAATAGGTGAAAGTGCCACAAATCAAGGGGAGACCTTGATTAGCAGCTCTTCTTTACTAGCCGGTGGAATTTCCTTGCTTTCATTGAGTTTTTTTGTGAGGCCACTCCATATTTGGCTGTAGGGTGTCCAGGTTCTTCTTTATCCCTATTAATCAGTGAATAGAGCAGAGAAAATTTGAGGGGTATCAGGTTCTGAACGTAGGTCAAAGTAAGAGTAGGCCTGACAGAGCAAATAAATAGGATTCGGGGGTGTTCTTGTCTAACTTGCCACGAAGGCCAAGGTCGACCAACGGCATTTTCGGCTGGTAATCAGCGATTATTTGATTATATGGACCCTTCGCCCCTGATTTCACTAGCATTCTGACAATATCTTATACTGCCTATAGCCAGGTACCTATTTTACAGACGAGCGGACTGAGGGAAACATGGATGAACTGTTTTCCCAAGGCACTCACAACACGACCGTGATCGGGAATCGAACCCACGACCTTAAGATCTTGATCCAACTCCGCAACCATTCTACTACGCCTCTCCACAGTAGCTAGTCTATACAATTTTCATTTCAAGTTATTAATATGACATAAAAATACCATTACTTGAATAACATCATTTTGGTTGCCTAAACATAATATACGAAAAAAGCTTGTTCGGGTATCCTGTAATGCAGAGTATTGTCTGCTGAAAGCAGTCTAGGCTAATAAATGTTGCAAATCATGAGGTTCTTCATCACTTATGGCTCCTCCTGTCATGTAGTTCCTCACTGTCACAAGAAAGAGGCCTGGAGGTTTCTAACTCCACAAACAGGGTTTGAGATATCTGAAAATTAATTTGAAAAAGAAAAATTCAGAAATGATGTAGACTAGTGACATCTAAGTGTGTAGATGGAAATGGGGGGACTAAAATTTGTCAGGGTACACAACACGAAAATTTAGCGCAAATAAATTTTACTGAGTTTTATACCTTGTTACAGAGGAAGAGTAATTCTGTCCCCTTGGATGGAAAGGCTTGGTTAACTCCTCCCCACATTTAATTATTTCCTGCATATGTTTTGAGTAGTCAGTAGTGATGCATTCTCTACTGTTAAAGTGTCTCTATCTTGCTTCTTTAATGACAGAGGACGATATCTCTGTGGTGAGGTATATTTGCAGAGGGACACAGAAAATTTTCAGGGGAAGAGGAAGTTTAAAAGACTGTCCACATAGCCTAGATGACCCACCTCGACCGCCATGATGTAAACATTGTGTTTCTAGGTGGAAACATGCCAGGTACTGGCTGCTGGTTAAGGTCTTTGACACCTATTGTTTTTTCTTCTTTTGGCCCTATTAACATTTTGTGTTATTCTACATACCTAGATAGTCCAAACTAAGTGAAAACGGCCTTTTTTGTGAAATATCACTATTTTGGTACCAGAGATTTGACCTACGTGTAGTGGTGCTACAAGAATAAAATTTATATCGGAATAAAATTTAAGCCTTTATCTCACAAAATATATCACTTTTCTCTATTTTCCATGTGTTTGAAAGTGCATTTTATGTGTTTGAAAAGTATCGGGATAGACGCAGCCGACGCGGCCGTAGCAAGTGCCGATTTTACATTTCGTGACCCCGGGGTTTTTCAAACGCTCGCGGCTTCGCGCAAAATCAAGTGATCGGCATGATTTTACTACCATGTAAAAGTGCTGGTTTTGCTCTTTCATTTGATGTATAGAAAGTATATCTATGTCATGAAATTCATTCAAAAATGGCTGTGTGAAAACTTTAGCGATAAGAAAATGGCAGAAAATACCAGAGCAATAGAACTTTCTTTATGTCGATAAAAAGCTCACTTTTCGGAGTAATTTGTGGCTTAAAATCAAATATGTGGGTACAATGTGCGCGAACCGTACTGCTGAGAAAATCATCACCGTCAGTAGATTTTGTTGTCCTTGTCCGGTGGTCGAGCAAAAATGGAATATTAATTACCCTTAACTAATTGCTAGAGAAATGCTTTTTGCATTTAGAAATTCTACTCTTTCTGCTGAACGAAATGAGCCAGTGTTTACCTTTCTATCAAGGTGCTAAAAGGTTTAAATTTTAATTTTAAATCTTCAATTTCGTCCTTTTGGAGCTATATTGGCGAGACGCGCTTCCATAGTTATTTCAGGGTTCGACAGCACTGTAGCTCTTTGAACTCTGGAGGAACAGCAAGATTTATTACCCCACAACAGCTGGGAGAAAAGGCAGTGTATGGGAGCCCACTGCACTCTCTCTCTCTCTTTCACACACATACACACACTCTCCCCTTCTGATATGAACAGTTGAGCAGCAATTTCCACAAAATCCTACTAGATCAGACATATTTATACTTATCCATCGCACACCCAACTGACCCTTCCCCATCACCACCTTCCCCACCCTTCTTAACTACATTGCCTTTTGTGACAGCAACAAGAGTGCCAGAAAAAAAAAATGTCTAACCATTGGGTGAACAAACCATCGCTGAACAGATGATCCGTTTCTTAAAAAAATTCGTAGCAGATAAAAGATGCCTGTAGTCGGTGTCATTTCAAAGATTCTGCTGTCTCCTGCGCCTTCAGC
Organism: Ellobium chinense; assembly: GCA_033807755.1. NCBI lineage: Eukaryota > Metazoa > Mollusca > Gastropoda > Ellobiida > Ellobiidae > Ellobium > Ellobium chinense. Next base: position 2,748,410 of record JAWQUT010000021.1, on the reverse strand, counting down.
ATTAGAACATGCAAAGCAGCTTCACCACATTTAAGTAGGTGAATCACACTGTGCCTTTTTTGTGTTGAATGTATCAAACTTTTCTTTCAACGGCGATGGGTTATGTCTTGGATGTATTTATTGCTGTCAAGTTTGCTGTGACGAATGTTCCTGTTCAAGACGCCCTCTACAAGAGACTGTATCTCTTTCTTACTTTATGCCCATCTGCATCTGATTTTTTCCCTCTGTTTGGAGATTCTGATCATCTATAAAGCTGGCTGCATGTTGGTGAGGCACCCTCGATAAGTTAATATCAAGCATGTCTGACAATAAAACAAAATGCTGTGACCATTAGTTGATGGGCTCTTTGAGCTCTAGAAAAATCTTCCCGATCATGACTTACGGAATTGTGTTCGGAGCCTACTACACATTTAGTGCATCCCCAGATCAATTTCCTGTCTTGACATGGCCAATGCATTCCAGAAAACTCATTGCTATGTGAAAGCCACAAAGTCTTAAAACAATTGCTACCAAGTAATATATCTGATTTAGTATTCTATATGGCTATATTAGCTTTCAAATACAAGGATTGATTTACTATAACGACATGTGCTACATGAAATATTTCAATTTGATCTACGAGATAAAGCAGTGTGGAGAAGACACAAGAAATGAGTCTCAGGTCAGTCACAGGAAAAAGAGTTACTCTCATCCTGATGTTACTAAATTCTTATCAGTTATTTTTTTTAAAAATTGATCAACGGATATTGTGCATTTGTTTCTCGTTGTGGAGCTTTAATCTGTGTAATTTTCCTAACGGTGTCTTCCACTCTCCTTGTTATCGTACTTCTTTGATTCCCGTGAGAGCATTTTTGAAGATATCGTGTTACTGGGATTGGGCAATAAAAGTGACCAGTAGCTCTGTCCGGATAATTGACACTTTCATATCTGTCCAGCATCTCGTGAGAGACCGATCCCCTAGCGAGAGTATGGAATACCGTGCTGGTTAGAACCTAAAGTTGCATCTTTTCCAATTTTTGAAATGAAATGTAAATATGTTAGCACCCTCCTATCAGGGTAAACAATGGCTCAGAGAATAATGTGCAAAACGCATTTCTGTTGCACTTAGTTTGAGGTGTTATATAGACCAAAACAATTCCCAGCCCCGACTATAGGCCGAGTGATTGTCAGTCCGAAAATAAAAAGTGGAGAAAAGCATTTTTGTGTTTTTTTGAGTGATGTTAATATTTATTTGGTAAGTTGTAGTTGCTTGGAAAAAAATAAACTTAATTTACATAAACTTTGGAGGTTATACACCAATTACTGGACTTCTCAGTAGGTTTTCGTAGACATTTCTGGTCCTTAAACATGGCCCATTTTACAAAATGAAAAAAAGAATTCCTGAATTTGGCAAATTTTCGGCAAACTTTGAAATTCCATAACTTTTTTTTTTATTTATTGAGCTATTACAATAAATAAGGTATCAAAATACTCAGAATAACGAGATCTATGGGTTGAAAGATCTCTGCAATAGAAATGAAATTTTAGTTTGGACTACCTATTTGATCACTTCAGTATGAGTGGATCGGATATGAAAAGAAGCATTTGGGGGAAGGGTGGAAGGGGGAATATTAAGGGTCATGAGAAAATGCTGCAGGCTCAGATTTGTTTTTCAGGGAGATTTAGACTATGTCCTCTGCTTAACCCCTCAGTTTTGCCACACAAATATTTTGGCCATATTGATCAAAGTAATTCATGTAACTGACTGCATGTAGTCATCCAAAAACGGAACTGTCGTTGAGTGAAGTTGACTTTCCAGAATTATTGAATAATTTGCTCATGAACATAGATAATTCTTTTTACTCCGCAAATGATATGGATAACTGCACATTTGTTTGGTACGGCCACTGAATTTTGTCTTGATTGTTTTCTGGATGAGGTCAACAGTCTCCATGTTCACAGCTGCTGTCGCGTCATCCAATATCAAGATCTGCGTCTTCCTCAGCGACGTCCTGGCCAGGCACATCAGCTGACGCTGACCCATACTGAAGAATCATAAGGAAAGTTTTAAACCGTGAATTGTCATGCTTTAATGCAATGCTTTAATCATCAGTTTTTTTTTGTATTTAATAACTCCAGTATAAAAATCATATCTTCATTGGTTGTTGACACTTGAGCATGAAAGATGCAGGTCACTTCTCGGACTTATGTATTTAGAAACATATTATGTAAGTTGTTTATAACATGGCTTGCATATGCCTGTTATTTTTCCATGGCACTTTTCTGCATTGCATGACCCACCCTACAATCAATTCTGTGTATTTTATTTTCTGCAATAGAGTCCATTTATTTTTATCGTACAATAAATTCTGTTTAATTGATAATTCTGTTGTGCAGTAGATTCTATTTGTTTCTGGTCGACAATAGATTCTGTTTATTTTTGTTCTGCAATAGATTGTTTTTACTCTGCAATAGATTATGTTTATTTCTTTCAGGATCCTTGTGCTTGAGAATGGAAGTGTGGTGGAATTTGGTTCTCCTGCAGATTTGATGGCGCAACCAGATTCACTCTTTCACTCTATGGTTTTGCATGAAGGTCTTAAAAAAGACTAAAGAGAGGGATAGGAGTCATTTGATAAAAGACCATAGCTACAGGGCCATCTACTAACATGCATGCAGCTCCTGCAATGTGTCACTGACCCCATTCCGAAAAAGGAAAAAGACCGGAATGGGGTTAATTCATGAGGGGTGACAATGCTTTTTCAGGACAGAGGAGAGATGGGTCTCTAGACGAGGTAGATAGAGTCCTGATAATATAGAGATAAATATTAGTACTTCATAAACTCAACTCCCAGGGATCAGTCCATAATTGCGAATTCATGAGATTTTCAAATTTATGAATCGTCATGAGACATGAGGTACTGAGGCATATTACAATAGATTACAATAGGAAAAGTGAGTCTGATCTCACGAGTGGGATGTTACACATTATGATCTGGAAAGTTTGCCACATTTATGTAAAGTTGCAGATAAAAATGCCAAGCTAGATGTTCACTTTGTACAATGAAGGAGCATTATGCACATACTTGAGAGTGAACCAGACTAGTAAAGTTATCTATGAGTAGTAAAAGGTTATCATCTGTGGCACTAATTGAGGAGCAGGAAGCAAATTAGATTATTGCTTGCAATGACAGATTGATCAGTTGTAATCGGTACTTGATTTGTTTTTCACTGGAATAAAAAAAAAACGTATTTAGTAACTAGTCAGGTAATTGTAAGTACATGTACCTCAATGTTTTACTGTAAAGAAATAATAGGTTTGATGCCAGAACTGTGTTGTGATAAGATTATACAATTTTGTTGTCCTTAATAGCAAATTGCCTTGTTTACCTCTATACATAATACATAGATTAACAACTCAATATCTGAAACATTTTCTGATTACCTCCCATCTTTGTAGATAAGAATTATTGGATTGAAATCAATTTCAAAACTGGCTCAAATGCCCCCAAACATGATCTGGGGGGGGGAGCTTGGATATGACGGGAAGCATGTAATAAAAATTCGATGTGACCAGTAATATTCATGCATTTGTTTTCGAGTCTTTCAGGCCCTGGGCCAGATAGAGATGCACCTTCCTCTTAATTATAGTTGAAACCGAGTGAGAGAAAATAAGAGGAGGAAAGAGAGGAGAGAGAAATACTGATAATCTGTCAGTAAACTCTGTGTTAAGATTCATTTTTAGGGGTCACACGAGATGACTTTGCTCAGGAATCTGTGATATCACAAGACAGCCATAAAATCAAAATCAAAAGTTCAAAATGAACATTCGTCCCGTCCCCCTCTTCCTGTTACTCTCTTCATCCAGTCAATTTTTTCTCCATGAACATTTTGTCTTATGGCTTGGGGCTGGGCAGTACCCATCTGGCCTTTGATTACATCTGCCACAATTCATACCTGGCTCTTGCCTCCAAAATAAAACTCGCTTTTCATGGTTCAAGAACAGTTTATGGGTTTGAAACATTCAATATCAAATTCTATAAGAATGAGTTATAGGGAGGTCACGCCATGGTACTGGTGTTTACAGTCACATTCAATTTAAACTTGAGTACAAACATGGAAAATAATTTATTGGTAAAATGATTCTCCAGGAAAATATGATCTAAGCACCCTCATCTGCTTGACAGACGTATTTCTTTGATACTTTATAGAAGCATGTTTCTCTGCGGGCTTGTCTGGATTTTTTTTTCAACACCACCCCTTCTGCCCCCGATTCCTAGATAGGATTGTCCTGAAATATTGCCTACGAAATTTACTGGAGTTGTGGATTCGCCAAAGATTTCAATACATGTGCCATTTGCAAAAGTAAAACCGTCTAATTTCGGAAGGTGTTAAAACTAAAACACTCATCTTAATACTAAAACACTCATCCTCATTTGACAAGAATAAGAATAAGTTTCTCAAATAATTTATTTTTATACATATATTTTCCAAAACAAATATTCATAAACCATTTCATAATTTATGATATGTTGGCATGCTTAACAATAAAATACTAGAATGCAAGGAAGGCTTTTTCATGGGTGGCACATGACACTCCAAATTAAACAAGACCAGATTTAAATCCTATTGTCTCATCTACCCATTTTAATACATCTCTTGACGAACATGTCCTGGGAAAACAAATTAGAGCATTGGAATAAAAGCTATATCCGTAAAATGTTTTTAATTTTCTAAAAAAAAGTCTGGCAAAGATTAATCTCCTTGTCGCAAAATAGGAGTATTTTATTATCAAACTGTTATGGTATGCTGCCATACAGCAACAAAACACCATAAAATGTTCAAACTAAATAATGATTATATGGCATTTTTTGATGCTGTACCATATAATCAGTTTGAGAATCTTATGGCGTTTTGTTGTAGCACAGCAGTATACTCTTTCAATCTGTTGTCGCCCAAGCTAACATTGAAATAGCGAGTTGAAGTCAAATAAAGACATCAATGGATATATTGCCACAAGTAAATTATTACACATATGGTAATGAATATGAATGAAGGTGACCTAATATTTACATTCTGACTAGAGCGCAGAAGCTCTCAATCACTGAGTGTTCTATACAGCTAAATAACAGCAATTTAAATGACTATGCAAAACTGAAGCACATTTCATGGGGAAATGGGGATCAAGCATCAAGAAAAATTTCCCTGTAAGACATTAGCAATGCTGATATTATCAGATTTTAATTTATGCCCTACAACGAAAATTATCTTGGTGCTAGAATGACCTTCAGTCCACACGAGTTGCGTCTCAATTTGCCAACAGCTTTCTAGAACATGTAGATCAATGACAAATGTTTAAAATAAAAGTGATTTAATGAAATCTGAGGCATAATATAATTAATGTTCTTTACTCACGGAAATCACCCACACTTATCAGGTTCTTTTGACTTGGGCCGTGGTGGAACGCTAAAAGCAACTTAGGTGATTTGAGAGCAGAGATAAAATTACATTTTACAGCGTTTTACAGAGAATTTTTGGTACAATGCTTTCCTTCCAATCACAGTTTTCATTACATCATTGACAAAGCCCAAGTTATTCATTCCCATGTGGTATTATATGTTTGTGACTACACACAGCCCAACAGAGCCAGTCACACTAAAAATGTTATGAATAGCCCAGTTATGCTTTGCGGAGTCATGACAGATAGTACCTCACCATTCTAAACATCTGAAAAGAATTACTAGAGCTATAAAAAAAGTTATACGAGTATAATGAAGCCTTAACAACATGAACTTAAGGTGCTTCTGTTACAAGTAGTTCATACAAATCATGGAAGATTTTACATTTACCAGCTGAATAAACAAAGGATATTGGTTTGATTAATGGGGCAAGATTTACAAGCAAGATGAAACAAACAACAACAACAAAAAGCAAAGATAGTGATAACAGCCAAGCTTGCTAGGTTGTTTCCATTACACATGTGTAACAGGAAAATCGTTTCATTTCATTACAGGAGTGTTGATGAAAATCGCTCAGAGTGACCGAAAGAGGATGCCGAAATGCATCTTAGATGAATTTGAGCGAGTTTCACGAACACAAACCTGTTACAAATGATGCTTAGCAGCCAGAAAATCCAACTCTACCTTGTTAATTAGCTTAACTGCTCCGAGTGAAAAGGTTTCAAAGTTAACTTCTCAACTTCTCAAAACTTCTACCTAAACACGTCATCCTTATTGGGCTTTGTGAAGTCGAGACCGTTAATAAGCCCTCTATACTTGAGGCAGCTATACATACACTTCTGATATCTGCGTATGCGTACAATTTATCGCAACTTTACCAATCAGACATGACAAAGTCTGCTCTTTCCAAAGGAATATGCATGCCATAAAGAGATGGATGAGAGTTCAGATTGTACATCAAATAGATAAGCTAACCCAATGCGTCAAGGCTATTCAGATGTCTTTATTACCACCTAGTATTTACACGCGGTTTAAGAATGAGGCGTTTATAATATTCACTATCAAGAACATTTTTATCATGGGCAAAACGGCATTGACATGTAGGCAGCATAATTGTCTACCAAGAACACCAGGCATGCACTGAGCCATTCACTTTCATCCACCTGCGCTGAGACATCAATGGATTATTACAAGAAGGCACAAACTGAATATTAAATATGTCTTAACATTGGATGAGACTCCATGTAACAAGTCACTGGTGTTTCTCTGGAAGTGGATGGAAATGAGTGACGTATATGCACACATCTTTTATAAAAGATGATATTTGGTACAGACAGTTTTCTAAATTATTCTCATATATATCGCCCAAATAAGTAAGGTATTCTGCTTATGCCGCTATAACCATGTAGCAGGACATGTAGTGGGGCTCGGTTTCAGTAGCTGCGCAATAATTGTGAACCATATAAACCTGAGGTAATAAACTTATAAACCTGATATAAACTTATGTAATTGAAGTAACAAGGTAACAAGCAAAAGTACCAGTTGTCCATTTTCATTACATTTGTCATTTTTTAAGATTTTTAGGTGGAATTTGCATGCTACGTACATGACCTTATTCGCCATGCTCTTATACTGACAAAGCGATGTTCAAGGAAGTCGTACAGGGAACTGCCCTCTGCTTGGCTTTCTTGGACACTTTTGTAAGAGATTTGTCATTGGCAAGAGCATTAGTGAGGATGTGAGCATAAACACACCAGATCAGGAGATCCATACACTTGATGAAGAGTGAAGAGAAGCCGTTACAATTTACAAACCAGTCAGCATAATACGAGCTATAAGCAAGGGGCGGTTCTAAAGCATTAACCAACCGAGGCGTGATCCTGGATAGCAATTCATTTCCCAAGGTCCGATAAACGTCAAGACTGAATAATAATCGTTTGAATTTAGGACTTAAATCCTGACGCATTCAGACGTTGGAAACATTATCCACGACAGACTTCAGCTGGTAAACACTTGAAAAACTATGCTGCTCTTGAACACTTTCGACTCAATCTTTCACATTAATTTGTACTGCTAGAATTCTATAAATATACAGGGTCATGTGTGCAATAGATAAATTACAAAAAAAAACCAACTTGATGGCACAAGTTAATGTACAAATCATATTTATTCCAAATAGAAAGATACATGTCCAATACATATGAAATCAAGATCATGCTAGACGTTATCGAGAGGTTTCTGTGTGCCTTTATAAAAGTTCTAACCATTTCGAGATTATTAAGAAGTTGATTTAACAGGTCTACGAGTGTACAAAGTTGAGTCAGCCTCAGCTCAAAAGAACGTTTTTTACTTTTCAGGTTTGAATCTCTTGCGGATAGGTATGGCTGAGGTATGTAAACGCAGAGGCTAAGTTTCTGATGCTGTAATCATATTGCACCTTATGATTAGATTCTAATCTAATGTTAAAGTACAATCGGATCATAACACCAGACAAAGCCTCATGCACATGCATCCCTCTGGCACCACAGGAGATCTGAACTTTAAAATTCTTTTCAATGTCAAAACAGTCGTCCCATTTGAAGACAGGTTGGTCTCCAGGTCCCACCCAGGAAAGTTGCAGGTTTATTACTAAAGATACACTGAGGTTAAAAACTTGCAGCTTTTCTGTGTGGCAGTGAAGAATGCAACTGTATTCAAGTGTGATGTCTCAATTTCAGGCTTAATTTTAGGCATACAATGGGAAAGAATATAGAGAGATCAAATTGTAACTGGAATGGCGACAGGAATTGGAAGCAGGCCAACTGTACCTACCCTAAAAAAAAAAAAAAACGGAACTGGCAGCATATTAATATGCATCCTGTGGCTGAAATTTTAGGCAAGTATGCCTCTTGTGAACCTACAAAATATTCAGTTTCAAGATTTTAACAAGTGACTTGTTTTGCAGTGCTCACACTTGACATCTGATGGTCAGTGCAGTGTCGTTTCCCATGGAAATGCACCCAAAAATTACACCATTATTTAATACTATTTTAATGTAATAAGACTGGGAATTTTGGGTGATCTTCATAAGTACCACCAATGCTACTAACCGTAAGATGTCTAAGTGGGAGCATTAACAATTACAATAAATCTGACCGCCCCAATACTAAAACGACTAGTGAAGAATTTAATACAGAATAAATCGAGGACTTGATAGGAAAAGTACTAGATGCATATAAAGATTTCCTCAAGGGTTAAACCAGAGAAATTCTGTTCCTGAACGGAGAAAAGCACACAATTTAATGAACGCATCGGTAACTCTTTTGGCACTGGCAGTGCCTCAGTGAAAAAGAAGAGTTCCCGAGACATGAATCAACCGGTGTAAGTTTATCCGATCCATGAACTGATATTTGCCTAGCTAACATTTAAGGAACTCCTGCTCTGCAGTTGAACACATTTCCATTGTTGATACCTTCAATTATATTATANAACCGTAAGATGTCTAAGTGGGAGCATTAACAATTACAATAAATCTGACCGCCCCAATACTAAAACGACTAGTGAAGAATTTAATACAGAATAAATCGAGGACTTGATAGGAAAAGTACTAGATGCATATAAAGATTTCCTCAAGAGAAATTCTGTTCCTGAACGGAGAAAAAGCACACAATTTAATGAACGCATCGGTAACTCTTTTGGCACTGGCAGTGCCTCAGTGAAAGAGAAGAGTTCCCGAGACATTTATCAACCGGTGTAAGTTTATCCGATCCATGAACTGATATTTACCTAGCTAACATTTAAGGAACTCCTGCTCTGCAGTATATTTGACAGAGGAATCAAGTGTAAAATATTTCAGACATTTTCCTGATAATTTTATTTGTCTTAGACCTCTTAAAAAAATCGCCATGATGCTGACACGTTTATCTAAATAATTTGCAGAATGAATCAAATACAAACATTGTACAAGATATGCATGTGACAAACTTTATTCAAAAGATTTCGAGGGTCACCTTTATTTTACACATTTTGTCTTCATATATGCACTTAAAAAACTATAGTACACGTAAAAAACTCCTGAAGGTTTGTTCATGTCTATGTGCCTGTCTGCATCCACTGCAGCTTTAATCATACACGCTTACAAAAAGCAAGTAATTTTATCTGTACAGAAACGATCGTACTGATCGAAACAACCATTTAATAAAATTCTAAGAGACCAACACATTCCTTTTTGTGATATAGTTTTCTGTTAAATAATAATAATGGTTTTGTGACCCTTAAAAATTCGAGATGTAAAGGTGAAATTGAAAGAAATTCTAATCTTTGGTGACATATTTCATGGACAAAGTATATTTCTCAGCTTCATGCGACTAGCTATTGGCTTAAAATCAAATTTCAACTATTGCTGCTGATTGTGTACACGAGGCCAGTTTTTGAAGGTGAGAATGGATTAGCAGCTGTTCAATCCCTAATAGTGTCAGCTTAATGCAGTAATCATTCCTTGGTTTGTTATTCCCTGCCGTTCCTTCCAGCAATTCAAGTTCCTTCAGACTGTTGAATCCAGTATTCTCTGCTTCCTTTGCTTGGATTGTTCTCAACGGGGTTGTCTCGAGAATCAAGGCATTCGGTGAGCATGTGGGGTCATCTTCAATGTTGCCATAGCGTGAAGAATATCCATAGTGGATGTAGTAGTCGCCATAGCATCCGTTGTTCGGTTCACGGGTTTGCAGCTCCATCATACGGAGCCAAGTGTCGCACCCATGGAAAAGAGAATTAATAAGAACAATGTGAGATTTATGCTTACCAAAAAAAAAAAAAAAANNNAAAAAAAAAAAATATATATATATATATATAAAGCCAGTACAGGCTTATTGAGGCTTTAAAATACCGCTCGGCAAATCTAATAATGTAAATTGGACCTGTGGCCTCGAATCAAGAGCAAATTTATGAGGCATACTGACATTTCTGATTCTAATAACCTATGTATAAAGAAGCAGCAACATAGGATACGAGCATGGCACAAAAAGCACTGTTAATACTGGCCCTGGAAGCTGTTCAAAGACTGCAGCTGGCGATAATAGTAACCCTTCAATATGCTTGAAAAATATGGACGATTTTTGACAAAGTATTTTTCTAATTATATTATGTACGACCAAAACCCATTGACTTAGCCATATTCTAACACAAGGGACAAACAAAAGGGTATGCTGCCCAGCTAAAAGCACTCAACGTCCATGAAATAATGCTAAAATGAGTCGTGGCAAGACTCAGCATACGCATGTGCTAAATTTGAACGTTTCCTTTTCAGCAAGGCTAAGACATACCCTCCACCCGAGTATAACTGGGTACCTAGCTTTAGGAAGTGGGGGGGNGGGGGGGGGGAGGCAAGGGCACTGCAGCGCGGCAACTTGTAGCTGACTTATGCATTTCATGTGTAATCTTGTGCATCTATAAGCATGTACTTCTCTATCTGTATTTTATCATGAAATATATAAAACTGGCCTTGTAAAGCGATTTCTATACTGGCCTATGGATTGAATTAAAAATAAAACAAAACCCTTTAACAAGCAATACACCAATTAAATCTGCTGCTGGCAGACCTAATTATGCAACCTTTCCTGATTTGAATATTTATCTTTTATAGTTATAGACATCGTTGGGGATGTCTGTTCAAGACGTAAATGAAATACTTGCATGCATTAGCTTCCAAGTTCAGCTATACTTTGGTTTTTTTTGTTGGTTNAAGGGGAGATGACTGCCTAGTGGATTCGGCTCTGAAATCTTGACCATTGGGGAACCTTAGATTATAATATGAGTTGCATGCTCAAAGGGGGCAAATATACAAGTGTGGAACCTGTTTTCACTGCGGAATTTAGCTCAATATGAATCAGATTAAGCCTTGATATTACGATGCATAGTGAAGTCCAAGACATATACAAGGGAAATGTATGGTCATAATCAAGGGTCATTAGGACAATAGAACGTGACAGAATGAATCCCTGTATATCAATCTGAATTATCATTTTCTGGTTTTGTACAATGACTAATTGAGGTCCGTTTATGCCATGTCTACAGAAGTCAAAACGGTTTTTTTTTAAATGGAAATATTCCATTTTCATTTTTCCAACCTATTATTAGGTTAAAATGTTTTTTACGAATTATTTTGGGTGCTGGAAACTTACTGAAGGTTTGATCTTAGCGAGATAAATGTTTCTGTTTATATTGGAGGTGAAAAAGTAAAAGCAGGATTTATGAGAGCCACCTTGATTTCAAGCTGCGAAGTGCAAAACCTGACGAGAGAACAGTTAAAAAACTAGCCGCAGTTTTTTTAATTGGGCACTTTTCAAAAGCTAGACAACTGAAATATTTATGGACCCCACCGAATGTGACTGAGGAAAATTATGGCACGTGGGATTTCATAAATGTGCTTATAGGTGGGGTCGTGGTGAAATGCAAAGATTCTTCGAACCCGTAAATAAGTTCCTAAAGTGATGTTGCCGAGGACAAAATATGTGCACAAATCGATATAGGGCCTATTAATGAGTCTACGAAAACCAGTACTTTTTAAATAAATCTTATACAGCAGTGGTGTGGATATGTTCACGTAAATATTAGTGCCTGGGTTGGAAGTTCGCTCTGCTTGGTTAAATTATTTCATGCTAAAAATGGCTACATGTATTAATTGTATTTAGTTCAGATTTCTGAAATCTGTCCAGATAACGATTTAGTCCTGATGTTGTGCGGCCATGTTCAGATATCGATAACATTGATATTGCTTTTGAAGTTTGCAAGGATAGATGGCCCTGGCTTTTGGAGGTCTCTCATTGTGAAATGTGGCAACAAAAACAAGTGCTATCTTTTAACGCTCCCCTCCCGCCCCTCCCCTCCCCACTTCCTTCGCTCATAAGTTACATTAAATAGTGTGTGGAGTTCACAAGAGTTTATTCCTGTGGAAAGTTAAAATATTTGAAAAAGTTGTCTAAGCCGTGATCCAGTCAAAACATTCGATTCTATGGTTAAAATTTTACGGGAATCTCTCAAATTCTACAAATCTTATTTAATCAGTGAAACATGAATATAAAGGGCGTCTTCAACTGCATTAAAAGGTGAAACTTGTCACAGACGTTTACGATTCGTGGAGAAAAAAAATCCCGTTAAGTCTACGATAATTAGTAATATGCAGCGGAAGATATGCACTGTACAAGGAGCAATGTGTATTGCTACTAATAATTATATTTTTGCAGGCTACCCCCNACCCCCCCCCCCTTCCTTTTTACCATCCATTATTCAGCGCCTATTTGAGGTGCAAACAGTCAACGTGCAATGTTTCTGTGCAGCATCACGAACACTAATTTGCCAGCCGGCATGCAAGTGAACAGTGTGTTAGTAAGGGTGTAGACGCATGCATGAGCTCATTTGGTGCTGATAAAAGTAACATGCAAAGTCGAAATCGGATGCAAAGAATATAAATTTCCCCTGTACAGGAGCAGATGTTTATATATACAGCAGTGGTGTAGGTGTTTTTAACGTAAAAATATCACATCACCTGCCCCCCTCATAACCATCCCTTCTACTTTCCCCACCCAGCCATAGTGCCCCCTCACTAACCCCCCACCCACCCCCAAAACATAAATTACTGCCACGCCACTGATTTTCAACTTGTGTCTACACAAGTTTGTACAAATGTTAAGTGGAAAAAGAAAACAAACATCTGCATCCGATTTCTTCAATTGGTTAGTGTGGTATGTGTGTTTGTGATGCTGCATCAGAACCATGCACTTGACCATCACACCTAGAAAGAACTTTTTATCATTTCCTTTTACTAAACAGTGCTTTCCTGTCGCTGCAACTTTAAGAAAGAGCGAATTAAATACGTTTCTGTGACAGAACTTTCCAAACTATTTGATAGCATTACTTGTATACCTTTGCTAAGACAATATAACCGCGTTCACGGAAGTAGAAAATAACTTTAACTTGCTTTTAAAATACAAATGTACCCAAAAAGTCTGCACGAAACGGATATTTAGAGTATTCCCCATTCTAGGTTTCCGTTATATTGAAAGAACGAATTTACAGACCAGATACATTCCGCAGAATACGAGGTAGGAAACCGTCTAAATTTGAGAATGTCTTCAACTTCCAATGGGAGGAACGCTCACAACATTATATCTACTGCATTTTCTGACAAGGTATGGTGATACAATCTGATTTAAAATGAAATTGTTATCTGTTACCTTAACGGCACATTATCTGTTACCTTAACGGCACAATCAAATATTAAAAATTTTTAATCTTTTACTCAAGCATGATATCGATACCTGAATGACTGCACAAAATCTGATACCAAAACTACGTTCAGCACAACCAGTTATTAAATCGTGCCATACGGATGCTGGAGAGCTGTTACGTAAAAGTATTAGTGCCGAGTTTGCTACACCGAGAAGAGATGTTTTAAGTCGATGAATCTCACGATACGTTCATTATCCAGGTTGTTTCCCGGGCACGTGATTTAACATGACATTAGCAGTCAGATTTTTCGGTCATTTCTCGCCTCCTTGTATATCGTCTAGGCCCCTCTGCATTAATTCTAACAGTTGCTTTTCACTAAAAATAAGGGCTCAGCTGAAGCAACTGGACTGAGTAATAGGCGAGAGATAAAGGCCCTTCAATTTTTAAATCTATACACAAAGAATGACATAATTCTCAGTCACTGGCTTGACAATGGAAGGTATTTAATATCCTGCCAATTTACCATTCCGTATACATAAGCCACATATTTCATCCTCGGCATAGGATATGAGCCAAAATATTATATTTAACACTATTGGGCTCTGCAGTATTTATAAGAAAACCCCTTCGTCATTAATGAAAACTGCTGAATGAAACTCACCCGTCAACTTAATAATTTGTATCGTTCGACTTCCAATGACTGACGGGTGGATTGGAGTTTTTATCAACTGTTGAAGTGTAAATTTGACTAAGGTACACAGATGTTTACTGCATCAATGAAGAGGGTGTGCAATTTAAATTATTCCTTAGAAATAGAAAACTGTCAAGGGTGGGGGAATGGAGGGGGAAGGAAAGGAATTTTAAAGGCTGAGGTAACATGTGTAAACGATTTGGTTATTTACGTAAAGTTAAAACTGTTTACTGTGAAAAATCTGAAATTCTTTCAGGTCGTATCATTTGCAAAGTTCTCCAAATCAAATTGATATAAGAAATATTGACATGTGTCCATTTTAGGAAAAGCCAAAAATGTGTATAGCACACTTGGTAAGTCTGTTAAGAAATAAGGGGAAATACCAACAATAGAAAAAAAATGCATCTCATTTGGCCCAAGATTGAAAAAAAGGCGGCTCCCTTGTATTAAAAAAATGGGCTGAATCTTGCAAAGATCAAAATAAAACACTAGACACACGGTCCATGATCCTCGAGTAGCCACTGGATCCTCCTCAATATCCGACCATGACTATCTGAAGAAATAATCTAGCAGGATGATATTACAGAGGGTAGATGCTGAGAGTTGAAGTATAAAAATAGGGAAGGAGGGAGCTGGTGAATCGGAGTCTTAGTCCATGTATTTTATACGACAGGAATGTGATGATATCTGTTGGAAGTGTAGAGGGAGCTGGTTAAAGTGTTAAATATTGACTCACGACGCCAAGAAGAGTTACAAAGTCCCCCATTCCTAAATGGATGGTAATCGGGCGTAATCAGGGTCACTGGTATTACAGTCTGTAAATATATCAGATTGTGAAGTCTGCAGAATAGGTCACATTTAGTGATTTTTTTTTTTTAAACAGCAGCACCCATCCCCGACCAATTACCCTCTTCTCTCCCCCCCCCCCCCCNAAAAAAAAAAAACAACCCCAAAACAAAACTTATAACAATTTCCTGTACACCAGAGCTTGCCCAGGTTGTATGCAGCTCCACGATGTCAATTTTTCTTGCAGCCCACAGGAATACTAATGCAATGTGATAGTATCATTTAACGACTTTCTATGTAATAAGCACAGCTTCAGCCCATATTTCAAGTTACCTGTCATTTTAAATTATCCTTGTTTTGCATGCATGAGCGTAAGAAAATGCAAATCACTTTTACATACACATTTTATAAAGATCTCCCTCGTTATTGCCAAATCATAAGTTATTTACCAATGACTCAAGGTGTGCGGCCCGTACAGGACAGCTCCCAACACGAGTCCGAATTCCACAAGTTGAACAATCTTAAGAATTTGCTTTTCACACTAAGTAGGGAGCGACTGAGATTTTACATGGCAGAATGTTTTGAAAGCACAAGCTCTGCTTATTTGATGGTATAAATAATTTGTTTCTGAAATATGGCACAAAAAAAAAACTAGAACTATACGAAAGCCATAATGTTTCAATTTATCAATAAAATGATTCTTGAAATTAGGTTATTGTGCCTCAGATTTATCCAGGTCTGGCAGAGCGTCCTCTTAACTTTCATGAACTCATAGTTTTGTGACCAAAACTTTTACGAGTACCCGTACCTGTATATTCCGTTAACACAGCTGTAGATGATTTCTCGATGACCATTCTCTGGTATTTTATTGCCGGCTGCCATCTGGAGTCCCTGAAGTCCTGTCCTGTCCATTCCTTGATGTTGCCTGTCCTTTTCTTCTGTTTTCCTCCCTCCTGGTGCTGTGCCTTGCAGGGCCGTCCTCGCAAAGAGAAATCAATGAACCATTAGTAACTTAATTCCTTCTTAAAAAAAGGAAATAGAGTTGACAATCATCTTTTCAAACCCAATGCCTTAACAAATACCATTCCTTTTCTGACCATCTCAAGAAAGTTTGCTTACCCAGTACCTGAGTTTAAAAACAAGTAAATGAAAGTAATGCATTATAGATGCTGAGGCTGAATAACACTGATTTGAAGTGCTGAGGCATGAAAATAATGCTACTCTGAAGTTTCGAGTTTCGAATTCTGCTGAAGAATTATCTCCCGAGATTGGAGCCCAGCGATCAATATGATCACTAGTATGATAGGCCCATAGAAACTAAAAGTCATATGTATATGGCCAATGCCTGTTCACATTATTCATTTATTTCTCTGGCAGACCAGACCACTTGGACTTTCTCAACTCCCAGGAAAAACATACGGTGCCGCTGCCATTTACAGGCGCTGCTCACCAGTAATCTGATGTCTTTTAGCCTACAGTCAGGTAGCTATTTTACATTTATGATGACCAGGAAAAGAAAAGAAGTAATGACTAAGATCAAATTGAGATATTTGACCCAGGAGAGGGGTGGTTTACTGGGTGTCAAATCTACAAACTCACAAATCTTAATATGCCCCTTAATATACAACAGGGCACAAAATATTTCTAAACGACACGGACCTGTGTGTAAACTTTCTATAAAAGTATGAGTAAAACTACAACTCTTTCACTGAAGTAGATTTATAGATATGTTTAAATGTTCCTCTAGTACACGGAAGACTGGTCAATTTTCAAATCAAGGTTATTGTTCGACAAGACAAAAGTGGCTTAATGAATGTGCAGGACATTTTTATATCAGCACTTAGGTGTGACAAGGATGACGTCACAGTACATATTACGACAGGAAGGAGTACCAGTTTTTTACCAGTGGTATAGGAAGGGGAAGGCTGTTCATTACAAGATTTGCTATTCTAATGAACTTTAATGTGTGTCTCATTCCGACTTTTCTTCTATTCAAAAAAATGACAAAAGTTCCTATTCTGATCCTAAGCCCGTGTAGATATCAATGCCCCTCCGTTCACTGTCTACAAGAATGTAACATCTTACTAAGATCTCTTGCTTTCTTCCTATATCCTTTTCACGGTCTCCACGAAGAAGGCGCTGGCGGAACTACAGTATTAGTTCAAAGTCCATTACATTGGCTGGATTCTCTCGGTTTTTGTTCTGAATATAGGGAGAGCCTTAACCTACGTATAAGTTTCTAGTGTCCGTAAAAGCTTTGGATATACAGTACTCTGTCAAATTTTCTAGCCTTAGTAAGCGCTTTTTAACTATTGTAACTGAGTGTTTTGCTAGAGGTAATGATTGTGGACACGTTTTCGAATCATATGAACGACAAGTATTATAGCTACAGTATACCTATTACATATTCAGCGCTTGCAGTCTGTTTCAGTGTTTAAACAATGTCCTGATATTATTGCTCATTCTAAATAAGATTTAATTCAACTATTAAATTCAACGATTGTGCTGGGCAGCACAGAACAAGCTACATATCTCGGCCTATGATTTTCAAATAATCCTGTGAATAATGAAGTATTTTACTGAATAATCTGACAAAATGGCGCATATCTGTCACATAAATATGAGTATTCAAGGGAAACAAGTGCGCGATGTCGCATAATTAATATTGCGCATTAAGCAAATTCAGTATTAGGCAATAAGTAGTGAAAAAGTAACGTATTTTCTGTTGATATCCGCGTGTATAAAATGATTGGGCTGCAAATAGTTAATTTTTTACTGATAAAGATATGCTTTTTATTGGAGACTACAAAGTTTGTTTTTTTTTGACCGGGCAGTGCACTCAAAACCTTGTTTCGTACATCAACTTTTTAAAACTCTGCTTAATCCCCTAATCTTAAAGATTCAAGGATTGCATGGATTTGTATTTACATTGGCTTAAAAAGTTATCTTCTCTCCAGAGTCGTCTTCCTCTACTAATAGCGCTTTCAATTCAGCAAATTTTTCATGGCCTTTCATTCCGAATCTTATTGTGATAACTCGTTCGTACTGATTAACATCCAGCGAGCGAAACATATTATGCACTGTAGACTAAACGATGATTGTTTTACCATCATGCACAGGCATTTACGTTGCCTCTTCCCCCTCACTCGCCCCCCTCCCCTCCCAATCTTCCTCTACACTAAGATTATGCACAAGTGCGGTGTTTCTGAAGCATCACAAGTACAAACTTGCCGGCCGGCCATAAAAGTGTTAGTAACGGTGCAGATGCATGCATGAGCTCACTGTGCTAAGGAAATAAAAAGCTGAAATTGGCAAGAACTCGGATGCAGATTAGAGCTTTTATACTGTAGCTCAAATAGACAGGCTTTTTCCAACAGCAGTGGCGTAGATCTGGAAGGGTGTGCCCCCTCAAGAAATAGAAAGTTCCCCCCTCCCCCCGTAAAAAGTCTCAGCCCCCACTCATTTGTATATTTTCCTCCAACCACCATCCCTCCGTCACGTGTTATTTTCGCCTCTCCCTTCCCCTTCCCCAGCCAAGACCCATGTGATACGCCATGCCTATTAACCCATTTTTTATGTTAGTCAAAAAAAATTAGCATCAATAAGTTTGCATCCGAATTCTTTGCATGCGTTAGTAAGGTACAAGTCTGTATTTATGATGCTAAATTGAAATAGCGCACTTTTGACTTGTCAACAGAGACGAGTTTTCGTCGTAACTATGCTGTGCTGTTGGTATGAAGTTCCCTTACACAGTGCATATGCCGCTGTTAAACGATTATCTTAAAAACCTAGCGTTATCAAGAGTTTTAGTGGAAAACAAAGAAAACATTAAATCCCTTTGAAATGAGCTGCAATGGCTCAAAAAATTTGCAAAAAATCCTAATAAGAAATTGTGGTCGAAATCATGCCAAAGTGAGTAGTTGAGTATGCAATCCTTGAAAATAATCCATTTAAAGTTTGCACCCGTCCTTTCTCAGAAATGTTTGGATGTCTATCTTTATAGTTGGAAACGCATTTTCTCAGTATAATTTGTTAATATGGGGGGGAGGGGGGGTGTAGGGGGTGGGAGACAGAATTTCCCAATAAAAAGACGAACATATGAATTTAGACGTTTAGATTCTACAAAAGAAAAAAAAACTTATTGGCCAGTGAAACAAATGGGTTGCACGCAGTGTAGCTCTCCAGCAAGGGTCTCATTTGAACCATTATATCTTAAAGCAAAAATACCGAAGAGCAAACTTTCAAAGGAAGCGACGCTACATACTATTGCCTTGGACTCCTACCTTTTTGCAGCCCTCTATGTTTATGCTATCAAAATACTTGTACAGTATTCTGAGATTAAGAAATTTATCATTAGGACCATCTACGTGACGTCATTTCCGCAGTAAGAGTAATCTCTGACCATAACACCACTACAGCTATACAAGGCCTCGTCTAAATAAACCGGAAGAGGTATATAGCAGAACCTCTGCGTGTTCATATACGGAGCGATCAAACGAGTCTTTTTACACATTTGGAAAAGAGTCGATGCGATGTTCAGAATAAGCAGATGGGTACGAGCCGGCACTACAATGGACAATTTTTTTTTGCACCACCGCTAGTTCTATGAAGACGATACAATGCAATAGAAAGACCAGAGAGGATAATCTTGGGAAGCAAAAGGGAACATAATTCATTACATACTGTTTCATATATTATGATGTGGTCAGCACACGAACAGGTATAAACATCGTCATGGCTTTACGTTTACCTATTTAGAGGCTGACTAAAATAAAATTAGAAACTTAAATCTTTGTGTAGTCAATGATTATTTTAACGTGCTGCTGCAGTCAAGATTGCAAAGTCTTATTAGTGCGGGATGCGTAGAAGACCCGACCTCATCACCTAAACAGGTGGAGTTCTAACAATTTGCTACATTGGGTAAAAATTTAAAATCAAAAGTGCTTGGGAAACTCAGGCTTTTACGTGCAGTATTTGCGGGTGTTGATCCTAATGATGACATTTTACAGGCAGGAGGATGCTGAATGAATTATAAACCTTACTTTACAAGTATTCTTGTGATGTATTGTATTGTTATGCATCGATACTAATATAAAAATGCTTACCGAATCCTGGCATTAGGAGCATGGCTAAGGAAACCGAAACTTACAGCATTTTAGATAATGCAGTAGAGGAAAATTCCAACAGATCACATTGGGACTTATAAAACCAGGACAGGGAAATGGAGCAGTGGAGCAGCGTAACCAAATGGTTACGGAGTTAAGACTTAGACTACATCTAAAGGTCGTGGGTTGATTCCAACCAGGGTCATGTTGTAAATGACTTAGGAAATCATTTTTATTCATTTACCTCAGTCCCGTTTGCAAAATGACTACCTGGCTATAGGCAGTGGAAGACATGTCAGAATGCTAGTGATACAGCGCCTGTAAATGGCAGCGGCACTGTATGCTGCCCAGGGAGTTTTAGAGTGATCAGGCCCGCTGGGGCAATAGTGTGAAGTCGTGAAATGGCAGCCAGGATAAGAGATTTATGAACCGCATTATTATTTGTGAAGCAAAATCTAGACAAAATCATTCCAGCTTGTGTGAGGCATGACCAGCATGATCATAAAAGATATAGATTTAGACCGAACTAGTTATTAAAGGGTTGCAATAGTCTATATTCTACAGTACTGGTTGCAATGTATTCTATAGTACTTATCTCATTGATCGACACAGCAGTCAGTGACTTGTGGAAGGATGACACTGTCCTGGCTGTTCAGGTGACCATCTGCTCTGTCAGACTGCTGTTCATTTGTTGCTCCGTCCACTATGGTAACTTCAAGAGTCTTCACGACGACTTCAGGCTTCTGCAAGCTCGAGGATCCTGACCAATTCCTGGCATTCAAGTAGCGTCCATTCCTCAGGCTGCGGAGAAGTCAAAGAACAATCAGACCTTGTTGAGAATAATTCACGTTGATATAACATCGTACTGCAAATAGATTAAGTTCGGAAAATAATTGGTTTGTATGCAATGATTTTAGTTGCATAATGAGATCTTGTTCCTAAAAAAATCTAGTCTAGACGTCTAGGCCCAAATCTGAGCATTTACACGAAGTTTAATAAGGTGCATCTAATCAGAAAAGGCTTAAAGTCTTTCCCCCAAAAAAATTGCCTTATTGTGAGGCGCGATCTTGTACTGTACGTCAACAATATGTAGTCTAGCCTAAATGATCGCCTCCCCCCAATCTTTCAAGGTTTTCCCAAAATCTCATAAACGTGGCCGAATGGTTACGGCGTTGGACTAAAAAAAAACCAGCCGTGGGTTCGATTCCCGACCACAATCGTGTTGTAGGCCCCTTGTTAAAGGAATTTCATCCGTTTTTCTCAGTCCATAAGAGTACCTGGCTACAAGCAGTGAAAGATGTCAGAATGCTAGTGATCACTTATAAATGGCAACGGCTCTTTACAGGAGTTAAGAAAGTCGTAGTGATTTGACCTGCTGGACAAGTAATGTGAAGTCGCATGTTGGCATTAGAATACAAGTCTTAGAATGCTTGTAGACTTTAAGCGCTACAAGGGAGTCTACTCTGCAACTGCCACAGCATTTCCCACCGTAATCAAATTTTAATGACAACGAGTACTGTAAAAATATATTTCCATACATTGACGTGGATCATAAAGGAGCAATTTACCTGCAATGAGTCGACTCTTATGATTAAATTACTTTATAGTTTTGGCCGACCTGTTATAGGGTCAAAGGCAAGGCATTTCAATAGTTGAGTGACGTAGTGGTTTCCGAATACAGTAGGCCTAGACTAGTCTGACTATAGCAGATTTCCTGCCACAGACATGCAAATCATGTGTACAATTGCTGATAGCCTCCATTTTGTTTACAATATTTATGGCATTTTTACCGCAACAAAGCATAAGCAGGTAAGACTATCATTCTTTGAACAGCACAGGGGGCAAATAAATTACGTTCGCTTATTATGAGAAAAAAAAAGCACAGGAACCTGGCTAACACGGGCTCTGTGGCATTAATAAGCATGTCGGAAGAAACTGGGTGAAATCATGGGAATACTTTCAACGATAACAAGCTATGGTCTACGTATAGACTAGACTCGTATACAGTAAACATTTTCGGCTCACCTGACCAAGGATATCAACTATTGCCACTGTGAATTCGCACCTCTGCATAGAGCTCAAAACTCGTCACGTGTTGAGTCTAAGCTTGAGGCTATCTTTACAAACTGTAAGTTCACTCAATCAAAGTAAGAGGTGAAAAGAGGCAGACTGGAGAGCGGGAACTGAGTTATATAGTGGGGAGATCTCTGATCACATGTCAGCACGCTTTTTGTCTGCATGATTTTTTTTCAGAGTTTCGAAAGTTTTGCATCTCTCTCCAAAACACAAAACAATGCAAAACAAATTCGCAGTACATCACGAGATAGCCCCATGATAGTTTAGATTCGCTTGTACAAATATCATGGGCGTAGCCTTTGTTGCAGAGAAGGATGGTTGGGTAACTCATGTATTGTCAAACATGCTGTGAGAGCAAATTTCCAGTAATTGGATAATCTTATCTTATCTTATCTTGTCTTATCTTATCTTATCTTAACTTATCAAATTGTGAGTAAGAAAGAAAACGTGAGACGGGAGGAGAGGGAATGCATTTTATCATTCACTCAAAAGTATTAATTTTTTTACATATAAGAGAGATAAATTCCAACTTTAATTTTTTTTCGTGAAGGAAATACATTTTCATTGCCATACTGTGTTATTCATTATGATTCATGCCACAACAGTGCACATAGTACAAGTCATGTAATAATACTATCACAGACAAATCTAACCAAAGTCAATGTTAGTCGACGTGGTGCAGCGCCCTGGTGCTCTTCTTCGAAAGCCAAGTACTCAATCACGCCTGAGTCTAGTGGGAAAAATAAAGGTAAACTGCCTCTTTCAAGGCAACCACAACGTAAATCGCCTGACCCAAGAGTCGAACCCACAAAGACCCCTAATTTGACAGCGAACACTATTCACAAACCACTCAGCGATGCTGCATCTCTCTCCTTTCCTTTCAAGAAGACTAATAACCTTTCAATCTCTTTGTTTTCTCTCTACCGTGTAGCAGTCTAAAACACTGATAATGGAAGCCTTGAGAGGCATGATATTCTGCCTGCCTCTCTCTTTACAAACACACACACACACACACACACNACACACACACACACACACACACACACACACACACACACACACACACACACACACACACACACACACACACACACACACGCACGAACACATGCACACGCACAGACACACACATCAAAAGTCTTTATTTCCATTTGAATACATATCAGAATGTACTGATGCAATATATCGCATTACATCAACATGGGAATCATAGCCAGCATAGATAGGTATGAGTGATGAGCTGGTTGACAGAAAAGTCATAGGAACGCAATACATGAATCAGTGGTGCACAGATGCTGATGGTGATGACAATAATAATGATTATGCTGATGGGGATGTTGAAAATATGTTCGTTCACACACACACACACACACACACACACACACACACACACACACACACACACACACACACACACACACACACACACACACACACACACACACACAC
>JAWQUT010000021.1:2700957-2712272 GCA_033807755.1 Ellobium chinense | reverse complement strand
CACTTTTTCTCTCTTATGGTAAGCCCCTATGGCCGGGCTCCATTCTGCCATGGGCTGGGGGTGGACACAGACTGGACTTCGATCCTTCAGTGATGATCCTTCATTCAGCTGCTGTTAAGAGGGTCACATCAGATTGAGCTGGCGGTGGCCTTGTATAACATCACATATAGCCATACTGTCGACACGATCATTTAGTAAATTTTAATAATGTATTTATTTTATGCTGCCGTTGACCCAGGGTAACAGCAACATTTTTTTTTTTACAGACTTGAAAATACTGTAATTTCTGAATAAAAGTCACCGTATATATGCAATAAATATTTTGCTTGTATTGCATATGTCCCTTTCTCTATGTCCCCCACCCCCTCTCTCTTTTTCTCTCTCTCATACGCGGTGCCCACCTCTCAGTGGCAAAACTAACCCCTTCTTTTCCATTCCTCGCGCATTCTTAATCCTTAAAATCTGTACTCTATTCATGTATTTCCCCTCTCTCTAGCCTCTCTCTCTAAACCCTATCCCAAGACAATCTTCAAATCTTTCCAGCAAATGGCCGCACTTAATACTCTTTTCCCCACTCTCCAAAATCACTACCCCTTTCCCTCTCCCCATACACACAAACACAGACACACGCATACAACACACATATCCTTTTGTGTATTATTTATCCTTCTTTCTCTCTCTCTCTCCCTCTCTCTCTCTCTCTCTCTCTCTTTCTCTCTCTCTCTCTCTCTCTTTCTCTCTCTTTCCCCTGACACTCACCCCGAACATAATGCCTGATCCGCTTGCCAATCTAGCGAGCATGGCTCAGACCTCATGCAATGAATACTGACGCTCTCTTGGTCCCCTAGGACGGAACGCATCCTTCAGTGTGACGTTCTTTCCAGACTTTCTAACGTCATTGAGACGGACAGCCGGAATGTAGGTAATGGAAAGTGAAATATATATAGGGTCTTATTCACGTATGGTCTGAATGAAACATTTCTGTTCCAAGACCGACCTGTCACATTACAAAGGCCTATAAAGAAATCAAGCAAGAGACAGCGACTGTTATCGTCCTGCAACACTAGTTAGATAGAAGAAAGTTTAGAACTACTGTCATTGAATGATGCTTTATGGCCAGCTGCAGAACTACGTGACTAGAATTCACTTTCACATGTTTACCTTAAACAAATTGCCAATACACCTTTTTTCAGTAATATTATAAGATTGCGGTCGTCAAATTTCAGCATTACCATTATTGCTGTAATACGTTTGTACTGCCGGTATGTAATCAGATTGAATTCCCTGTGAGATTTTATCCCCCGGACAAAATAAAATAGTATCTATAGTGATAGTGACTATTACATTACGTTCTAAGGAACAGAAATCGGAAAGGGGAGGGGGTGGCGGGAGAGCAAAATCTGATACTTAAACCGGCATGCTATACCCCCCCCCCCCCCCCCNCCCCCACCTCCTCCAAAATCGGCTACTAATACACACACACACACACTCACCCATGTACAATTTTGTGTCTATTGCAAGAGTATTACAACCCTCAGACCACTACTGTTCATTGCTTTATTATATTGGCACTATGTAAAATAACTCCTTGCACTGTAACTGAACTGGGTCACAAGGGAATTTCTGGCGGTGTCTCCGCTATAACAACATAAAGTCTGGTTTTATTGCAAAATTCTTTATCACTGAGGATTAAATTTACTTTGGAAAAACCGTTCTTTAAGCTAAAGCGGCAATAATGATAAAGATATTCCATATCTGGTTAGTGACTTTTTTTTATCTTCATGATGAAAGCTCGCATGTCCAAGGATAAATTGATGGAGGAATCCAGAAAATAGACGCTGGGGGCCAACACACGAGACAGAATGTCATAGGGCATTTAGTCCGTTTGAGTTTAATATTATTCTTCTAATTCGCAGGGAATTTGGGATTGCGAAATGATGTCTTTAATTATTTTTAAATATGAACTGAATCTAAATTATTATACTAGACTTCACTTTATCCTAATTTATTTAAGCAAACATTCAGTATTTAATTTGAATGATTATTTCTTCACAAATAACAGATCAGAGAAAGTAATTAGTCGGTGTTTGATAAGAAAGCGTGTATAATCTCCTCGATGTTATAAAGTAAATATCATCGTTTTAAGCTCCTTAAGCACCAGTGATCTAACTCCGACGTCAGGTTGGTGCAAAATGAAATACGGAGACAACTGTCGTAGAGCGAAAGTATACAGTTTTACTATCACTATCCTACAACCATAGATTACATGAGTTTAAGGATCTGGTGTGATTGATCGAACTTCTAATAGTGTCTACACGCAATATTGATGGACTTTATTGAGACTAATAATGCCTTCATTGAGGTCATAGACTAGACCATGGCATCTCTAATACACTGCTATTGGCACGCCATGTTTTGACATGTGTTTTTTTCTGTATTGGTGTAACAAAAGAATATCATCTTGATCAGTGAAAACTTGCAACAGCAGAGGGCTGGGTTTTTGCACATGGCATTTGCATTCCACGTCTGCTGATCCCGGAAATCAGGCAAATTAGACAGGAAATATATTATGAGGACATTTCAGTCTGGAGCTTGGTTTGAGATCAGCAGCAGGGGAGGAATAGAATTAAGGAAGAAATAAATAATACCAAGAACAGTTCCTAGGTCTAGAGATTATTATTGTCTTAAATTTCTCTAAACTTCCTTCCTTCCTCTCTCATGTATGATTTCTCTTTGCTAATCCTGCCCCAAACCCTAACCCATGCTCTAGGCGGGAGCGTTCAAGGAAGTCAAAGAGTCAGATATAAGCGGTACCAGTTTATGCAGCCCAGGCAGCTATACTTTATGTGGTGGAATTGGACAGCGTGTTATGTGTACAGATAACCCTATATTATAGATTACAACTGTCTGTTAATGTGCTTAAACGTTTATTTCAATTTCTTTTTAATTCGTTAAAGTGTTGTTTTTTGTGAACTATGTGACATTTTTCTTCTTTTGACCACCCGGCAAATTAAGATACTCCACACTGGCTAATAGTGCCATGTGTTATAATGACTATTGTATCCAATTTCATTGAAACATCTGCGAGGAGCAAAAACACCTGCCTCAGACTAAAACATCGAGGTTTTCCTATTTTGCTAATTGCTTTGGAAAAAACCTCCACAAATGTCGGGTCAGACACCAGTTGTCCTCCTCCTCTTCAACATTCCTATTTTCAGCCACAGCAACCTTTCTTCACCTCCT
Organism: Ellobium chinense; assembly: GCA_033807755.1. Taxonomy (NCBI): domain Eukaryota; kingdom Metazoa; phylum Mollusca; class Gastropoda; order Ellobiida; family Ellobiidae; genus Ellobium; species Ellobium chinense. The sequence continues at coordinate 2,709,029 of JAWQUT010000021.1, read as the reverse complement.
TAATCCCGCATTCACTTGACAAGTTTTTTAAACCGACTTCGAGATATCAGTCGATACGTCAGTTGCAAATTACACAATAAGGCCTTATCAGTAGCCGATGTGATGAATGTCGAAACAGAAGCTCAGCTGCTCTAGAGTAGCATCCCCTGTGTGAGTGGGATGTTGACAAAGAACTATTTTTTTTTTATTTCTGCTGATAGCTGTGGTGTTGACTGAAGATCGTCTCATCTTCTTCTTCTTTAATTTTTCCTCGTTAAACTTCTGTCTGTTCTTCCTTATCTTCCACGGCTTTTTAAGAACATCCTTCATCACCCATGATATCATCCAATAAGGCTTTTCGTCTCAGGAAAAAAGCCATACGGACAATTAAACCAGTATATGTCACAGCGCCTCCCATTCCTCCTTTTTTTTCTTCCATTGTCATTATCTTTATCATGTATTAAATTTGTTAAGTTCGGTATGGTTTCTTTATTTACTTATATATATCCATAGCGGATTTATGTTTGAAGATCCTTATCATTATCATCATCATCATCATCATCATCATCATCATCATTTATTTCACACAAAATAAAATATAATAGCGTCTACCAGTGTCCTACTATACAATTTTATTTAAATTACAAAAAGAAGCACACAATCATCATCATCATTACCATCAAAATTGTGTTATCAAAGAGAGATAACATGCATGTATTAGAAAACATTCACAGTGCATCTGAAGAGTGATTTAATCACTTAAAAGGAAAGATAAATTCAAATAAACAAAGACTAGTTTATAAGATGAAATTAAAATACCATTACTGCATCATGATCATATGCATTATCACAGTGAAGACCAGTCAACACTTTCTGTGATTTTATTAGCATATACCCCTAAATGGTCTTACTTGAAACCCATACACTATATAATTCGTAAGAGATCTAGTTCAAAATAAGAATGTTAGCGATCTAGTTCATACTGAAAATGTTAGAGATCAAGTTCATAATGAGCATGGTGAATGTTGATGGACACAATAGTATCATAGAAACGAAGCAGATCAAACCCGATTACGACTGATGCTTTAGTTTACAGTTGTTGGTTTGTAAGTAACGTCTACGTTTCAAGAATAGAATAATAAGCTAACAATACACTGTTGGATGTTATATCTAGGGTCTCTCTTCTCATAGTAGCGTTGTGCTTTGTGACAGGCTAGCTCTTCATGCTTTGCTGCCCTATAACAGGCCGTCACATGGTTGTACATGTCTATGAAAAACGCCATTTCCAATAAAAATAAGCATNTGTGTGTGGTGTGTGTGTGTGTGTGTGTGTGTGTGTGTGTGTGTGTGTGTGTGTGTGTGTGTGTGTGTGTGTGTGTGTGTGTGTGTGTGTGTTTTGCTTCGACAGAGATTGAAACTTGCAACCTGCCCTTGTTTTTTTTAATTCCTTGCAATATCTCCTCAAAGCCAAAAGCCGTGGTGATTATTGCTTTCATTTTTTTTATTTATTTAAATGTACTGTGCAACATATAATCGGTCTTCGTATAGAACCGGCCAGGATGAATACGCGTCATAATTAAACATGGCCGGTCCTATGATAAGACAGACGATATCACTGTTCGCTGCGTTTGGTCCATATCCATGCTGAGCTCTTCCCTAGAGTCACTGCCAGATTCTTCTTAAAATTACCCGACTTCGTTTTCAGAGCAACATGGGTAGGGAGTAGATTGAGGTGCGCGCCAGACCTCTTCTCCCTACTTCCACAGCCATTATTCTAGCTCTGGAGGACTTCCCCTTACTTCCACGGTCACTATTCTAGCCCTGGAGGACTTCTCTCCTTACTTCCACGGTCATTATTCTAGCTCTGGAGGACTTCTCCTTACTTCCACGGTTATTATTCTAGTACTGGAGGACTTCACCTTACTTGTACAGTCATTATTCTAGCCTTAGAGGACAAAGAAGCATTCCACTGGTTTCTGTCTTTAAGACTATGGCATTCTTAAGGCAGAAGATACACACTCCAAAGAATGGGGAAAAAAATTACCCAGGGCCTATGATATAATTTTTGGAAAAATCTATAATCTTAAATTTTCATCTACAATTGCTGTAAAGATATTCTTCTTTTTTACCTCAATCTATTACCATCGAACTCTATTACAGTCCCTGAAAAAGCTACAGAAGTCTCTAAATGAGATTACATCATTCTGTTATCACCGCTACAATTGCGAGGAAATCGGTTTACGCCAATGGCAATGAAGCGGAATCAACAATCAAGACTTTTATCTTTCCTCTCGCCCTAACCCCCCTCCTCTTTCCTCCCCCCTCCCCATATTGTCTCCTCTGATCATCGCCACCAGCGTCGCCTCTTCCACTCAACTCAATCCTTCCACTCACTCATTCATACATCGTTTCCTCGAAAAATATCACCTGCAGACAGCCCCAAAACTCTTCAGCTCAGAAGCGTGTTTTGAGGCTCGGACCAGATCGATGAACTCCAGGATAAAGGGTCAATAGAATCAATAATGGGGCCCATGCCAGAAAATTTTCTTCTCTAAATAATGAAAGGGTGAATCGTTAGCAGGAGTCACAGGCATTCAGAGAAAGTTTCCATATTCTCCACCATCCGATTTGTTGTGCTGGAAAACATCACAGGGTGTAGCCTGAGACTCGATCAGAATAATTATTGACTCGGACTTCGCGATACGGAGAGGATGCTGGCCGACATTATCTGATAGATCGAACTTCAGAGTGCTCCTTCTTCAAATGAAATACATGCGAAGATGGCTTTTTCGACCATCTGCCTGTAACGGAGAGTTCGCCTACATTGATAGTCCCTTGGATTCTCCGAGTTAATAACATTTTATAGACTGGACAAAAATGTCTAGCAATGCCATAAACAGGCCGGACCTTGAAGTTGTTTTTGCTGGTGTAAATACGGCCAAACGTAATTGTTACTTTAATTCCTTATTTCTTAAAGGCTGCTCGGGGTATAAAAGGAGAGGAGACATATGATGCGATACTTCACAAATTTGAATCCAGTCGCACTCTTCACATCAGAGTGCTTTTTTTCTCCAAATTCCACGAGTAAAATATTACATACTGCAAAGAAGCTTAGCAATCGCTAGTTCACTGTTTCTCCGCACGTTACAGTAATGAAAATTGATATAAAATTGTATAGTATTTGAAATATGAAAGAACATTCATCTGAGCCGAAGCAGTGTCCACGGCCATTTGTTGGCGAGACTTGCCTTCCGACGGTAAAGATCGGGTGTGCCAGCTTTAAGTTAAGACTAATCAGAGGAGACAGTTGATGTATTATCTAAGAAGCACCCGAAAACTTACAGGTGACGAACACCAGTACCCCCTTAAATCAGAAGGCAGGACATTATATCTGCACAGCTTCCAAACATAAGTGAGAATGGGTAGACATTTAATACAAAGCATCGTCCATGCATGGGAATGAGTGGACGCTTAAAATGAGACATTATCTAGACATAGGAATGGGGAGACACTTAACACTAGATTGTCTCCAAACAAAGGAAATGGGAGGGCACTTAATTCAAAGCACCGTCCACGCATAGGAATGGGAAGACGCTTCAGATTAGACACTGTCTGAACATAGGAATTTGGGCACACTTGACTTGTCGACATGACATAGACTCTATCCAGACAAAGTAATGGGAAGACACTTAAGACTGGAAGACATTTAACATTAATCAGGCTCCACCCATAAGAGTGGGAATATAGATAAATCTAGACACCGTTGAAACATAGGGGTAAGATTATTCTAACATCAAACATCTTCCAACGAAAGCGATGGGCGGATACTAATATCAGACATCTTCCAACCATCGAAATGGGATGATAGTAAACACTTGTCTTCTTCCACCCATAGGAATTGGAAATACTAATTCAAGATGCTCTCAAATTAAGGCTGGTAAAATTCTTCATAGTCGAAGATTTTTAGACTGATACCGACTCAGAGATGTGGGCAAACACACAGACCCAAAGTAAATAGAATTGAAAATTGGATCGCGAATTCTTTTTCTGAGAAGGAAATTAAGAGGATAAATGGAGAAAGAAAAAAAGTTAAACAGTTTGGACCAGAAGAATCGATGGAAATTGATTTTAGCCAGAGGAGGAATGGCGAAAGAAAGGGATGCTGCGTCAGCTTTTCATTCGTCTACGGGACTTTTTTTTCCTCTTTCAATGTCTGTATTTCCCAGTCTCTTTTTATTTTATCTTACATGTCGCTCGCATTGGCGTATAACGTCGCATTTCGCTTGCCTTGAGGTTGCAGGGCTAAATTGTAAAAACCTCTTGAGCCATTTAATAGAAATGTCTCGTCGAACCACAGAAACGTCCTGAGATGGCCAAGTCTAGTCCACAGATCTGGTGTCACCACTGAGCTTAAATTATATACTGTTTACAATGGCGGTCCTTTATTAAGAATTTTCACAGTTTTAATTTAGATGAAAATGGGTTAAATATTTGGTTTTCTCCGACAGATCACACGCCCGCATAATGAAATCCGCTGAAGCCATTGGGAAACACTGCCCGCAACAATTATTACTTTACAGATTCAAGACTGAATTTCACAACTTTTGCGGTGTGGTTTCCTTCTATACGATTATTTCTACACAATCTGTCCAAGATTTAATACTCTGCTACTACTGACTCCAATAGTTCAATTCTTTTTTTAGACCAGTTAGACTCCTGCAGCCTTAAGGTCATACAAGGCTTCTGAAAATAAATGAAGTGGCCGATTCCTAATTTCAGATTGAAAACCGACTTTTGAAATTAAATTCATTGTAACTATTAATACTAACGTTATAAACTATGACAGAGAGTGCATGTATCAAGCATACCAGTTTTCGAATAAAACGTCAAATAGAGAAGGACAACGAATAATGAGAACTAATAGTACTAACAACGATAAAACATAAATATAAGAAAAGAAATGAAATTATATAAAGTATCACTAAGCCGTAAAAACCTGTATTAATATGAAATAACTACCAAACTACCAATTAACAACGCAGTGCTTTAACAGGAGCGGGAATAAAAACGAAAAAAGAGAACTTTTCGAGGTTAACCACTTCTAAATGCATTTTTGCTGGGTTCAGATTTCAACGTAGGCTACCTTATAAACTGGCTTATGTTTCATGGTAGCTGTGTATAAGACGGTGTAATTTAGCCTCAACTTAAAATGTGAATTTCTCTAAGAAAATACTATCATTAAAACTTTGGCAGTTTTAAGTTTTCAGCCAGTTCTCGTAATCTNCCAAAAAAAAAAAAAAAAAGGAAGAGACGAGTGTACAAACATAGAAATAAACTTTGTAATTCATATTTCTTTTAAAAAGTGTTTACATTTAGAATGAAAAATAGATTTATCTACTGGTTGAACTATGATGCCTAGTTTTTTTATATCTTTACTTAAAAATTTGACACTGCTTTATAACGTTGTAGACTTTTGAGTGCTAACTTCAGCTTTCAAGCTATTCTGCACTATTCTTGTTCCGTATGGAGCTTCAGGATTTGGCTTTTGTTAAATATTCAGTTTTCAGCTGATATTACGTTCTTGCACATACATTCTACTGATGAAAGTGTTGGAAATAAAACGGAAATAAACAAGTTCAAGTTCAAAATCTTTATTAGGCATAAGCCAAACTCTTTGTTTCACATTTACACAGTGATAATCATTACAGAGTAACTTTTCTAAGAATACGCAATAGCTACATTAACCAAAAGGAAAGAAAAAAAAACACAAATAAACTGCTTAGCGAAAGAAACAAAAAAAAAGGAATATATTTATATCAGTACAATATACATAAATTTAATCCTTTACATTAACGTGCACAATCTAGTTTTATTTTACCCTCCTCTTTCTCCCGCCTTCAATGGACTGTATCTCTGCGTTGCTTGTTGAACTATTTTAAGATAAAATTACAACTCTGCTTCGCAATATTATTATAGATTTTATGCTGAAAAGTCATGTCTGGCCTTAAAGAGAAGATGCATATATGTCTGATGAGGAGACAGAAACGGAAATCTTTTCAAACCTCCAAGGATTTTAGAAACCCTCTTACATTAAAAGAATCTTACCCGGGAACCATTCAGTGCGTGATGTTGTCTGCTGAAAGCACTCTACAAAAATAGAGTGGGCAATTGAAAGTGTGCCTAAAATACATGATCATGTTAAGAAAAAAAATAGATAACAAACTGAATGAAAACAGCCCCTTTGCTACAGTATATTTTCAAGTGCTGATGTCATCAGTTACCATGAGTTCATCAGCACAGTTACCATGAGTTCATCAGCACGTGAGCAGGAAATTCTATACGAACGGAGATATCTGGGTACGTCGGACAGGACATAATAAGAATTTCTCTTCCGGGACGTACGTGTATATCTAAGAACTGTTTGTAACAAGGAAAAGGACGACATAAGTAGGGAAGGGTTAAAACGAAAACTCTGGGCAGAAAGAATTTATACATGCAATACTAAACTGACAATGTGCCTAAGATGTATTGTCATGATTTAAAAAAAAAAAAGAGAATAAATAAATAGTTAAAACCTTTGCGACGCCATATTTTTCACGTGCTGAGATCACCGATTACTATGAGCTCATTAGTCCGTGCGTAAGAACTTCTTCTATCATATAAACAGGGTCTATTTCCGGTGACATAAAAGTATGTAATAATTTTTTGACATGTCAAACGTTACATAAATTTGACCTGCTTAAGAATACTTTGATTGGAAGCCTTGGAAACCTCTAGGCATATGAATATGTGACGTCGTTTCTTTTGTAACTATTTTTATAGCTGTGGGGTTTCCCTCTGTCTAGATTTTAAAAAAACAGTCCGTGTTTCTTATTGCTTGTCATCGTTCTCTTCACGTTTCAGTTTCAGTTTCAGTTTAGTGAAACATTTGAATTACAATACTTGAAATGTCACAGTATTTCACTCGTCAACGAATATGATAAATGTATAACTCCTTTCATAAATCTGATAGCAAACAAACACTCATTACAGATCCTCTATTTACGATATAAGACATATGGGTATGTTGGATAATACATGGGACGTACCCGTACATTTAAGAGCTGTTTGTAACAAAGGGTGAGGATGTCGTTTACGTCATATGTAGCGAAGGGGTTACAGAAAACCTATAGGCAAAAAGAGTTTATACACACCGTACTAAATTATTCAACTCCACAGAAGTTCACTATCAGCTTACGCAATAAAAGTATAGTTGTGTGACTGCTTCATGAAATCTCTCTTCCGACCATTTAAGATGCATGAAGAAGTAAAAACCAGTGTTACGGACCATATAAACCATTCATATTCCTGTGAGAATGGAAGAATGTAAAGTGTAAATAACGATTGCTGGAGATGTGGCTTGCATGCCAGGATGACCTTGCATGCAAAATGACTGAGAGTGATCCAATGTAGATGACTTCATGATAGAGACATGCTGATGGTGGATTCCAATAGGATATCATGATTAGTAGTTAATGTAGAGGACGGCCATCTAGTATATCACTGTTCGACAGAATGTACTAGATTTTACTTGACTGAATTATACGTGTCTATTGGGAAGAACCTCGTTTTCGGCGAGAATTTTTTTTTTCACATCAAATACATCTCTACCCAATTTCGTCGCATCCATTTTGTGGCTTACTATTGAGTAATTAATATGATCTAGACAGATGAGTTTTATAGCTGGATAGGGCATTGGAGGATCGTTAAAATGGACTTAGGGACAAAAGGTAAAGGTCTATGATCGCTTATGGCAGTGTGCATGACTTCTGAAAAAGAAGTACCTGACTATACTGAAACTGAAAAGCCATCATGTGAAATTTTCTTTTAAGACCCCTGATTTCTGAAAATCACATAGGAACCTGACAATGTGTTGACGAGTTCTTGGCTGACTTTAATGTCCCCTGTCAAAAATGACAAGTTCTTAAAGTATATTATACAGTCAAGATGCCCTTCAGGCACCACACAGTCATGATGAAGACGGAACCCTTTATAAATTTTACATTATATGTTTTGCTTCCTTTCAACCACCTTCTCTTTGTATGTGACCCTTG
>JAWQUT010000021.1:2683179-2698063 GCA_033807755.1 Ellobium chinense | reverse complement strand
ATGTCAGTGCTTCAGAAACTCGACACAGCGAAGAAGTTATACGGTGATAGGACAAGGTAGTGTACACAGTAGAAAGTGCGACTGAACTTTCAGGTTCTATATTTCTCATGTAAATTAAGTATGGTTCCATTTTGAATTTACACAAACCTCTTTGAAAGATATATGATGAATCTTTTAAAAAATAATCGACGTTTCCTGTGCAAACACTTCCTAAGGACTGAAAGATAAAATAAGGAAAATCCAACGGAAAGTGAGTGAACAGGAATCCGAGGGCCAGTAGGAATAGGAATAGAACAACTGAGAGACATAGTGAAAGAGCATGAGAATGAGAAAAGGTCAAGCTTTTGGATTATCTTATGCAATGGTACAAGCAAACACACAATGTTATCATAGCTGACCTAGCTTAAGGTTACTTTTAGACATAAGAGTGGTACCGATAATGCACAGTAGTGGCTTTTGGGGATCTGATTATTACAAAACAGTTTTTTGTTAAAGATATGTGGATGGATGACACGCTGATACAGTTCCTAAGAGCTGGATAATGAACTACATTTAAAATAAGCAATGGCATTAAAACATTGGGTTACTTTTTATTTTCGAGCAATAATTTTTTTTTTAATGTTGCCTCTTTATTATGACTTTGCACTTGTCGTTTTTCCTCTACGAAAAAAAGGCAATACACTTTTTCCATGATTCGCGTTTTCTTTTCTACCGAGCACCTTAAAGAATGTACACGAATCAAATAAATTAAACAATGGTGGAAGAAGAATCGGGGACGGTCACACCGCCCTGGCCATACCATCTCTTTCTCATCTTCTTTTCACAATAATTATTTCTCGCAATGTGTGCATAATTAACAAATTTCACGGCTCGTGACTAGAGAGCAGCCATTTAGACTCATATCACTTCCGCTACAGTGATTAAAATGTATACACAACCACGAGCCAGACACTGTAACGGAGTTTTGAACCACTGAGGAGGAACATTGCTTTGTTGTGGCTTGTTCACAAAAGAAAAAAAGATATTTTCATGGCAAATTATGAATAGGTGTCAAAAACAAATGAATCCCTCACAGAGATTGTGTCTTCTATCCACCGTCGTGTTCCTTTCAGGTTGCAAGAGCTCAATTGGTCGAAAAAAGTTGAACTATCAGAGTCAACAATAGCAGAGTATAACATTATTTTGCCCTTTGGACAGATCCTATAGAAATAATCGTAAAACATGAAACCACACCGCAAAAGTGGTGAAATTCAGTCCGAACATTGTAAAAACAAAATAACTGTTGCAGGTTGTGTTTTCCTGTGGCTTTAGCGGATTTTATTTGTGCGGACTTGTGGTCTGCATACGAAAGCAAATATTTTAACTCCTTTTCATCTATATATTTAAATTGTGAAAAATCTACATAGATTAACCCAACTATAAACAGTGGAACTTGAGCACGATGTTGGCAGTAGACTTGTGGACTAGACTTGGCCATCTCTGAACGTTACTGTGGTTCGAGGAGAAAGTTTTACTACATGGCTAAAGGAGGCTTTTACAATTTGGCTCCTGCAACCTTAAAGATGAAGAAATACGGTGGCATTGAAAAGCACCCAACAGAAGTAACTACTCCCCAAAGACAGCTGTGGTGTCCAGCACAGAACATACGTTGTATCGGAAAAAAAATATATTCTGTAGTGTGCAGTAAGCAACAGAGTCACCTGTGATTGGGTGATATAAAGTAAAGGGCATTAATTCAAGAAAATGAATAAAATTCGCCATGAGTTTCTCCAGCAACATGTTTCTATCAGCTAAAGAAAGTGTCTGTTGCTTTCACAGTGTTTCTGATCATTGATTCGCTGAGCACAGACAAATCTTCACATAATAATAAGAAGAAGCAGCAGCAGAGGAAGAGGACGAAGAAGAATAAGACGAAGAAGAAGATGTAGAAAAAGAAGAAGAAGAAGCACTGGATGGCGAGCTTTAAGGTTGATGCATTAAAACAAGAGATTTGAAGTCCTAAGTATGGCTTGAATTTTAAAAACAAAGATTAAAAGAAATTTGAAAATCAAGTGACACAATTTGTTGTGGCTTGTTCACAAAAGAAAAAAAGATATTTTCATGGCAAATTATGAATAGGTGTCAAAAACAAATGACTCTGATAGTTCAACTTTTTTCGACCAATTGAGCTCTTGCAACCTGAAAGGAACACGACGGTGGATGTTATTATCTTTGGACCATTTAATTTATAATTTCAGAAAAAAAAAGTTTGTTTTAGGACGAGACGCTCTCCCTCGGTGTATCTACATTTAGGAATCAATTTGCATTATAGATCTAGTGCGATATTTACAGGCTATGGCAGACTTTTCTGTCTTATTTACACAAACTCATTCTTACTCTACTCTTTCCTTTTCTGAACGCCGAGTTTTGCTCTTTTGTCTTTTTGTCCTTATTGAAATTCAAGTTGTTTTGAATCAGCTAGACCCTGACCTCGCTCTAAATATGAATAATGTTGTAATTTCATCTTTTTTTTTTTTTCAAATCTTTTTGCAGACATTGTTGCCAGGTAAGCATATTCTGGCGTCTCGGAGATGTCAATTTTCCAAAAATATTAAATTTTTGTTGTTGTTGTTGTTGTTGTTGTTGTTGTTGTTGTTGTTGTTGTTGTTGTTGTTGTTCATGTCTGCAGCCTCATTACTGGACCCACAAGAAGAAAGAGAAAGGAATGCTTACTTGAATGAGACTGCTTCGGGTTTATTGTATCATAATACATACACAGAGGAGGTTCAGTCTCGGCTCATTTTATCTCATTTGTTATTGGCAAAGGAACGAATAACAGAAATATTTCTGGCTAAGAAATATGAATGTGTTCCTTTTCTGCTCATGCACTCGTTCTTTCCCTCCTGTTTTCTCTCCAGTTCTCATTCCACTCCAGGTTTAATTGTATCCCCGGGAATAAGCGTGAAATACAAAATAATAATGCCAATTTCTACTCCAATCCAGATTTAATTAGCCTGTCAAAATTAGTGTGAGATGTGATTATGAGGTTGAAGCTGAGCTGGGTGCAGTGACATGGTGCAGGGCATTTGTGAAGAGATCCAATAATCTGGAAATTCCATTTCCATGCAGATGTTCTTTTAGTTGGCATCGTGCAAGAAGAATAATATAATCTCGAGTTCAAAATAACTTGGTAAACAACTTAAGGAAAAAAATAGTAATCCTAATGAGCATAGGAAGAAAAAACAAGCCGCTGGAAGTATAAAGTTCTCTTAAGAGCCTGCTTGGTGTTTAATCACTGGAGGCAGTTACTTTAATAATCAAATGTTCATACAAAAACTTTAATTAAAACGTTACATTTCCGTGTTTTTTTGCAAATAAAAGGTCATACTGAATACTTTTAAAATGTCTCGTTACTTGATGTTTAAAACTACGAAACCTAGGCAGTGTCCCAGGTGTACGAAGACATATATAATGTTCAAAGACTGAATGCTTATTATCCGAATATTCCACTATGTCCCAAAACTGTCTTCAATACCCGTAGAGTTTGAAGTACCCACAAATGTTGTCTATAATCTTCAATAATAAATATCACAAGGTACCCACACATTGTGTACAAAAAATCCTTAGATGTCAGGTAGGTAATGTAATATTCCACTATGTCCACGCTATCAACAGTGCAGCATCTTTCAGTTCATGCTTATTGGTAAAATATCACATGTATGTCTTTAAAGACATCATATTACCTATTATCCTCTGTTCACCTACAGAAATAAACTCTTCACGGCAAAGGCAAATAAAGAGCAGCACCTGACTGTCTCACAGTATATAGATAGAAAGTGAGATGAAATTATATATTATACAATTTAAGCTGGCTAGCTGACAGTGAACCACGAATTCCATGCCTATGATTGAAAAAAAAAAAAGAGTTGAAATAGAATATCGTATAATCGCTAAAACTTACACCCCAGGTTAGTATCCCCAGCAGGACTGCCTTCGATTTCTGTAGTAGAAGACGTGAGGATCCGGTCACCTCTTCAATCCATTATTCATGAAACAGGTTCAAGCCGATGGCCATTTGATCCCTGTACCTCTCAACTTCTTGTAATCACTTTGCATGTCATCTGAATGTTAAGCATTGTGCTTAGGCCTTTCCATGAAAGCTGATCTGAGGAAGTGCCCTGAGGCAACCCTCCTACACTCTCCCTGCCACGAAAAAGCTACATAAATTGGGAGGAAATGAGTATCGAAAATGAGAGAGCGGACTATTCGGACAAGAGAGGGCCGAGTACCGAGTATTGATTCCGCCATATTACACTACTTGCACCTTCCAAACTTTGGGCTCCTGAAGACTCCATCATAGTTGAGATGGACGCTTCTCCTTCTTCTTCTCTTTCTTCTTCTTCTTTTTCTTCTTCTTCTGCTGCTGCTGCTGCTACTGCTGCGCTCAGCCTCCAATGCTCTTTCAGAGATACCGCTCTCAGGAAAATAGCCGACTCGAAAATCCTGCCTGCAGCGGAACTGTACGATGAAACCTGTAATTTTTGAAAGATTAAACTCGCTACTAGTCGTATCCTGTTTCAGCTATGAAGTTTTGACATTTACAAGTCGCACTTATTACATGAAAACATGATGAAGTCATCCTCGTAACGTAATATTTACTTGAAACTCCATCCCACTGCCCTCAAATTTGCACGAAATCACCTTTTAATTTACAAAATTATAAGCAGTTCTTGCGAAAATCTTGGAAAATTCTTCAGAAATAAAAAAAAAACTCTCCGAGACGTCGACCGCTGTTTTACACGTAATCTAGAATTTTGCGAGGGTCAACTGTGAAATGATAAAAATAGTGATGGTGACGCAAGCTCGGTGTGACCGACTCCTGAATTTTTCTTTCACCATTGTTTGACGTCGAGGTGTTTTATTCTGACTGATTAAGGGGCTCGAAAAATAAAAAAAAAGCAGATCTACTAGTACATCTGTTGGCAAATGCGTTGATCTCGAGTCTGTAATTGGCACTATCAGCTTTTATTCACGAACTCCAGGTTATTGGAACCTATTTTTTTTCTTCTTTCGGCCCTGTTAACATTTTGTGTTATTCTACAAATACAACTGTGATTTCGGGAAATTTCTCCCATGGAGGTTAAAGTACATCTTTTGCCCGAGGGAGGTCAACCCCTAAGATTTTTTCACAAATCTCCTTCAAAAATGGTCACCTCGAACTCTGATTTGGTCCTGATTTTTCATTAGGGTTGTTTTGACAGCATGCTAATACATAGGTCTACACATTTTTTTTTAACTAGAAGGCTCATATTGTATCTGAAACTTTAAAATTGGATGCTTTAATTATATCACAGGTCATTTTACATACTTCTACACGCTGGCACTGGCTGGCAAGGCCCGAAATGATTTTTTTTTATATTAGCGGATTAATTGAGTTGTACAAAATGAGTGATTTGCCCTTTTAATAGGTGCCAAGAACCTTCATCGAACATCTCACGGACGTGAACTCGAACTGATCTCGCACAATTCGAGGTCACTGAGAGCTTAGGCATCAGCGATGGAATCTCATACTCTCGTTAGAATTACTTTCGTGCATTGGTGATGGATGCATCCTAAGTAGCGTTCAACAAGCAGAGTTAATGTAATTCTTACGAAGGTAAGAGATCCAATCGTTAATGCCCAAGCTCTCAAATGAGGTCATACTGTATCTTTGTATGGCTTGTTTCATTAAAGAACTTTTACATTCAAACGAATCTATTACGGACTGTAATGGCAGATGTGGGTATGCACATATCATGGCATTAACGGTCATACTATACGTTACGAACTGGAAGCAGCTATGAATTTCACTCGTAGCGTGCATTATGATCGTAACACCAGGAAACATCATTTGCTCCTGCCTACATCTACCATAACCATCGATAAGAGATTTTAACTTAAAAAAATTAAAGCTCTCTAATATCTCTATGGCTAACTGATTGACAGACCAGAAAAAAATGAGTGGTGTTGGGGAAGAGTCGGGTAAAAACAAGCATAACAATCTTCAGGCTAAGGAACAAAATAATATCGGAGAAGGATGAAAAACAGACCCAGACATTGAGGAAATATAAAAAAAAAGTGAGAAGGGAACAGAAAATTAGGGACAGTGAAGGACAAGAAAGAAACTAGATCTAGATGCCATTAAGATTCCAGTGTACAAAACTGCAAATAAAATCATTAATCACGAGCTGGCTAGGGCAAGAGGCCGAGAGCACTGAAGGAAAATCCTAAATCTATAGTAGGGTTTTACTGGGCATTGCTCTTTGGCAGTGTTTGCCATTCGTTGCCACTCATTTTTCCCGACGGTGGGTTAAAATAGCTTGCTAAAAGCCATTTTCCCTTACGTAGGAAAAAAAATCACTTTTCGGAAGGTGCTGGGAAAATTAGTGAACTGTTGGATAAAGTGAATAAAATGCCTAGTTTCCCTCTTTTTATCAGTAAAATTATATGATTATTTATCAGCTTAACTTGCTTCAGAAAAAAAAAAAGGATTCCGGTACCAGGACAAAAGCACATGGCTAGAATGGCAACACGGCGCCCTGACAGTATCATTGATCGAGACATTGCTTAACCTGTACGGCCGAGGGGAAAGGCATGACAAAATAACGGTGTGAAGTAATAATATAATATAATGTAATAGTAGTAATAAAATACACTGGGGATGTAAAAACTGTAAACTGAGGTGGGAAAAACAATGAAGGATAAATACAAGGAGAGAAAGAAAGAAGAAAAAAAAAAGAAAAAAAATGAACAAAATAGAAAATAACACAAATAATGAATGAAAGGACATATTTAATGATGAGCAGAAGCAAGCATTATAAATTTGTGAAGAAGCAGAACGAAATGAAATCGAACAATATAATAACCCTTTGGAGACATGCCTTAAAGGACACCTGAGTCATTATTCAATGAAAGCATTGTTCCCCTTTGTCCCTAGATTTAAAAAAAATCTTTTTTTCCCCTGTCCTGGGGGCTTTATGCGTCTCTGGCAGGCTTTGGATTATTATTTTGTGCCAATTTGTTTCGTGTTTTTTTTTTTTTTTATTTTGCAACTTTTGTGTATTTGTATGTTTGGTTGTTTGTTGGCTTGGTTCCTAGCTATAGTCTGTGGGTTGATTGTAGGATGGTTATTTGGGGGAGAGGTCGATTGGTTGTTTAATTGTTATTTGTTTTATTTGGTTTGTTTTGTTTACTTTGATTGTTTGGCTGGCTGATTGGCTGGCTGGCTGGTTGCTTGCTTGCTTGTTTGCTGACTTGCTTGCTTGCTTGCTAGCTTGTTTGCTTGCTTGCTTGCTTGCTTGCTTGCTTGCTTGCTTGCTTGCTTACTTGCTTGCTTGCTTGCGTGCTTTCTTGCTTTGGTCGGTTGTTTAGTTTGCATGCTGTTGATGTTGAAGTATCTAGACAGACGATGGAATCTTAAACAGCCAGTATATTCTGGGTTTTTTATTGTTGTTGTTGTTGTTGTTGATGGTGATGTTTCTGCAGACGTTGCGTTGTGTGCAGCTGCTACTCTTTTACTCTATACTAAGACACGTTGGTGCGGCTGAATAATATTTGTCAGCTCAGACTGAAGAGTCTCAAGGGAAATTGGAAGCAATAATTTCATAACCCGTGTTTGACTCGCTTTGAGTGAAAGGGTAGCTGACAAGAACAATACATTTACTGCAGACTCTTTACAGAAAAGTAAGTGTATTCATAGCATAGAGCAGATGAAACGTTGTGAAATAGCCTATTTCATGAATTGGGTAACTAAACTGCTCAATTCACGAAATGAGCAAAAACAAATGACATTTCCCGAAATGAGCAGTGGGCTCGACATTTCATGAAATGGGCGGTCTGATTGCCCAGTTCTTAGCATGGGTTATTTCACACATTGCGTGTAACATAAGCATGAGTAGCGCACTAATTTTACTTGAAAGGGTAAACAATAACTTACCAAAACTTTATCAAATCTATCATAGCTTAGACATTTGTATTTTCAAACAGTTCGTGAGTTTTAAAATATATTTGTTTAGTAATATAGCTTGGTGTATTTCTTTCTTTCACTATCAAGTAGGCGGCACACAAATAAAATAATGAAACTCACCAATTATGATGTCTTTGTTACAGTGTCTACCTACCAGCCCACCTATTTCATTCTGCTGGTAATTTGTGATTACTAATTCTTTACAGCAAAACCAAGTGGATAGGGAAGGCCCAAAGTAAAATAATTTTTATAATTTTTTTAATACAAGCACATAAAAATATGGAAGTGCAATAACACAAAACTAAGACTTTCGGGGAATGCCCTTCATCAGAGTATAAAAAGTAAATTAAGTGAAATAAAACAGGACCAACTGTACTAAAAGGAAACGAACTAAAACGAAACGACCAGCAGCCGGAGAGAAGAGAAAATGAAGCAACAACGGCTCCGCCAAAAGATATAAGCACAGGAAGAGAAAGCAAAGGAAACAAAAACAGTAAGGAAGAAGAAATACGGCCTACTAATTCTTTATTTTGAGAATATAAGTCTGGTGACCAAGAAATATCTTTCAGCTCATTTTTAAAATCCAAACGACGTTTTAATTGTATTAAATGTAGTAATCGTTTTGATTTCTTTTAATAATTTTATTCTTAACTTTTTTTTCTTGATCTGGGAGTGTTCTTGTATTTTTGTTTTATTGCATTGTTTGCATAAAGTGAGACCGTCACAGATTTCCTTCTCTGCATCATTGTTTTCAAAAGCCAAGCTGAACAGTACATAGAAGAGAAGTTTAACTTCAATTTTCAATCTAATTTATTTAAACCGAAGTTACAAACCTTATAATATATGAGTAATCAGATATCAATATACTTGGCAAATACAGAATTTATGCAAACAAAACAACATAACATCATATTCACTAAATAAATTAAAAATAAAAGCAAAAACAAACAAAAAAAAAACAAAACAAAACAAAATCCGACGCATCAATGTATTTCAGTTTGTTGTGGTGATACACTGGGTATAATATTCAGTATTGAAAGAGGAAATGTTGCGCAATGCTGTGCTCAAAACGTCTAGAAGGATACCTGAAGAGACGCTGGGTTGCTGGAGATGGTGAGTGAGGAATTGCCATTATACTTATACAAATAATGACAAGCCTATGATAAGTCTTAGGTTTTCAAAGTTCAAATTTTAAAAAGTTTATGAGTTCATGCCAGCACGACATACGAGCATCCAAAAGTTATTACATGATACTAAACAATGAAGAACAGCATAAACACAACAATGACAATGGCAATTGTAAATATAAACAAAGCATCACTAACTCCCTAAGGGCACTTCATNTATATATATATATATATATATATATATATATATATATATATATATATATATATATATATGTATATAATCGAAATAAACTGATATTATCTAAATGCCTCCATTATAATAGTTATTAGTTTATTGGCTCGTTGTAATACTTGTGTATCTTTGCATTTTAGTAACTTTAAGAATTTGGACATTTTTGGGTTTTTGTAACAACTTTCTGGTAATGACTTTTTGCACTGCCTAGCAAATCTGGGACATACATGATGAATAATGGAATTCATCATATGCAGGTAGGAAACATTCTTTAGGGAGGAGAGGGGAGAGTAGCTGCAAATAGTTTAAGAGAAACATCCCTAAGAGCTATTGATTGTAAAATGTTCCTTTACACTACGTTGATTCCACCTTTGTTTTTTTTTTCTTGTTCTTGAAAGTTCAGTGTGTCACACGCTGTTCCCTGCCAACTCAACGTCTCTGTTTGTCTTTCTCATGCGCCAAGAGTCATTGTGTTAGCTGCTTTTAATTAGACTAAGAGGTCACGGCGACCCGGCAGTTTCAATGGCTTTGCCTTCACAAAATCTGTTATCGATTTTAATGCCGTATTGACTTCCTAATTCAGCTATATGCTCACGTGAGAGAAAATTTAAACAACATGTCTGAGACGGAAGCAAAATATGGAATACAATTATAAATGTATTGTGGGTCACGGGCAGGGGAGAGAATTAGAGAGAGACAGAGATAGAGGGAGGGACATAGAGAGAGAGTGAGACAGACAGACAGACAAACAGGCAGACAGACAAACAGACAGACAAACAGACAGACAGACAGACAGAACACAAATAGACTGAGACAGAGAAGTTATGTGCATGTCCGTAACAGAATAAATGCTAGCTGAACAGTCAGCTCTTGTTTATCGGCAACCCACAAAGAACATAGAAAATATTGGGGTTAAGCAAATGCTGTATTCTTAAAATATCTTTGTACTACAAACCGTTACAATTTAACGAAATATGCCATTACGGCGATTTCGAGTAGTTGACTTTGAGAAACAATCAGATTTATCCAACGAAAGCATCATTATGAAGGACCAAGGGCGTGAGCTCATTGACACAGGTGGCTGTATTAAACAGGACATATTGATTGAGCAATGGCAAAGGCTTAGGTCGACTAAATCATAGAAGTAATAATTACCCTGCGGGAATGATTAAGTCCCCTGCGTGCCTGTAACTTCCGATTAGTGTTCAGGAGTGGTTAACTCTCAGTTGCATCCGGCTATGCAGTGCTTTATTTCTGAGCCCCGATTTTGCAGTATGCAGGGTGGCCAAATGGAAAGTTTACTTAATGATGTAGATTCCAGAAACAAATGATGAACACGTAAAGAAATAGTTTAATAAATATTTCATTTGCAGTGTGAATTATCCGTTCATTAATTTGACACTTCGTCATGCTCATTCTGTATTAGCCTACGTCAGTTTTTAAGGTTTGAGAATTTACACGCTCTCAACTCGTTGCTCAAAGCAAAACAATGAGACACATATGGATGAGGTTGTAAATTTGGGATATAATGACGAATCAAAATTCTCTATTTGTTTTAATAGAAAAAAATATGACAACTAAAAAGAACATAGTAAAATAAACAACTCAAACCATCGAAAAAAAATGGCTTAGGCATAATAGGTGGAATGAGCGTGACGATTTTTAACCCAGGGACATTTGTAAACAGCTGCAACAGCGAAGACGACAATAGAGATTTCAAGAACACTAAGACCATTCAACTCCTGAATAGCATTGATAGCAACAAGAGTGCACTGATCATAGCAACTGAAAACAAAACAAAGCCATCGATAGGATGATTCCCAACCACTTCATTATTGTTTTCACCAGTGCAGTTATAGTTTTGTCCATGAAGAGCAGCGATCCTGAATCCTCATGTTATTATTATTTTCAAAATATTTTTTAAAAAGGTCACTTCCACTTATCAGATATCTAACGAATATTTTAACGTCTGCACTCAGTAACCGTTTCTTCTATTAGTATTTCATTCATAGACAAACGGCCCGTCCCATCATGACGACATGTACCTTTTTGTGTGGGAATGCGGTCGACTGATTGAAAATCATATTACTTTGAAATTGCTCTGGCAATTCATATCTTGCAGAGTTATGGCTGCTTTTTGACTAATGTATTATGACTGGGGAGGNGCACAAGATATTATTAATCTCAGTCAGTTGGGAAACTGCTGCGGAGTAAAACCTCGATATTTAGTAAAATAAAATTACGATCTTAAATTTGAGGCACTGTAACTGAGAATGTCGTGACGAAGCCACAGAATCTTATATTATCAAAAAACCCGTGAAATTTTGTAGGGGTCATACTCAAATATTTGTGGATCAACCAACCCAAAATTTTGCATACGCCTTCCTTTTGGTCTGAGAGTGTTTCTTTTGATAATTTCTTCGCCTTAAACGCTCCGTAAGTATTATTTTGATAATTACGTAATTTTCTTTCTTTCGTGAATACGGTCCCAGTTCGGTATTTTTAAATGGACCAGACGTCGGTGGTTTTTGCGGTTCGCCCCTGAAATGTTTACTTCCGCTCCACGAAGTTGAAACCGAGCATTTGTATCAGTGTGAGCACAATAATTACAAAAAGAGGAGCGGTGTTAATGTTGTAGATGTAGTTTGATCGTTTGCATCGCACGATAACGCCGCAAATTTGCGGGTGCTTTGACTAGTACAGTCAAACAAGTCAAGAGAGACGTCTAGTTATTTGTAAATGTGCCTTTTTGGGTGGATAGTGGATCCTGGCATGGACGTAAAAATTCAAATAAATCAACATTAATTTGTAATGATTCCTTTTCATTAACTGGCCCCTGATCACCACAGATATGCGAGAAGCACTGGTGCTTGCGGAAAAAATACAGTATTATAATACTTACTTGTTTATAGAAAGCGTCGAGGTGTGCAAATCTAGTCTACACACTATGACACCACCGTTAAAAAGAAACTTACGGGAATGATGATTGGGAAAAGTTGGAAATAGGTTGTGCATTGGTCCAATGTTGAAGTTGCTCCGGATAAAGTAACAAAAGAAATTCCAGTGGAATCTCGATAGTAAGTACTCATTTTAATAAGAATACCTCGTTGTCAAGAAAGAATTTCGTACGCACCAATTCACTATTATATTGTCATTTCATTATTTAAGTGGACTTTGATACTGAATTCAACTCAATATTCAATATACTTTTTCCACGCATCACGGGCATAATTAATATCCAGGTTATGCTGTACTGCTTATATCAGTGTCGCCTCCGGTACCACTTAATTAAGAATAATACAATTAATCCATGGCCTTGCTGATCTCCTCCAACCCGCAAGAGATTGGAACGATCCGCTTCTTGCTGCATCAACACTGCATCATTGTTCATTTGTCTTAAGCACAGCTTGCTATATTCCAGTAGTGTTAGCCTAATTCTAGAGCTTGATTAGAGCTTGTAAATTCAAAATGTCTGTAAATTCAGGGTATCTATCAATTCAGAATGTCTTAAAGGAAGTGCCGGATACAGCAGCAGGAAGAACTGATGACAATGCAGGAACACTGGCGGCGTGGCAATTTATAAGATGATGATGGTCTTTGTCTTCAAACGTATACCTACCACCACCACCACCACCATCACCACTACTACTAACAACAACAACATCAAAGACAGTTTCAACATGTTTATACTAAGCTCAAGTTGATTCGCCTCTCTCCTAGACCCTCATATCCTGTTTTCGTCTCTTACTCTTCCTCCTCTGTTACCCAGCTCCTTGTCTTCAACTCGGAGGCCATGTTTGGCAACCTTTGCGCCGTGTTGAAACGAAAATAAAAGCATGTGGGCACCGCGCTTCCGGAATGCTTAAGTATGCGATAACATCGGAATGTAAAGGGACATCGATTCGATGTGATGGATCTCTGTTTACAGAGTGGACTGACGGAAAATGTCCGGAGGCAAAGTGCTTGCAAAGTGCTTGCCCTGGGAAATTACCTCGTGAAGTCGTAGGTTGCTGCAGGTTGCTGTACGAAGGCTCGGCAGAAATGTCATCCCGTGGTTTAAAAAAAAAATGGTTTCTGAGTAAAAAAAAATGATAAGTGAAAAAAAGTCCAGATTCTTTGTTTTAAATTTGTCGAAGGTAATTTTGTTTTCAGGCTTTGAAATTTAACAAGTTCATAAATAATGCCCAGATTTGGTGTCAAAATAGTAAACATCTGTTTGAAAATGGTGTGACTAATAAAACAAGTAGTGTCTTTTTAAAAAAAAATAACTATAATTTGGTGTCTTGTGGCGAGTGCACCTCTACTCAACGGTTTTAAAGACGGATCCATGTATCTGCATTCCTGCACGATATTACAGAGAAGAGGAAATCACGAAAAACATTCAAATCTCTCGAGATCTGCTCTGATGAGGTTTAAAAAAAAACAACTTGTGGCGTGAAGTCCTTGACTGAATTCAAAATATTTGGTTTTTCCCCGTGTTCGTTGGCATAACAAATTATACTGTACTCTTCCATTATTGATGCGAGTTACCGTTCACGCTATGTTAACTGTAAAAAGCAAGTAGAACTAAGACAATAAGCAGAGACTTTCATTACTAAGC
The DNA here is from genome assembly GCA_033807755.1 of Ellobium chinense. Taxonomy (NCBI): domain Eukaryota; kingdom Metazoa; phylum Mollusca; class Gastropoda; order Ellobiida; family Ellobiidae; genus Ellobium; species Ellobium chinense. The sequence continues at coordinate 2,684,117 of JAWQUT010000021.1, read as the reverse complement.
GAGCATGACATCTGAAGGCCACACAATCAGCATTAACGGAGGAGTACAGAGAGATGTTCTAAGTTTTCCTTATTAGAATCTATGCTATATCCATGGCGCTGTTTGTCTTTCATTTCGTCATTTAGTATAGGGGATGTTATGTTGTTTTGTCTACATGTAATTATTTACCACGAATTTTGATCTGGATAATATAATATATTATTATATTTATTTTGTAAGCTTGGTTCAAAAAATTTAATCTCAGATTGAAACTGGGGATTTCTCGCTATGCATCAAAGGCACCCGCTACTTGCCGGCAAGACGTGGGTTCAAACCTCATTTCTAAAATTTCCCATTTTTTTTTCTGAACAGGGACGTTAAAACTTAACACATACTTCATACTACATATTACATACTACATACTACATCTTCCCTCGTGGTCCTGTGGTCTTTATAACAAGGACAATATAGCGGATACCGAGGGAGAAATGGATGTGAATACCAATTTTGACCGAAGGAGCATAAATATGGTCAGAAGCACTGTCCCAAGAGAAAGCTTTGCGCATGAAAAGGTTACTCGGTCAGGAGGATTCTGACATTTAGACAGACCTCATATCTATTTTTGAGATGTCCTTCACTCATAACACCATCACTTAACTGTCATCTAATGGTAGTGTTCGCCACTATGAATACAATCTCAAGGAGATGTTCGCAATTTTGTTTTTCTGGATACCCAAGACTCAGCAAATATCGACCACTAATCCCTCCAGGCTTTCGTTCTCGGTCCGTGCTCCGTAAAATCAAATTCTGGCACCATACTCTGGTCTTGGAATAAACAACGCGGTCTAACCTTTCCAAACCACTGGCTAGTGGAATGTTCATTTTTGTATGAGGATAAGTGGTGGATTTTCTTTCTCTCTCTCTCTCTCTCTCTCTCTCTCTCTCTCTCTCTCTCTCTC
>JAWQUT010000021.1:2664217-2682941 GCA_033807755.1 Ellobium chinense | reverse complement strand
TCTCTCTCTCTCTCTCTCTCTCTCTCTCAATTAAGCATATTTTACAGAAATGCAATCGCGCTGCTGATCTTAATGCAAAAGGGTACGAAAAAAAAACACTCTCGCCATATTTTTGTCAGCAGTGCAGATTCTCTTGTGACTTACAATTCCAGTGGTATTGCACCATAACCATCCACCCAGTAAATCTCTTTCGCTCCTAATGATGATGCCTCGGCAGCCTTAACTACATGGTTAGTAGAAGCAATGTCAAAGTTGCCAAGCCCGCCTGGCATAACAACAACAAAAATAATATTATTAAACTATAAGGTTAAGGGTTAAGCATACCAACTATAGGCTGTTTTACACCTTGCATCACCTGACACTAGCGAGTTGATTTCGAAGAAGTTTGAGCTTGTGTTGAAGGATACTTCAATAATGCCCACATTACTCTTTCTCAGAATGCTCATTGAACTTTTTTTTTTTTTTTGAAATCACCAAGGCGAAATCGTTCGTGAAAGTTTATCGATTTGTAGTGTCATATTATGTGAATGCGACATTTTCTGACAAGACTGTCAATAGGAAGTAACCGTACGTAATTTGACCTATTGAGATGTAGCAATGTACAATTGTGAAATCGACACTTTCATGAACATTCCTGCACATTCTGTTCAGAAGAGTGATTATCTGTCAAGATTATGAAGAAAAATTGATATGAGATGGATGTTATTCATGCATTTCATCAGCCTTTGCTTTTCATGAAAGACACATTTTTGAGAGTTCTGTAGGGATAGATTAGTAGGGATTTTTTACACCATTTTGCAAAGACAGCCACTCACCAAATTCTGTCAGGAAGTGTACATTACGAAGGCACTGAATTACAAGGGCAAAATACTGAAGTGTTCTCCAAACGTAAGTTTGATTAAGTGCCTTACAAAGGCAACTAGTCTACATGCCCACTATTTTGTGCCATCCAACTTTAATTTTGTTCAAAATTAAAAACACACAAGGGATTATTTAAAGCAATAAACTTAACTTTTCTAGAGCACAAAAAAAAAATGTCTGACAAAATTTACTCACGAACTTTACCAGACTGGCAACCAAACATTATTTAAATACTTTTTATCACAAGACCTCCCTGACATTTTCGTTTGTACAAAGAATGTTTCATAATTTAGCTAAGCAGTTTTTTCTTTAATAATTTAATAATAATAATAATACCGTTATAATAACAACGTCTGCTTGCAGTCTTTTCAAGCTTTTATTTAAGATAGTTAAATTTGAGAACTATCTCTAAAATTAGAAGATAACTCAGTGCAGATGATCAGTGACTTGTTACAGCTCTCTGTGATGAATCTCGAAGAAAAATGTCAGTTGCTCTGTCTTCTTAAGGAAAAAGTCAAGCGGGGAATATATCATCAACAATAATGAAATGATAACCTTAACTAGTGTGAAATTCGAAGATAATAAAAAGGTAACTTAAACGAGTATCAAATTATGTGGCGTTACTTAGGGTTAATATGGTTCAGTTTTCATATTTTAAGAACATCAAAGCAACATGGATGAGATAGTTAGTCTGTGCTCGTGTCATATTATTTAACCCGAACTTCATAACATACTAAACGCATCCCCAGAAATCACAGTTGTGAACTGCTGGCATCAGATAGTTCAGACCCACCGTTCTCGCTATCATTTCTGTAACCATGCAACTCTCAAAAAATCTTTTTCAAAATGGGTGATTTTTATCTTTTTCTCTGGCTGACGTTTTCCTAGGAAAACAAGGCAATTGACTTTTTCGCTGTTTCCTATTTTTTTGTCCCCGAGCAGCGAGCGCAATGGCCTGTCTCTTGCTGATCCCGGGAGTATTGATACAATAGAGCCAGTCTGGCACTCTGGCACCCTGGACAGTGATTTTTAATTAAGGCAAGTCTGCAAGACGGACAAGTGTCATTTCCCTTGGGCTACGATCAAAACAGCTGTCAGTGTGGTTTTGGAAGAAAAATTCTTTCGACCTGAACTTCTGGGAATGGCTGCTTCGGTTTTGAAATACGATTGCTTGAGGTTTGGAAGTTCATTCTTATCAGTTTCAAGGTTGCAATCAACCGCAGAGACAGTAAATAGGATCACTTTTAAAACAATAGGGAGGATCATTTTCAAGATAGCAAATAGGATCGTTTTCAAGACAATAAGGAGGATAATTTTCAAGACAGTAAATAGGATCATTTTCAAGTCTTTCATTGCAATGTTTTAATTTCTAACATAACAGATTGTATTATTCTTTTCGGACAGACACGAGTGATACGACTGAGAGGCTGTGGACACTTGGGGCAGCCGATGAGAGGTATCAGGGGAGAGGACATGTAGAGAGAACAGATTCCATAGGAATCGGGTATTACCTCTTTGCTATCTCATATTTTTGAAGTGATGTAATCCCAAATTACCACGAGCTCATCAGCTTGTCCGTGGGTTTGTTTGAATAAGGATTTCCGGTGCTTCAACACAGATTGCGGCTGTATCATTCCCTTTTTTGTAGAAATAGTTCATTACATAGAAAATATTAAGACATGGGGGCTCATCGGATGCGACAAGGGAATGTTATTTCTGGCACGTACATGTACGTTCAAACACTGTTTCAGCCAAAGGCTTTGTTCGCACTTGTACGTAATACTACGTAGCAAAGAGAGTAAAGGGTACCATGAGAAGAAGAATCCTGACCTACATACTGGCATGGATGACAAAGAAGAAATGGATTTGTCCAGACTGCAATGACACTGACTCTGTGATTAATCAAGTAATCTTCTGGGGCATGTCGGAGATTTTCCCATTTGTGTGACCGACGAGATACATTAGCAGTATATTTTCATTGCGGATGTCAATGGACATTTGAGGCACCGCCAACATCATGATTGTTCAAGGACTTCTGAATGGCAGGAGAGCAGCAATGTTGGTGGAGCCAGTGGACGGAACAATAACTATCAAAGTTCCACAAGTTTACCACAAGTTTAATTTGTTTGTTTCGTAACTATTTGCTAGCTATTTATTTTTTTTTAAGTGCCTGTGTGTTACTGTATTATAATATTGGCTCAATAAATCGAATTGATTGCTTTGCCAAAAGTCCAATTTTATCTCGTTTCAACATGGTCGCAAAAACCCATGCCAGTATCTGTGGCTTGATACTCCAGGATTCCAGGCAAATCATGAGGTGTTGCTATGAGAAGAGAACCACAGTCATCAAATATGAATCGAAAATCTAATTTTCACGAAGCACGCATGGATCGACACAAAATACTTTATGATAAAATAATACAGCTTGTAGCTCAGTCGAGCACCGAGGAAGAGACAGATAAATAATGTTTCGATAAGCAAACGGTTTGTATGGCACACAGCATAGATAGCAGTAATTTTTTTTTTTTAAAATAAAGATATGGTTTGAAAATGGGAGGGGCGGAGATGCATGAGTATGAGTAATTCAAATAATCAGTGGGACAAAGACTGTACATAAAAAGTTGCAGACTCCTAATTGGATGTAAATTTGTTGGTATCATTATGTCTTAGAAATCTGAGCTTTGGACAAAACTATGCAGAATGGGCACTAGATGTATGAACTAGCCTGCAAATAAGTTTGCATTCTCTCCGGATGTTTGTGAAATAAACATGAAATCTGGACGCTTTACTTCGGTTTCGGTGTGGCCTGCTGTGCGGAACACTTGTGCTTAAGGAAATTAGTTAGTTCGTCTACGCCTTTCGATGTGTCTGTTCAAATGTAGCTCGAAAACGAAATGAAAGACCTTTAGTTTGAAATTCATTTTTACTAAGCTCATTGCAAACTATGAAAGAAGACCGACAGACTCTCGAGTGTCTTGTGAGTGGCCCTTGTGAAAACAATTCATTGGCTCAAAGAGGCAAATCGCATTAGGGTTATGTAACCTGAAAACGCTTGAACAGTCAGTCGTCCAAGCTGATGTATGAGGGTGGATCAAAACGTCCATGGTCTCGCCTAAAAAATACACGAATTTTGACAAAGTGGATAATAATAAATAATAATAATAACTATTTCTATAGCTCACATATTCACCTGAGAAAAGTGCTCTATGGCGCTGCTTAACACACAAGATTTAGACATTAATTACATCCTTACACTTCTGTAAGCACACCTCACTCTCATACACATCACTTACTCACAATAGGCATTCACACCCAACCGCACAAGGTTAATAATAAAACACTTTCATTACTGCTTCATTCGAATGATCACCGATTACCGAAAATCATATGCCAGTTTAAATAATTCTGTTTTCACTTTCTTTTTAAAATTCATGATGTTTTCACTTTTCCTTGTATCAATACTGATGTTATTCCACAGTTTAGGACAGCCTACAGAAAAGGCTCTTTCACCAAGCGATAATCTGTGGGCGTTTCAAGCAGCATTGCATCAGCTGATCTTAGTAAACGTATCGGCTGATATATCTCCACTAGTTCTGACAGGTAGTCTGGGGCTTCAAAATCTTCAACTACGTCCTCATGATTACACCAAAGTTTATTGTCCTGCATATTTTTCCTTTGCAAATAACAGGGTTTTAAATTAGGCAGGGATACACATTATTCAGAAATTGAGTACATGTACTATTTTCAGAACAAACTCTTTCACTCAGGTGTTCTTATTGTTTTGTTTTTTTGTTTTGTTTTTTTCTATCTGGGGCAGTGTATGTCATATCGAGTCATTAAGTTGAATTAGGACATGAGAAAGAAATTTCAATGCACAATGAACAGATTCGGCCACTGTCATTTAAGGGGAGTGAGTTCGTCCAATTACCTGATAATGAGGACCCCTGTCCAATTCAGAATCTTGTCACTTGCAAAGAAAAAAAATCTGTCTCATAATAAAATATGACGTAGAGTCGTGAGAGACACTGTAAAAGACAATTGAGAATCTGTGCATTAACGATGGGATCTATCACTAGAGAGGCAGCGTGGTCGTGCGGTTTGTGAGTCGTACTCAGAAACTGAAGACTTTCAAGTCTAAGGTTTATGTGTTTGACTCGCGAGCTGGGCGGTTTACATTGTAGTGTCCTTGGGAAAGACACTTCGCTTCCATTTCCTCACTCGACTCAGGTGTAAATGAGTACCTGGCTTTAGAGCTGGGGGGACCAGGGCGCTGCACCGCTGGCGACCAGCAATGACTTTGTTATGCATTTCATTTGTAATATTATGTATTTACATGTATGATGTGTATTGTTATATGTGTTTGTATTATGAATGAGATGTTTAAACACTGTATGACATTGTAAAACAATGTCCCTACGGGGTAAATAAAGTCGTATTTATTATTATTATTATTTATTATTATTATCACTATCGCGAGAGTTACATTAACTCGCATGTTGAACCCCTACTATTGGTGCATTCAACACCGACTCTCTATGCAGCTTTTACAATGGTAAGAGATCCCATCATTATTGCGCAAACTCTCGGATGATGCACTGACTTTGCCCAAATTCATGCTTTGTCTGGGCGAGACCGCGAACATCTTAAGCTGTCCTCGTATTAGATCGTATTCCATAAATAAGATTATAATATATAATATATAATTTGGTACCATATTTATTCAGAGGTTTAGCTCTGTTCTGAAGATAGTGCAGTAATCTCCGACTGACATCAAGGAACACGGGAGACGAGAAAAGTAGGATATTAGCAGAAGCCAGGAACCCAAGATTGAGAGGTAAGATAAATACACAAAACTCAAAAACTGCATCTTATTCATGCTGTCGTTGATCATAGCGCATGGCACCGGTGGGAAGGGCCATGTGTTGGCGGTATGCGCTGGTTAGACTATAAGATATTCATGTAAGGACACCTAACTATGTCAGTTGGAACGGTATTCTGTCAGTGAAAATGAGCAATCCCGCCGGAGAAGTTAGGAAGAATAATTCGCCGGCGCTACTGAGACCGGGAACTTCGGTAAGAAAACAAAGTTGCTGCAGCCGGAATGAGAACCAAAACGGGGTGTTAAGCAGCGGGAAGTTAGTTGGGAACCATGGTATCAAATTTGTTTTAGGAGCTCAAGACACTTGAAACCTTCAAAATAACATTAAGTGTTAGGCCTCGTCATGCTAATAAACAGGTTGCATGCATCCCGGTTTTCTCCAAACATTATTTCTGTGGAAAATGACATTATACGCGAAACACGAAGGAGACTTGAGAGCTTGCGCATTAATGATGGGACCATTTACCATCGTAACAATTACATTAACGCACAGATGCTGAATGCACTCTTAGTAGCGTTCAGTCGAGTCAGTGGAGAACTTGCGCATTGATGATGGGATCTCTTACCATACAATGAATGACATTTAACTCTGTTGATTGCCACTATTAGTGCATCCAGCATCGTTGCTCTAGTGGTATTATTACCGTGGTAAGGGATTCCATCGTTATTGCGCAAAGCTGTCAGCTGTAATTTACTTACGTCTTTTTCCCCGCATTATGGATGGACATCTTACCATCCTAAAAATTACATATTCTCTGCATGTTGAACGCCACTAAAGAAGCATTCAGCATCGTTGCATTAGTGATATAAGACATCCCATCGTTTTTGCGCAAGCTCTCAACTGAAAGTTAGTTACGTCTTTTTCCCTGCATTAATGATGGGATATCTTACGATCCTAAAAATTACATATTCTCTGTTTGTTTTAACGCCGCTAGAGATGCATTCAGCATCGATGCACAAGTGATATTATTACGATGGTAAGAGATCCCATCATTATTGCGCAAGCTCTTAACTGAAAATTAGTTATGTCCTTTTCCCCGCATTAATGGTGTGGTATCTTACCATCTTAACAACTGTATCAACTCTGTTAAGGGTTCACTCAGCGCCGTTGCACGAGTAATATTATTACGGCGGTAAGAGATCCCATCGTTCTTGCGGAAGCTCTCAACTGAAAGATAGTAAGTTACGTCTTTTTCCCCCCATGGCTCACGTCTCTGGCGACGTCCTCAGTCTTGAAGGCAAGAGTACAGGTTCGCCTGTATGCCGAGCTGTTGAAAATCGATATTCTCGAGGAAGATTAATATCATCATCGACCATTATAGAGGTCTAATTATACAGAATCCGTTCGTGTCTTTCATGATTGCATGTGTGGTGGCGATATCGTTGATAAAAGAAGAAGATTTAAAAGATAAGACTGTAGCGAACCCGATAACTCGGCTTGAATATTCCGAATCGCTTGGGGATTCGTAGTTTAGGATCCCGAATTCATGCTAGATTTGCCTCAGTGTTGTTTTGTGACCCTTATTGTCGTGAATCCGTGCTGAAAATGTTTGGTTGTTTTTTTTAAATAATGTAAATTTAATCCCAGTGGTAAATTAGGTGTGTGAACAAAAGTTAATGTTAATAATGGAGGAAAAAAATGACTTGGATGTGAGATGTGTGTTCGTTGAGACAATAGAAAATATATTGAGTGCACGAAAACCATAAACGGCTTAGTAAATAATGCTTACCACGCTACTTTCGTTCACTTTGCTTTGAAGGGCATGGTTGTCACAAAGTCTTTTATTTTTAATTTAAATTCCAATTTTGTATTATAAAAATACAAATACAGCAATTTCATGGATGTCGTGCAGGTAAAACCTAGTGGGAAATGCATTGCAGGTCTCCACAATGCAGCGCCTTCATCAAACTAGCTTTTAAGCCAGAGACTGATTCACATCTTAGTCGAGTGAGGCGTGACAGTCATGATGCTTTTGCCCAGGAGACTACGACATGAACTGCCCGGACCCACAAATCTCAGATTTAACATTGCGTGGTTGTGAGAACTAAGCACTTACAGTATGTACACAGCGTTCCTTGGTAGATACTGGTAAGGTATGAACATTTAGAAAACACTTGCGAGCTTGCGAATTAACGATGATATATCTTACCATTGTAAGAATTACATTAGTGTATCGGTGCTGGTTCATCCTTAGTAAAGTTCTCAAATACAGTATGTATGTTGCAGGAGCCAAATTGTAAAAGCCTCTTTGAACCATTTAATAAAAATTTCTACTTGAATCACAGGAATGTTCCGAGATGGCCAAGGCTAGTACACTGGTCTGGTGCCACAACTGTGCTCAAATTATATACTGTTTACAGTGGGAGTCCTTCATTTAGATTTTTCCACAATTTTAATTTAGATGAAAAAGGCTTAAAAATTTGGCCTTCATTTACAGATCACAGGCGTGCACAAATGAAATCCACTGATGCCATTGGAAAACACTGCCTGCAACAATTATTTTTTTACAAATCCAAGACTGAGTTTCACCTCTTTTGCTGTGTGGTTTCATATTATGCGATTATTTCTACACAATCTATGCAAGGACAGATTTTATACTCTGCTTACAATATTGTTATAGAAGCCATATTTTTTTTACCAATTAGGCTCCTGTAACTTGTAGCACGCAGTACGTAAAGAAACTTTTACAATTTGGCTCCTGCAACTTACATACTGCATTTGAGAACTTTATTATAAGGGTGCATCCAGCACCGATACACTAATGTAATTTTTAAAATGGTAAGAGATATCATCGTTAATTCGCAAGCTTGCAAATGTTTTAAAATATTCATACCTTACCAGTATGTTACCAAGGGACACAGTGTACATGCTGTAAATGCTACATAGTGAAATTCATTTCGCTGTCATGTTTATCGTATCTTCACAGTCACAGGGAACCTGCCGATCTCATTTGAGTGAGATTTTTTTTTCAGGAGAGTGGAAAAAACAAACCTGTATAGACAACTGAAGAAAATAATGCCAATTTCAAGCTTTGGTGCCGTTTTTTAATCAATTACTTTGTTTCTCACTTTGTGTGTGACATTTGATGCATGTATTAGATTGGTGCATCAATCACAAAATAGCTCATTTTGCAAATAGCCTAAACTGAGATAGGCAATCTGCGTAAGACAGGAGCGCGTAGGCAAGATATAAAAGAGTCCCTGTAAAAACAGACTAATAAGACTAGGTCATTTGAGTTCTATTACAGGACTGAAATTTTCCAGAAAGATTTGGATCCTGAAATCAAGGCAGGATTCGTTAATACAACATTGGAAGTTGAAGCATGCATAGTACTTCAAATACTGGCTCACCGGCTATTGATGTTCCATAATGTTTAAATCCTTAAACATCGGTTCATTTAGGCATGACGTTTCAGTTATAATGGTCGGATTTAGAGCTCAGATTCCATTGATTCAGCAATGGTCGCTTAAAAGGCCCCAAAGCAACCATTACAGTACACTGCTTCGTTTACTGCAGAATTGTTTTATAAATGATGGAAGAGGTTATAATCTCCGATTGACTGGATATTTTACTTTGTTTTCAGATGTTGTCGACCGAGAGAAACATGTAGAACGAGGATTTGTTTAGCAATATTCAACCCGATTTTTTGTTTCTTCAGCAATCATTTTGTTGCTCGGGACAGAAAACGGTACGTGTATACTAGGCAAAAACACATGAAGGTATTTTACTTTTTTAGGACAGGTATTTATATATCCAAGACTAGCTCAGCGTTTGACCCTCTATCGCCCTTCTCCCCCTCTCCTCCACATCTGAAATGCACCCTTAACTGGCTGGACATACTGATGCTTTAAAAAACAAAAGAGAAACAAAAGAGGAATAGATTATATCAACACTCTACGGAACTGGGTTTAAGACAAACCAGGAATATTTACAATAACGCTCTGCCGGATTCCTGGTAAATCGGGTTTGAGCACACACATATAATCAGAAGATGGGGGAGGGGATGGGGAGGGGAGGGGGAAGGGCTTTGAAGCTCAGGCCTCAGCATGCCAGACCTCATTATGCCAATAGGGTTCCATGCATCCCGGTTTTCTCTAAATATTATTTCTGGGGAAAATGACATTATACGCGAAACACGAACGAGACTTCAGAGCTTGCGCATTAATGATGGGATCACTTACCACCGTAACAATAACATTAACGCACAGATGCAAAATACACACTTAGTAGCATTCAATAGAGTCAGTGGAGGTTGTTTAAAAGTCTCGTATCCAAATTTATGCTTCACACTATTATTACCCGAGCAGGCGTGTTCTCTCTAAAACTTTCTTAACTCCCTAGGGAACATACAATGTCGCTGCCATTTACAGGCGCTGATCGTTAGCATTCTAACAATCTCTTCCACTGCCTATAGCCAGGTACCCAATTTATAGACGGATCAACTGAGAAAAATAATATGAATAAAGTGCTTTCCCTAGGCATCTACAACATGACCATGCTCGGGAATCGAACCCCCGACCTAAAACCATGATCCCAACCCTGTAACCATTTGGCCATGCTGCTACAGAAAATAAATCTAATATATCCGATTCATATTCCCTGCTTTGGGCTGCTTAATTAAGGAGGGCAGGGCTCATAGCTTAAGAGCTTGTACTGTCAGTATCAAATCACACGTTGCTGTACTGGTTGCATGGTAATTTTGCACATGAATGAACGATTGGGATAGAAATTGGAAGACGAAATCGTTTACCCAGCTTAAAACTACTCGGAATAGCTGCCATTTTGACGAATTAAATGCTTTACACGTTGAGGGGTCGGTGTTTTGTCTTGCTTTAAATCCAATACAGTATATAAAACTATGAAAAACACATACAAAAGTCTTGACATTTTCTATACCAGACAAATTCATATGAATTAATATTAAGAGCATTAGAAAACTAAGCTTAGTTTTTATTTGAGATAGTAATGTTTAACATTATGAAATGGTTTGTTGCGGTTTTTGTTATTGTTGTTGTTGTTGCTCTTGTTGTTCTTGTTGTTCTTGTTCTTTTCAACACCATGCAGAGCTCCCTAGCTATTGATGTTTTAGAGTGTTTTAATACGTGTAGAGTTATTTATGACAATCTGAATGGGGAGGACGTGTTTATCTTTTTGTTTACAAAGGACTTGACAATTTATATACCAGACAGTTTCAGACAAACGAATATTGAGATATTTACAGCATTAGTCCAGAGAAAAATGAGCTCAATTTTCATTTTACAGTTCGGTCAGTATAACCTTGGATCTCAATAGAATGTCTCGAGTGTTGACAGAGCTTACAGAAAATGTAAGCGTCAGATTCTGTTTTCACATGACAAAAGCTCTAGAGATTTTCAACTGACTGTCATTACTTGCTAAACTGGCTTAACCTTTACAATTCTCTCTTGTTTTTCTCTTCTTGTAATCCTTAGGTAAATGTCAACACTATGATGAAATCGTCGACGAGTGATCAGAATCAATAAGAGATTAAAAAAAACTGGATTGCATTGAGAATAAAAAGATCCAAGCGGAACATAAACCGCCAGGCGGAAGAGAAGTGGGCGTAAAATCAGACTTAAGGCCTGACTTAGTTTCCCTGATGGCCTGAAAATAATTAGTTCCCAGACGTAAATCGTGATCAAGGCCATAATCCAATGCTTCCTCTCTACACCATCCCCACTCCTCCCTCAAAGGGCGTTTCCGGACCACTGGAGCAGCCCAAGAAAAGTAAGCGCGAAACGATGCGAAAGCGATTGCCTTGAAATTGACCTCTTGTCGGAAACTGGGACCTTTGCTAGTTGGGAGCCAACGTGGATAATTTTAGGTTCAGATTCAGAAAGTTCATTGGGCCACGAGCAAAATAACAAAAACAACAACAACAACAACAACAACAACAACAACAACAAGTTACTCCGGTAGTACAAGGTGAAAACAGCATGACTATGCTTGCTTGTGATTCTGCTCCGCCTTCCTCCCATCCCCTCTCTTTTACGTCGAAATCCCCTCCCCCTTCCCTAACTCTGCTCCCACCTCCAAAACTATATCTAAGTCCTGGCAAAGACAGAATAAAAAGGTTTCCATAAATTACATAATCTACCGCCCGTATATCGTAGATATAAAGCGTATAAAATGGTGCGGGATCCTAGGGCAACTGCATTCGAAGGCCTTTGGAGCCCTTTGACAACTGTTCGAACTGCCCCATGGTTGATCCATCCCTGTCCCGAAACCAGCCTACGCCCCTGACTGTGACATCATTTTAGTTTGATCAATGAAGTCACTGCGGATGTTTACCCTCAGTCTCCTCTAGCCAATGATTCCAGAGTTGCAATAGCGACCAAGTGTCAGTGGGTATAAATATTTAAAGGCACAATCCTCGTCTAGTGACTAACTTTTATCTGATTACCGACCTGTTGGGTGTGCAAGATTTACTGGTCCCCGTGGAGTTCTTGTGGGCCCGGGTGTCACCTTTGGTACCCGATTGTCTGAGAGTCCTCCAGGGTGCCAAACTGAGGCCGAGTAAATGTTACCACTCCGGTCATGTACTTTTCCCCTTCAGCGAGATTTTATTTTCCCTATGGTTCTCCTGCATGGGATGCTGAAGCGAATTTCGTAAGTGAAAAAAACTATGATTTTACGGTTAGAAAGAAGCAGACGAAGATTTTTATCCACTTCACACCTAGATTTCATGATTTTTGCCGAAAAATTCCCGAAAATCGCTTTTCCCCGAGGAATGGGAAAATGGCTTTTCGTTTTAAAGAATTTTGACCATGCCTTGGGGACAAATCTCTACGAGTGTAACGCTAAGGCGATGACACCCAAGAATTATACTTTAAATAATGTGCAAATCCTTTCTGTCCCCGGAACATTCCCGTGATTACGCAGGGTAAGTTTTACTCATAATTAAACCCGGCCTATCATAGGCACAGTGCATGCTCAGGACTGTGTGCCTTTTCTTCTTATTCTCAATACTTTTCTGTTTACGATAAATTTGACTATGCTATAAGCTCAGTACAGCCAGGCTAGCATTTATCACTGCCCGTAGGAGATCGTCACAGGTCCCATGATACTTTGCTGTTCAGCAGGGCTCCATTTGACTAAATCTCCAACCTCAGCTCGAAATAGGTTGGACAGCCCTGAGGTCTATCTATGAGCGCCGCATACACAGGTGGCAAACTTTCTGACATCAGTTCCATGGAGATGGGCCACTAGATTACAGCGTCATATTCTTAAACTGAACACACTGGTCTGGTCTTGCCTGTCAGTCTCAAACTACTATCTCTCATTCTGTCATTCCATTTCTTTTTGAAGGACTGCCTCAGAATGTGTCCTTTTTTAATATGAACGTTTCACCAGTAGATAAAACACACACACACACACACACACACACACACACACACACACACACACACACACACACACACACACACACACACATTAATTTATTTATTCATTTACACAGACATACGTGGCCGGAAACACCACTTAACAATCCTACGTTCGTTGACAAAATTAATCAAGCATTTGACGTGTTTGTCAAGCATGACGGTGAGTGAGAAGGTCGTTATTTGTTCAAGTGTTGTGTAATGTACACAGAGGAATTATGAAATGCCCTTTCTATGACAATCTAAGTAATGTATCCCTCCGCCTCTTCTCCCCCTCCTCATTCTCATTCCCCCCTCCCCTCCTCCAACCGCACACAAATATATACAAGGAGCAATGATAGGCCCAATACACAATACACTTTTTTTTTGCGGAACATTATAGTACGAAACATGACTCTTTATTAAAGTATTAATGCTGTAGAGCATACCAGCAGCTGGTTTGAACCGCCGGAGCCAAGGACAACACAGCCTGTTATGGCGCAAACCTCATAAATGAAAAGAATAAAGAAAAAAAACAACTCCATCCACAGTGAACTGGTTATTAATCCATCTCGGCTCTGACATCAGAGGACTATAATTAATTAAATGAGAACCTCGGCTAAACAGAAAGGTGAAAGTACCTGCCATTTCCGAGACTCATGCCCGGAAAAAGAGACGGCCACGAAGGAATAACGAACGGGTTGGAAAGGTAACTCGATATTAAGACCACATGCCAAGGATCTTAATTAATGCTCTTGTCACGCTCAGTAATCATCGAGCACCTTATAGGAATGATTCTGTGGAAGAAAACCTAATGACAGGTCGAATCATAATTCTAATTTCCAGGTCATTCAACTCGATGCCGGTCCTGTTGATTGCTCAAGTGGTCGATTTGACACAGAGAAATGTCAATATCCATTATGAGCACAGATTTATTTCTTTAGATCGATCACAAGAAATACTCTGTTGCTATGTCTAAACCAGAGCATAAGGAATGATGAAGTAGACCAGAGTACAGTTCTATTTGACCTTCATCTTGCCTTGCAGGTTAACATTACTTCACTTTACATCAATTTTTTTTTTGTTAGATTCTCGCGTCTGCCTGAGAACAGAACACCCAGAAAAGCCAACACAGGACCCTGAATAAAGGTAGATCTTTGTAAGATGCATCGGTGAAATCTGGTGTCAAACAGCTGGTGCTATCTCAATGACAATTTTTCTGCGATAAAGGAGGGGAAATGCACCATTCAGCACTTAGGTGTGACATTTTACATAGAAACTCCAGAGCACTTATGGTGAAAAGTTGCGCACCTTGTCATCTGCATTACAACCTAGGAGATAGCATAGAGCCTCTCCTTAAGGAAATAGTATAGGATTTTAATGATTTCACTTTTATAACTTGACTCTCCAGCTCAACCTATGTCATGAAATAATAGAAATGGAAAATGACATGAACTTGTGGCCTATCAAGTACGACTCATCTTATCGACATCGGGCCCATGCTGAAACTGACATCCCCAGATCTCCCGACATTGGCGGATCTGGTTGCTGGACTCAGAGTAGCTAGGTTAGACACGCGCTAAGCAAATACAGTATAATGGCGGCTAGTCGATTGACTGCCATTTTTTCTATAATGCAGTATTTAAGGTATGTTTCTTGGCTATTTTCCTTGTGAAGTCGGCAGATGGGTTACAAATAACTTAAGAGGGTTGATTGGACAACAGAAGGATGTTTGGAAGATTGCTGCTATCCAGTGTGATGGCATAGTCGGGAATGTTGAACTGAGAAAGGAAGAAGTAACAAAATTATTACTTACAAGTGAAGTGAAAAGCAACATAAAAAGTTACTTAAACTAAAAAACTGAAACGCGAGAGAGGTATAAAATGTCTTTATGTCCAAGAAGTTTAATGTTGTAAGTACAAGCACTTCGTTGAACTCATTATGATCATAAGGAACATTAATATTTTCATCTTCAACACGATAACCAACGACCATGTCATTATCGCCATTGAGAAAAATCATCGTACAACCTGTTGATTATTGTTACTGTCTCAACATAGTCTCAGTAATTATTGTTTGCAAAATAATTAAAGAAAAATGATTTTTAACAAGTCTAGTATTGAATTATGAAAACAAGTCCATCTGAGTCAAAACAGTGTTCACGAATATGGTGATCGGGGTCGGCCTTCCCGATAGTAGCGGTTGGATGGCACAGCTTTAAGGCACTAAATCATTACTGGATGCGGACAAGGCACGACACGGCAAACTGTGAGGCAGACATACTGCCTGTCCTGCGATGACATCAAAGTTGTATTATGGTCGTGCCTGATCCAGTGGAATCAACTTCATCTCACTAACTGTAACACCGAGAGAAATAAAGGATATAAAAATGTGCTGGGGATGTAGTATGCAGTGCCAATGAACAGATCCTGTAGTTCACAGCCTGTAACAGTTCACTCCCCTGAACTAAGGCGAGAACGCCATAAGAGCCGGAAGGGACATGAGTTATAAACTGGAGCATGCTCTGCACTGAAATAGGTCAATACTGCCAATGAAATAATTCGATCCAGGATGGAAGTAGCCGCGGGAGAGAAATGGCATGCATTTCCGATTGGATATTCACAGCTATATTGCCACTTTCTTCCCCCCACACAGCGTCTTTTATAGCTACATGACGCCATCGGGAAAAAAATAAAATTGGATACGTTGCAGGGAAGGAAACGAAAGAGATGGCATTTTTGACAGCTGCCATGGTGAAAAGCCCTGGGGAGACGTGATAATATTATTTCCACTCAACTCTCTCTTTCTCTCTCTCTCTCTCTCTCTCTTTCTCTCTCTCTCTATTCTCTTTCTAGTTCTCTCTGTCTCTTTCTCTCTTCCTCATCCCCCCTCCTCCAAGTCCCCACTTTGCGTTTGGATATAGCATTATGTTGTTCTACAATTTTATCAGAGGCTACTAAGATGAGAAAGGATGCGTTTGTCTGGCCTCTGCAATTTGACAAAGTGGGAAGCCACACACTCCTTTGTAATCTGTGGGCAGTCCTTGGCAAAGGGTACGCTTTTGGTTATTGCGCGACAGTCATTTTGAAGAAGAAGTTTGTTAAAAACGCGTTGCATTTTGTACAAAACCGGAAGAAAAAGCTTGGCAACTTGGCGGCAGCTATCTATGGTCTCAAATTTGTTAGTGGAACATCTTATCAACGGTCTTGTGTAGGAAGAGGGTGTGGCAAGAAAAATGGTGGTCTGTATGCTAATGAATGAAGCAATGATAATAATAAGTAAAGCAAACACCTCTCGCAGTCAGTGCATTCTTGTCTCATCTGCATTAGTCGTAGTCATCTTGGTTTGCCTAAACACCGATACTTCCTTTGCTAAGGAAGGGATGCGGCTTTACATTTTATTGTTACTGCAGGAACGAAACAAACGTAGCCAAGATTCCCATAACTTCACAATGTCGGCACCTTTTTTTTTCACGCTAGGAAGACGCATGCGAAAGATGCCGACATACAACTTCAATCTGGAAGACTCTGAGCGAAGTCAAAACAACATCTTAAATTACAGTCAATCTCATCAGAAAGTAAAAAGTAATAATGATGTCTCTCTTAGCTTAATCTGTCTCTTTTCACTAGAGGATGCAGTGAAATCTGCAAAAGCAGGATAACCTCTGATAAAGTATACAATACCATACTATACCATACCATACCATACCATACCATATCATACCATACCATACCATACCATACCATACCATACCATACCATACCATACCATACAACACAATACAATATAATATAATACGATACGATACGATACGATACGATACGATACGATACGATACGATACGATACGACACGACCCGACGCATCGCAACACAACACAACACAACACAACACAACACAACACAGTACAGTAGAGTAGAATGCATCGCATTGCAGAGCAGCAGCACAGAACAGCACGTCACAACAGCGCAGCGCCGCGTAGTGCGGTGCAATACAAGACTGTTTCGGTTAAAAATTTTCACTTGGCAACAGCAACATATGAAATGCACAATGAAAATCGAATTCATGTTTGGTTCATCTCTTTTTTTAACATGTTGACCGGAAACCGTTACAGACCTGGCACTGTATTGGGAAGACTGCGGCACAGGCGTTTCTGGGACTTCGCTACGGAACTCTGAGACGATCACAAATTACACCCAGTGAAGAAAATGGAGAGCACAAGTGATATAAGGCTGATGACCAGTTGGATGGACATATCCTGGAAAAGGTATAAACAAACATTAAAAACACTTACACGGATACTGGGATATATGAGTTTATATGGGTAAGAAAACTGGCCCGTGGATTTAGAGGACACAGAGCCTTGTATGTCAAAGAAAATTGTTACACCTTGCATTTAGTAAATTCCTCCTCTCATCACCTCCCAAATCTCTTCTTTTCTAATTCGTAAACTGGTGTAATTGGTTACTCCGTTATTTTGGTTTGTAAACGATACTTAACTGTGCCCTTGATCTGCATCTTCTTCGTCATCTTTTTCATCTTCCTATTCTTCTTGCCCAGTCCTCACCATGCCAAGACCTTTTGTCGATGACAACCAAGGAACAACTGGGCGTGACATTAACTCTTTGTAACTGGCTGCGTTATAATCAGATTTGTAAAACTTTGTAATTGACTGTGTTACAGCACATCTTGTAAAGCTTAGTGATTATACTGAATTATTGAAAGCCTTGTAATAAAAAAATATACTATATTAATTTTTGTAAAGTTTATAGCTAGCTATATTATACTAGATCATGTGAAGCTCTGTAACTGATTTTGTCATACATAGTCTTGTAACGCTTTGTAATTGGTTATTTGCTACTTGGTCTTGTAAAACTTTGTAATTGTTTGTGTTATGCCACGTCGTGTAAAGTTTTCTAACTCCCTATGTTCTATTAAGTGATACTTTAAACAGTTTGATAAAATTGCAGAAATGGTTGACTTTTATGCTAAACTGTTTTCAACTTCCCTTACGTGTACATGATTACTATTACTATTTGGCTGTGACGTGTTAAATTATTTTTTCATATTAAAACTGCTATCTCGTTTGAACTCGCAGACGGACTTCGAACATTTTAACATTATTATTATTATTTCTATTTGGCTTTGATGTGTTAAATAGCATCTTCCGACGTTAAAACTGCGGTCTCACGTAAACTTCAATACTGACTTAGATCATTTGTACTTGATTATTATTACTATTTAGCTTTGGTGCGTTAAATGGCATCTTCCGCCGTTAAAACTGCGGTCTCGCGTGAACTCCAATACTGACTTCGATCATTTGCTCTCTTGGCTTGCCAAAATTAATGTCCTGATTCTCTGGCTGGTAAACAAGGTCGGGCTCGGGTCATCTACTCTTGGGGCAAGCTGATTGGTGATTACCGTAAACATTCCCTCAGAGGCTGCGGACTATAATCAGCCAGGAAGACTGTGATCCTGTAATGCTGCCTTTCTTGTGCCGTTGTATTCTCTGGGGTAGCGGGGTAGGAAATGGAGCCTTTAAAAGAAGGGAGGCGCTTCAGGAGAGCACAGTTGACGTTGAGGGTGTGTGTGTGGAGGGGAGGGG
>JAWQUT010000021.1:2607141-2648242 GCA_033807755.1 Ellobium chinense | reverse complement strand
GGGGGGGGGGGGGGGGGAGAGGGGAGAATAAATGCCGAAATATATGATATGGAAAACGCGTGCGAAGAAGCCAAAGGATGCAGTCAAAAAGTCACCAAAATTGTAATGTTAGTTGTAGTTATGCCTTAATGTTTTTTAGCAAGTGACTAAATTACAGTTTAGACATACCAAGAAAATAAAAGTATTTTATAATGACCACTCCCCATTCTGTGGCTCTTGAACACCACAGGTTCCGTTCAGCACCAGTGCTAATGGTGAAAATGCAAGGCAAAATCGTCATGTTAGCGTACTGAATGAGAAGACTGATATCTAAAACTTAATCTAGATCTAATCGTTATTGCAAAGTACATGAATTTGCAAGCTGGCAGTTCTGTCACCTGCAGTCCCGTTCAAAGAATGGTGATGCTTGTTAGTGGTGGTCCATTCAAAAAAAAAAACTCCCACCCTCCACCCTCTTCACCAAAAAAAAACCAACAAAAAACAACGCTCCATCTGCAGGAGAAAAGCACATGACCAGAGCGACAACNTAATGTTAGTTGTAGTTATGCCTTAATGTTTTTTAGCAAGTGACTAAATTACAGTTTAGACATACCAAGAAAATAAAAGTATTTTATAATGACCACTCCCCATTCTGTGGCTCTTGAACACCACAGGTTCCGTTCAGCACCAGTGCTAATGGTGAAAATGCAAGGCAAAATCGTCATGTTAGCGTACTGAATGAGAAGACTGATATCTAAAACTTAATCTAGATCTAATCGTTATTGCAAAGTACATGAATTTGCAAGCTGGCAGTTCTGTCACCTGCAGTTCCGTTCAAAGAATGGGGATGCTTGTTAGTGGTGGTCCATAAAAAAAAAAAAAACACTCCCCACCCTCCACTCCCCTCCCCCCAAAAACAACAAAAAAAAAACAAATCTCCATCGGTAGGAGAAAGCATATGACCAGAGTGGCAACAGTGGTCATTGGTCATATCGAGATTAATCTTTCTACCTCTCTTAACTTTAACTCAGCGCTGAGATAACCGTCTGGGCTTGTTCGTACTTGGCAGCCAACTTCACTCCTTACACCACACATGCTATCTGACGCAAGTTGTAGGCATTTTAGACCCATTACCTTTAACGACTGTATTCAAGATATAAACCCACCGGTCATCATGTCAGCGCGGTGATTAACGTTCTGTTTGTCTTTGTTATTGTCACTGTCTGCGTTTTCGTTTATGTTGTCTATAAACTAACTCTACTATTAGTTTCAAATAACCGATATGTTGTTTCTGCTGTTGTTGCAACAGGTTGATTGATGTTTCCTTTGTAGATTCTGCCAAGTCTTACTGCAAGTGCTAACAGGTCTAAGCTGTATTGTTCTCGATGCAGTTCAATGTCCCGATCGTTACTATTGTCGCCGATGTGGGTTTTATTGCTGTTCGTGGTGTCAGTGTTGTTGCTGATGGCTTCGATTACCGATTGTTGTTTTTACTTCCCACATTATAAGTGCTGATGCGATAGAGATTTAAACGGGTTAATCATTTATGGAAACCTTCCACGTTTTCTTTCGGTGTTTTGGTAAGCTTCCCTTACCTTGTTTTGTTTTCTTACCATGAGTTTCAACTTAACTGTAGACTTTGCAGCCTCCGTTGCTTTTTTTGGCATAACAAAGATTACTAGTCTAACTTTAACGCCTTCGTATTTTGTGATATTGAAAATAGTCCCGTGCAGTGCTCCAGTCATTGCAGACCGTCACGTAATTTGATACAATTATTGTTGGCTACAATAATTATTTAAAAATGAATAGATTCTTCACTTTTCCCCGGAGACATTTCTCCGTTGTTGCAGCAGAAATGACATTATTTTTCAGCAAATTTATTTTTTGCCTCCTGGAGACATGACATGAGTCATGCAGCAAATTATTTTCATGACAGTTCTCTGGCTTAGTACAGTACATTTTAAATCCGCTATCCCTCAGAAGTATCCCATTTTAAGCTTTACAAAGGAATATTTCTGAAGGATAGCGAATTGTTTCTATCATTACGCGCAGTGTTTAATGTCTGAAAGGCTAAAAAAAAAAATTCTTCATCAGGAAACTATGTCCACAAACGCAAATTCCTGTCAGTCGACGACAGAAGGTATTGATTACTTATTTTTAGTGAGTTATGTTTTCCTGGGGAAAAATACATCACTCAATAC
This sequence comes from Ellobium chinense, assembly GCA_033807755.1. NCBI lineage: Eukaryota > Metazoa > Mollusca > Gastropoda > Ellobiida > Ellobiidae > Ellobium > Ellobium chinense. Next base: position 2,646,062 of record JAWQUT010000021.1, on the reverse strand, counting down.
GGGGAACACATACTATTCGTTTTTCATTTGGAGATATTCGTTGCAAAGCCTGGGTTTCATGGCAAAACGCAGATCCCAAACTACTCGAAATCGGAGCCTAAAAAGCATATTTTACAACAAAATTGTCCAAACACACATCAATCCTGGCTATTTTCAGCAAAACTAAAATACAGATTCATATATAAAGCAAGGCGGGACATCAACACATCTCTCATTAACCAAAAATGCCCCTAATAATAATATATCATAGTAATGTCATCTCACTTTGTTTTTGTGTCTATAATTAGAGAAAGCAAAGTGACCAGACATCCTACATAACATACCCGTCATCTTCATCTTTTACGTGCAGGTGCGGACCAAATCCTGAGTGTCCACACATAAGACTGGATTCGGCTTTTTTTTTTTTTTTTTTTTTTTTTTTTTTTTTNTTCATACTATATAAAGCTAAGGGGATGCGTTCATATAACGCCTATGCATTTCATTACAAAATCACCTATACTCACAAAATCTGACATACCACACTTTTCATCTCATCAGTGTTGAGTTGCATGGTTACCCTCGGTTTTTTTTTCTATTTAGAGAGGCTTTATATTTAAAAAAAAAAAAAACTAATTATTCTCTGTAAACGGCAGTAGTTATTTTGAATTTGCTGAAACAAAAGTTAGATTGCTTTTCCTGATCAGAGTTCACGGGTCAAAAATCGCGCATGCTCTGTTGTCTGTCAGTTAGGCCTATAGGCAAATACTAAACTTCGCTAACAGCAAGCCGTTTGAAGAATGGATGTTGTTATTAGTATATTATGAGTCTGTATTCCTTCAATTATTTTGTAACATGACTATGGCCAGATGAAATACGTGAAATCTGTCACAGGTGGGCGGGAGTTCTGGAGCAGTTAGTCAGAGATCTGGACAAGCTACGGTGATATCATCGGTGACAAAGCATGATCAATCAACCTGTCATCTGTCCATTCAAACAGCTCATTAACCCTTCAATTACCAGCCTAAACACCCTTTGCTTTAGTTTTATTTATTTAGATACCATATTAGGGGGCACAATACAACATGTCATAAAAGAGTAGTATTTTGTTTTTACGATATTCATTATATTTGAGGGTTGTTTTTTTTGCGGACGACAGTGGGCGATGCATAAAACTCGGGAGCGAGCAAGTAAATAATGGTGACTCCGTACAAATAACTTGTACATAGATTTTTATGAATTTCTCATGGAGAATAGATAGATCTACTGTGGATTTGGACAAGCTCATTCTTAAGAACAACATTTAGCATTCATTCTGACAGAGGCAGATGTGAAAAATTCGTAGACATGATCTGAATTCCCCCCCCCCCTCCAACCCCTTACACACGAAGGCAGACCGTTTCAGTTTGCCTCCCACAACGTGGCTCTGTCTGCATGACATCCGGTCATGCTATAGTCGGATTGGCTTGTTTCTCTCTGGCCATGCTGGTCGTAGGCATGGTCTCACGATCACATTATTGTTACATGTGGGAGATCAGAATCTGGTAGAGTTGGTTCAGCGTTGTTTACTTGATTGTAAATAGTATTCTTACCTCATGTTCTGACTGGCTGTCTCTTTTGTGAAGCAACTAGCGAACCTCGAGAATTTATTTTTAAAATATGTATTATGTCAACCTTTAAAAAAAAACAAAAACCTTTTCTGCATTCAATATGATGTTGTCTGTCATAATACAAAGATATCCGTCCACCTATCCATCCAAATCAAAGCAGACAGCAAAGACGAGGAACTAAAAACGACGCACACAAGGAAGTCACAAAGTCACGGAAGGGCATGATGACCGGAAGTGATGGACGCTTTGAAGCACTTGTGACGCAACCAGTTGGAGACAAATACTTAAAACGGAAAAAAATGTCAGCATTTTACATTAAAAACTGGCAGTCAAATTTCAAAAATAGAATACGACTGATGAACGTATGCGTATTATTATTTTTTATTATGACATTAGTTAATAGACGCAGACAGGACACCGCGACCTGTCTGCCCTCGACTGTAAATAAAAACAGAAATAATTAAATAACCAGATTATGATGGTTTATCATAATAGTTACCCATTTGTGTTGTTTTGTCTCTCTTTCGGGGCATATTATAAGATTCGTCTGTTCGTGATATATCTAACTATGCCAGATGTAAATAGATGTTCTTATTCGGTCAACAGACCAAAAAAAAAACACGTTCGGTTTAAGCAAAATATGAGCATAAATAGTAGTATGATTGCATCATCAAATCTCGCTTCCGGAAGTAAAGGATGCATCAGCCAATAAAAGCCAATGTAACAGACCACGGCAGTCAATCATATTCCTCTCATAATAGAGAAATAGAAAGCGGAAGTAACGATTGTTGTGCGCTTGGATGCCCGGATGAACCATGTGTGAATAACAACTTACAGTGGTCTATGCTGGCTTGAGATCAGCTTTGTCTGGTTAATCAGGAAGTCAGTCGTTCTGATATCCATAAAGAAATTTGCAAACGTTTACTTTCTTTTTCGATGAAAAGATACAGTAATGTAGGTGGTAACAAGGAAAAATAAGTCACTTCATGTATAGAAAACCTTGTNTATATATATATATATATATATATATATATATATATATATATATATATAAACAAGAGTGTATAGGTGTTGATTAAGCTTTAGTCACAGGCTTGGGTCTGTCGTAGGGTAAACTGAAAACAAAATTTGTACGAAAAGAAAATCTGTTAAACACTGTGCCAGGCTACAAGTCCCTTCATGGCCTTAACAAGGTTTCAGATTCGCCAGCAGGTAGACGTCAAATACGATGTAGCCTACTTGCATTTCCGTATAATATACTAGTATAAAAATAGTATTTTTGCTTATATAGTTCACAGTATAAAGCTTGCCTACCCAAATTAAGAATATCTCTGAAAATGCAAAGAATAATAAAAATAATAGATTACATTTATATAGCGCTCATGCCAATGGCAGACTCTGAGCGCATACTAGGCCTTACCTCACGCTACAATACGTGTAAAGAATGTGACATGCGAGTTGCGGCTGGAAAATGTCTGTCAATAAAAATTTTATGAGTTCAGAAGATGGATAGGAAGCTGGTGGATGTTTATCTCCGTTTCCATATGTGTCATCATCTCAGTATCACATACTTATTTCTGAATAAGATTTAGGACAAAGGAAAATAGTAGTCGCATTAGACAGGTGACTGTGATATGCAGGTTGATCAATTTAGTAAATATGAAGGGCTGTCCCTGACATCCAAATCAAATAGTCGTAAGATTCAGATGACCATCAGACCAGCTTGACTATATCTCACTGATGCTGTTTTACATCAGCATTGAAACAGAATACTGGCTTTTAAGCTAATTATCATCTGCGTTCTTGTGTTGCATAGTGAGCGTGCGCCTATCAGTCTCACTACTCACCCATATCAGTGACGTAGCCACAGTAGTGACGTCCAGGGACGATAACTTTGCGTGAGTGCAAACAAAGGACGTTTGCTTGCAGCTGTGCAAATTAGGTGAAGCCAGTCTGATGTTTGTTCTTTTACTAATTTCCTGCTTTTTTTTCTTCTTTTTTATCTGTTTGCTCTGTCCTTCGTTATCTCTGTGAAATTATCTTGAGCACAGCATGCAAGATGTAATAATCAAGGCCGCAATACCCAGCGGACCTTCATCTCCGCCCTTTTCACAGGACTTTCAAAACGGGTGTTTCATTGGTTGAGAGGCGGGAGAGCATAGCTCTTGCGGCCAGTAAAAATGAGGCTTATATAGCTGAACTAGGAAGTGAAATGTCAGTCTCTGAAGGTGAATAGAACCATCCGATATCAAATTTTCGTTCGTTGGAGACATTGAAAGTACAATCATTTCTCTACACATAAATATTCATTTCATCAGTAAATCGTCAGTAACTCTGGATTGATCTGAGTTTTATGTTGGCTATTTTAGGTGGATTATTAAGTACAACATTTTGTACTTCAATCCCTATTTTCTCAGAATTTGTTTTGCCTGCATGGGGTCATCCCTGACACTTCAAACAACCCTTATCATCGGGCCAGAATAATCCCAGGTCAAAACGTTTTGCACTTAGTGAAAATAGACACATTAATCTTTAATGTCATGCCAAGCCAATAACTTGATTGATACAAAAAGCAACCTCAGCCTCATTTACCTGGCTGCACGACATATTATTATTTTCTTCGTGCTGGTGCCTAATATCATTTGATAGATCAGGTGTTTTATTCAAACTTTTACCATGATTCTGATGACAGTCTTCGCATACATTTAAATTTCTGAGCATTCGGGTTTTTTTTTTCATATTAGTAAAAAGGTCAATGCGACTTACGGATTTTTAGTTTCAGTTTTCAGAGGCAACTACTAGCTATTTACAGGATGTGGCAAAACGTCATCATTGACAGGAGACTTGTACTTTGAACTGTTAAAATGGAGTGATAAGCACTGCAGGGTTTTTTTCTTTAATTCCGTGATGCGATCTGTTTTGTTTTTCAAGCCTAAAAAAGTGGAATGAGAAGCGACATGTCTGGACGTACGGCGATTAATCTACCGACAACATTTCTGCACTAAGATCTGATGATTGCGATTCCAAATTGTCTAGACGAGGGATCATACTGTTTTATGAAAAGACATTCTATATTGTAAAACGCGTATTAAAAACAGTAATGTAGATGTACTGACATTATGAATAGAAATTTAAGATCATTGCAACATCCTAGATCTATCCTTTCAAAGCATTTTTTTTTTCAAAGGAAAGGCGTCCACACCATTTCTCGGCTCGGGCTGTATGAATAATCTTTGCAAACGGAGAGGGCATGGAGACTTCAGTTGTGGATAGATGGATTAAGAATAAAAGCAGACAGATTACCTTAGTAAGTGATCTTTAAGCCCTTGTATTCACACAGCCGGTGCGTTAGGCCCTGAAGAATTGACTTAAGCAGTTTGAGGATATTTGATAGCCTCCTCTAATGTATCGTTGTTTTTGAGCGAATAAGGAGTAAGGAACTACATACTCGTTTTGTGGTATGATTTCTCACGTCCCATAGCGATCTTTGAGATCGTTATGGAACGTGAGAAATCATACCACAAAAATCTTGTGAACGTAACATCTATAATTTATCTATTATAATTTTAAGTAGCTAGCACTGGAAGAGAAAATTGTTTGCGCAATGCATTCCCTCTCCTCAAGCCATCTTACACCTCAACCTCATAAAAATCCACCTCCATATTAATTTTACCCAAAAACTTGCGCAAAAAAAAAATGCTTGGAACGGATAGATCTTCTGTTATCCAGTTGACTTTTGTGAATGTCTAGACAGATATAGGAAAGTGATAGCTACTTAAAATTATAATAGATAAATTATAGATGTTATGTTCACAAGATTTCAAAGGAAAGGCGTCCACACTATTTCTCGGCTCGGGCTGTATGAATAGTCTTTGGAAACGGAGAGGGCATGGAGACTTCGTTGTCATCGTTCAATAAAATTCTCACTCAAGATTTCCGCACATCTACTTCCTTAGGTAAGCGTATGTCTTAAATTAATGATGTCGAAAGGGCTAAATATTGCGAAAACTCAGCTTGATGTCAACAGCGTTGATTTTTTTCTTGCATATGGTCATTTTTTATGAGAGTTCTAGAGCAAGCCAAGGTGTACTTCTTAAACTATTGTAAGGTACTCCATCATCCTTTCTATTCAATAAGCGCACTGTGGTAAGTGCGCTGCGGTGCGCTATGCTGCACCCAAGCGGAGTGATGTGCAAACAGTGCGATATTTATTAAGCCGTGCATGTCCTTCTGTTCAAGAAATTACCGGTACCATCTGTGCACCTAGCAGCGCTTCTGCTGTCTGAAATGGCGGTGCTTATGCAGTACTGACCCCCACAGTCCAACCCTATGTGTTGCATGCTGTACACACATCCAAAAAGTTTCGACATAAAGTTACTGAATTTTGCAGGGTGATCAACGACAGTGAGTAAAGGTTATCAGGCTTTTTATCGGACACTCTCAGGCACAAGGGGCCAGAGAGCAAACAACTGTCTGTTTAAGTTTGGTATTTTCCTATCACCCCTCCTCTTCCCCCTTTCCAGATAGCACCGGGACACTTCAGCTGGTGTATATTTTTATAAGAGTAAATTCTGTAGAAATCTACTTTGATATTTCTTAAGCAAGGTAGACGATGTTCAATGCTTTGGATAGCGGTAGGTGATAGAGCGAAGACACACATCATTATTCTTATATTATTGTACAATTTCTTCAGCTCAAAACTGCTATTGATTTACTGAGCTCTATCAGGTAAGCTCATGTGATGTCCACAAATTCATATACTGTAAATCATTATATCCCTACCAACTATAATTTACTCGGCTTGACTCCTAGGAAGAATGCCTCGTGTTTATCCATCATTATTTACTCTCCCATACATCCATAAGTCTTAGGCTTAAGTAGACAAGCTAATAGTCACCAGGAAAATGTCACTTCTTCAGGAAGCTAAACGACCAGGATCTATTGTTCCCGTAGCAATAATTATTTTTATATCAGACTATCGGAGATAGATGATGGGATAATGGACGTTGGCGAGTGGACCTAGTGAAAAGTATCGAACGTTTAGCCCTGCCTAAGAAAATTACATTATCTATGGCTCTACTCCTTCATCCTTACTGAGTGGTTGATGGGTGGAGTGCGGAAACCCTTTTTGTCGTCAAGGGATACAGTCAGGCTGTCTGAGCAAAACGCCAAGTTCTTACGGCTGCTGTCAGAGATAAAAATTGATGTTGATGCCGTTGTCGCTGTTGTTGTTGGTGATATCTTAAATATTGCTAATGATATCGTTGTTGTTGTTGTTGTTGTTGTTGTTGTTGTTATTGTTGCTGCTGTTGCTGTTGTTGTTTTTGTTGTTGTGTTGTTATTGTCAGTGTTGTCGAAGCTGTCGCTGTTGTTGTTATTGTTATTGTTGTTGTTGAAGTTGAATTGTTGTTTGTTAATATCTTTCTTATTCTTCTTATTCTTCTTCTTGATGCCGCAATTGTTATTGTTGTCGTGGTTGTGGTTATCTTTGATGTCGTTAAATTGATGCAGTTGTTACCTTTCTGCTTCACGTTCTTGTTGTTGTTATTGCTGTTGTTGTTGTTGCTATTTTTGTTATTGTTGCTGATGTCATTGTTGTTATTGTTGTTGTTGTTGATGATGTCATTGCATCTGCTGTTAATAACAATTGCCTATTTTCGGTGTTGACCGTATCACATCTATAGTTTCTTGCCATGTCTACCTTTCTGAGGTTTGCTTGTAACCATTCTTTAAGTGTTTCGTTACTTTGTTGTAGCTGACCATAGGGCTGCTAATGACGCCGGTGAAGACGATCGATTGCAGTTACAGACTGCGATAGTAATTATTGCACGTAGGCAGAAAAGTGGGTAGATCTAAATTAATTCACGTGTTTGGTTGTTTTATATTTCTTTGATACTACACAAACACAAAAGTAGTTATGCTTCGAGGCTCTGTATTACCTGTACATGAAAGTAATCTGCCTATAACGGAAGTTCGGCGAGCTTTTCTTGGTAAATCACTATACTGATGTTGCCTATAACAAATGTAACATTTTTATTGGTAAAAAAAAATCCAAGAGGGATACACAGGCAAACAGCCAAATAATAAGCGGCAGGACATCACATAAACAAATTATGTAATCTGTTTATGACAGCTACCTCATTCAAACACCCACATTTGCCTTGCTCGTAATGAGACAGTTACGGATGGTTACAATTATACTTGTTGTTTTCACTCAGAGAATCGCTAACAGCAGATTCTTACAGAAGTGTTGTTGGGAAGATATTAAGTTAGGCCTTGTAATGTTGGTAATGTTATCTTCCTCCAACACCTCCCCCCCCCCCCCNCCCCAAACCCCCAAATGGCTATTTACAAGTATCACTTAGCATAATGATGAAAAAATGAAAATGAAAATAGGACTTTTATTTACCTCGTAAGGAAAATTGCTTTACAATGCCATGGAGTGGTAATATCTTGCAAACCTCGCCATTGGAATCCATAACACGACATTGCTAGTCGCCGCGGTACAGCGCCTTACCCCTCCCCTTCCCGAACTAAAAAGCCATATTCTCAGGAATCGAACCTACATACCTCAGACTTGAGAGTCTTCAGATTATGAGAGCGATTGACAAGTCGCAACACCTACCATAATATTTGCCTGCATAGAAGAGAAACCACACTTTAAGTTGCCCTTTTACAAATCAATATTGCACGGTGATGGGAGTCAGCCTTCGAAACCAAAACCACAATAACTTCTCAAAATATCATGCGTATGCACTTTTCACTGACAAAAACAATGACATGATGACAGCTTTATAACAAGAGCGTGCGAATAAAATTTCTTGGTACATCAAAGAGTCAGAGCGATTCCTGTCCTCCTGAGAATACCAAGATGTTTATAAGATTAAAATGAAAGGTTAAGCTTTGTTATTAGGAGAGCCAGGCTTATTGAAGCTTCCATTTTCAGTAATATTTTCTAGCCCATAATTGCTATGAAACGTTCAGTATAAATTTTGAATCCATATACTAGGCAAAACAAAACAAAGTATGCTGTGTGAATTCGAAGGAAGAATAAAGTAGAGCCAATGTATATTCTGCTGTAGGTCTGTCTATCCGTTTACCGGCGTATAGCTCAGTCATCTTACCTGCCTGTATGTCTGTCTGTCTGTCTGTCTGTCTGTCTGTCTGTCTGTCTGTCCGTCTGTCTGTCCGTCTGTGGGTCGGTCCGTCAATCTGTCTGTCTGTTTGTCACAATGCCTGCTTGCCTGCCTGTCTGACTGCCGACTTACCTGCCTGCGTGCCTGCCTGCCTGCCTGTCTATCTGCCTGCCTATCTGCCTGCCTGCTTGTCTACCTGCCTGCCTGCCTGCCCGCCTGTCTGCCTGCCTGCCTGCCTGCCTGTATACCTCCCTTCCAGTCGTTTAATGTCTGGATAGGTCACACCGTATGGATTCAAACTAACATTGTGACTATGACTACACCCATATTAATAACTGATCAAAAATGTGCCATGGCTGGCGTCAATCTATGTAACGTTCAGTTTCCCAACGCAGAGGTGTCAGTAGTAATGATATCCGTTTACCTGTGTCGCTCGGTCCGTTGATGATAATAGCAGCGCAGTGACGACGGTTCTCAAATTGAAGACGTTATGCTATCAGCACAGACAAACTCATCCTCGTAGCACACATCCTAGAAGTAATAAATGTCGCGAAAAGAATGACGTGCGTACGAGCAATGTTTTATGTTTTCATACCAAGTACTGTCAGTGGCCCGAATCAAGCATAGTGAATGATTATTATTATTATTATTGTTATTATTATCATTGTTATTATCATTGTTGTTTTTGTCGTCGTTGGTATCATAATTACTCCTGCTGCGGCTGTTACTACCACTACTACTACTAAACTACTACTACTACTACTGCTACTGCTGCTGCTACTACTACTACTACTACTACTACTACTACTACTACTACTACTACTACTGCTACTACTACTACTACTACTACTGCTTCTACAACTACTGCTACTACTACTACTATTGCTACTATTACTATTATTACTACTGCTATTACTACTACTAATTACTACTGGTTATCGACCCACTGCTTCAATTTGAAAATGAAATTCTGGCGAAATTTTAGATTTTTAGATGGTCGGACAGTCCTGTATAATAAGTGTTAGCAACAGGCTTATTCGCTCTACTTGATGATGATGATGATGATATTTATGTTAGATCTTACATCGTGACGCTCATTCCACATTTTGCCTGAGTATTGTTTTGATAAGTTGAGTTGTTTAGAACAGTGGTCTTCCATTTATCTTCATTTTCCCATTCAAACAAGTATGGAGTTTTAACTCCTTTTTATCTCCCTATTTCAGCAGCAAAAGTACATCTGCCTCGTTGTTTTGGTTTGAGTATCAGGTTGAGAGCGCTCAATTTCTCAAACTTCAAAAAATATTACTCGGCGAATCTGGAATGAACGTGACGATTTGTAATAGGTCTAGAGTATTTTGTGTGTTCAAGTGCCATTTTCAAATATTTTTCAAACGCTTGTATGAAGCAACTTATTTCTTTTTTTCATCATTGTATCAGATGATGATGATGGTGATGATGATGATGATATCATTATATTTTATATTATTCAAAGAAGTTCATTTTGAATTTTAAGTAGTAAAGTGTATTTCCTAATCCTTTGCTGGTTTAGACAGAACTTTCTATTGATAAAGGCGTTAGAACCGAAACGTTTAGAAGTAATTTTCGGTCTTATTTCTTAACTAGACTTTTAATAAATTCCTTGAATTAAGGTTGAGCTTTTAATTTTTCTCAGTTTTAAATGATGATGATGATGATGATGATGATGATGATGATGATGATGATCATGATGATTGCTCTTGTTGTATGCGCGAGTTTTATTTTCTGAGAAAACGTTGCAATCAGGGCGTTGTCTGAGCACATTCTGATAAATCTGAACAGAATACATTTTCAGNCTACTACTACTACTACTACTACTACTACTACTACTACTACTACTACTGCTACTACTACTACTACTACTACTACTGCTTCTACAATGGCTTGAAAAAAAAATCTCTGGCGAAAGGGTTAAGGAGGGTGAAGGCCGGGCAGTTTTAAAGGGGTTGGTCGCACACTAGACTGGCATTTGTGCTGCTATGGATCGTATAAGTAGATTCGTTACTGATCACTTAAGAGAAACTATGATACTTGTGACTACTTTTCTATAATGTGTTCAATTAAATATCACCACCACCACCACTATCATCACCATCATCATTATCATATTATTATTAACAAAAACAACAACAACAACAACAACAATGACAATACCACTGTTTAAAAAACAGGCAAATTTTTCAAACTCTACTTCAACCCATAACATACTTTTATTAAAGAAATTATAGAGTAGCTGGAAATACGTAAATATAGATCCAAATGTTTTGGCTAACGCTTTAATCAGTCATCATCATTACCATCATCATCATCATCACCATCATCATCATCATCATCACCATTGTAAAGTAGGCGAACATTTCAAAACACTACTTCAAACCAATATGTATCAACTTTTGCTGAAAAATTTATTCATGAGGTGAAATTTTTATAACAATTTAAACCTTTTCGGCAAAAGCTTACTTTCACAGAGAGTAAACTACAAAAAAAAAAAAATTTCTATAAATATTATCATCATCGTCGTCGTCATTGTCATCAAAACCATTTGTGTAATAGGCTATGTCAAAAAAACTTCGTTTAACGCGAAAATTCCTGCGTAAGAACACCATCAACTACAATAGAACAACAACACAAACTTAGCCATTGTTACGGCCATTATCACTATCATCACCACTCTCTCTGTTTGCCTCCGTCTAACGTCAGAAAGGCGTAACCAAGTCCGATTGACCAGCGGTCAAGAAAAGGCCATTTCGTGAGGGCCGCATTATATCCCACCGTAATTTGTTCCATCATGAGGAAGCCTTAGATTGATTTCTCTTGGCCACTGCTCACCCATTGGTCAGTTTGGTCACGATCAGCCGTTTCCATGGCAACAGACCTATGTATTACGACAGCTACAGCTTTACGTGGGTTACAAAGCAATGCGTTTAATTGAAGCCCGAGGTCGGCATAATAATGGTATTGTGATCAGGAATAATAATAAAAATAATAAATAGAAAAAAAGCTCTGGCGGCGGCAGGAAGAACAACTGGTTGAGCATCAAATGAGGACAAGTAAGCAGAGACGGGCATATTACAAACAGGATATGTTTACCAGATCAATAGTTATTGAAGGTGGTGGTGGTGGTGGTGGTGGTGGTGGGGGTGCCGCTGCTGCTGGTGGTGCTGGTGCTGGTGGTAGTAGTAGTATGAACAAAAGTTATAAATGGTGATTGTGGTGGTGTAGAGTGACCAGAACAATAGTTACTGCTGGTGGTGGTATGGAAGTCATGATCCTAACGCAACCTCCTGTTCAACTTGTGCGTGCTCTCTGAAGGGTGGACTTTGGCGACTCGAGGGGTGTGGTGATAGTGGTGGTGATGGTGGTGGTGATGGTGGTGGTGGTGATAGTGGTGGTGATAGTGGTGGGGATGATAGTGGTAGAAAGTAACAAGAAACAAAAGTTATTAATGGTGATTGTCGTGACGTAGATAAACCAGAACAATAGCTATTGCTGGTGGTGGTATGGACGTCATGATGCTGACGCAACTTCTGGTTCAGCCTCTGTGTGTCTTTTGAGGGGTGGATCTTTGCGACTCAGTGGGTGTGGAAATAGCCACTGGCATAGCTTAGTCTAGCAAGTGGTGGCATGGTGGTAGTAATAGTGGGCGTGGTAGGGGTGAAGACAGCAACCTTGATAAGGTGGTGCTCAGGATTGGTGATGTTGTAGTGCATGTTATAATCGCCATCACCGAGACTTGTCATTTATAATTATTATTCCTAACCAGCTTACCACTACCTGGTGAAGGAGTTCAAGATTGTTCGTTCTCATGTCTCAAGTACTATGAATGATGAGGGAAAGACATTATATATTTTTATAGAGGTCCTCAGCTGGCTAATCTAATCTGAAAACCTGAAAGAGCATTTCCCCTACTGGTATCAACGGAAGAAAGCATCATAACAGATAACAATAGAGAGAAAACCTATCTTTATTTTGCCCCTAAGGAATTCTTTTGACAATGTCATACAATGTATTACATTTCATTCAAGATAGTGTATACATGATATACAGTAGCACAAATAAAACTACAAATATCATAAAATCCATTACAAAGTCATTGCTGGTCGCCGAAGTGCAGCGCCCTAGCCCCCTGCCTCGGAAGCGAGGATACTCATTCACATCTGGGTCGAGTGGGGGAAACGGGAATAAAGTGTCTTTCCCCAAGAACGTTCGACCAGCAAAACCGAACCCACAAACCTAGACTTGACAGTCTCCGGTGTCTGAGACAATTTAATTCTTGAGTCGCCACAGCCATGCTCCTCTCTTCATTTATTATTGACGGGGAATCAGGAACTCTGTCACTGCGTACAAGTTGCTTCATCCACCCCTACGTACAGTTTCTCTTAACACAATCCATTCCGCTTAACTGCAACTCTTCGAGAGGTTGAGTAACGTTGCGAATATAAATTGCGATTCTGCAACGATTATTATATAGAAGTGTAGCGTTATGTTATGTAGGAAAAAAATATTGCGAGAAAGCTGAAATTGCGATTATCCTGATTGCGATTAAGTGGAATCGGGTGTATAATTCCCTTTCAATTATTCATCCTTATCTCGTCACGTCTTCTCTTCAGTTCTCGTCATGTTTGCGTGCCAGCATGAAAGTGCTCGCACAAAATTACCGTGCGTCAACACGGGCACGCGGCTAAGGGAAATAAATATTAAAGGTTGATGTTTGTTTTTGGACCACTGCCCCGCGAGGCACACAATTCCCTACAAGTTAAACTCCCTTTATTCTCGCCCCACCTAACTTCATCAAAATGCCTCAAGCATGTCTGGTTCTTCCGAATCTATAATTGCATGCATGATCTTACCCCTTTCACTTCGGATCTCTTTTTTTTTCTATCCCTGCAGTTTTACCAGCATTAGCTTGAGCTCTAGTGACGTCATAATGGGTCTCTCCGCAAGCCTTCCTGCTATATTGTCCCCTCCGCTGACAATTATGGTAATAATGGGCCGATGCCTGAATATTTAAAGGTCGTGCTACTCAGCAGTATCGATTCTATTTTTATTATATTTGGACACTCTTCGGTGCATTTTATACTTACAATACCAAAACATTTTGTCATCTTTAAGTCTTGCACAAAGCAGACGGATAGGCGCAGTTTGGTATTGAGGATCGGAAGAGGATCGAAATTCGTTTTGATACTTTCGAAACTTCCAACACATTCGATACTTTCAATACCGAAAAGAAATTGGTGAGTACTACAATATGGCTTGATGTTGTCCATATATTTGAGTAAATAATGGACAGTCTACTTCAGTCTTAAGTGCGATCCTTCTCTCTCTCTCTCTCNTCTCTCTCTCTCTCTCTCTCTCTCTCTCTCTCTCTCTCTCTCTCTGTCTCTCTCCCTCTCCCTCTCTCTTTCTTCCCTCTCACGCCAATGGCTTTCTTCACCACCACAGCAAGAATAACGTGCGTTCTGGGCTCCATTCTGGAACCAGACAGAAAAAGTCATACCCGCAGCCATACTCTAAGGCTTTACAAAACACATGAAAAAGGAGACAGCAGACATAGAAAAATTCCGTTTGCAACCCGAAGCTAGACTAATTCCTATGGAGATTCACAGTTGTGTCTGCCGCTCTGACGCAAACTACAGTCGACTCCGTTTAATTTGTATCCGCGTAATAGCACTCTCTTTTTAAAAGATACGGATTACTTTTACTTTCCTTCTAAAATTACTGAATAGTTGCAAGCAAGTTTTTTATTACTGTCATTTTATGGAAGACTCCATTTTCCTATATTATATATATTATATAAAAGTCACTGAATAACTGCACCTCATGTTAATGACACTGTTTCCATGCTTCCAAGAAGTTCATTCAGATGTGCGCCAAAGGGGTTTGGTCGGTTCTGGAGGGATAAGGAAGAAGGATTTAGGGAAAAGAGAGGGAGAAGGAAAATGATGCGGGCTGTGCAAAGTTTTGTTAAGTCTTTTAAAAAAGATAGATTATACACTATAAACTTTATGAAGATTTGCTAAGATCTTTTAATTTTTCACCAATTTTTCTTCGCTTTTAAGTGGTATTAACTTCCCCTCTTTACCCTCCACTTCTTATTTGTTTTGAAGGTAATTAGGGTTTTAAGAAAACGTTGTTGAGTCTAACTGTTAATTACACAAAGAGTGTAACTGGGTTCTCATTTAAGGTCTGGAACCATGAGTTCAAAATCTAGTGATTACTACCGAGTTCGAGCTAGTGGGTAATATTCTGATGACATTTGTGAAAGAGGGCCATGCTCTGAAGAGTTGCCTTGTTATGTAGGAACTTTGCTTATTAAAAGAAGATACATTTCAGGTGAAATAACTTTTAAATGAAAACACACTTTCGTTATTATAACCCAAAATGGGGTTAACCTTATGTTTTACCACTTATGCATAATTATTCATGTATGACTCAGTTTTTTAGTTTTATTTTCAAATGTGGCAATACATGTTTTTCCACAAGTAGCCTACATTAATTGTTGTCAGTCATAACGTTTCTTTGTTTCAAAATGTAGGTGTTGTGTTGTCTGAGTGGGCATATTTTATTATCTGATTATTTGTCATTTCGAAATGGCACATATCATGTTATTAAAATTATTGAGACCCTGATTCCTTGGATTGATAGATAATAAAAAAAAAGTATATAATAAAAATACGAAATGGACGAGGCAGACAGACAAGAAAATACGAGGAAAGAAAAGGTTTGAGGAATTTAGATTATTTAAACAATGTTATTATCTATAATAACATTAATTATACCGGTACATTAAATTCCACGATCGCCCCCACCTCCTCGGAAGCCTCGGTTGTTCACGAAATCAAAATCCTCTCTTCGTTTTGCTTTCGCAATTCTCTCTATTAGTAACAAAATGCTGTAGGGCTACCTTCTCGCCCCAATCCTTATCGTTCATGCCCAATGAGCCAAAGATTTACTGTCATCCTGTCTGTGCATACTGCACAACATCATCATCTCAATCATCCCCCTCCTGCTGCCACCATGAGACACGCCTCTGGCAGCCACATCCATCTCCCATCTTTTTCCACCCACTCTGTCCACACTGATAAAGGTCCGTCACGTTTTGCGGTGTTGACCAAGTCGATACACCCAATTTATTTGACCGTGTATGTGATTCGGTAACCACAGGCTACACGGACCAAAGAGCTGGATCCACATCATTGTTGACTATAGATCGGTTTGGCTGTCATTGATTTCTGATTTTTCATCCCACACAATAATGGCACAGAAATTAGAAGATGTGGGCTCTTCTCCGCCCTGTTCTGCCTGCCCCGTCCATGTTTTTTATGCTGTTTTTTCGATATATCACCAGAGCAGTGTTAAATATTTTTGTTTCCATTTTAATTGTTTATCACAACGCAAACGTTATGCCAAGAATATCTAACGCTTTTCGGCTTGTAGTGCCTGGGGTGGAAAAGAAACTGGCTCTGCCCAAGCACAAAATGAGCTAGGATCACATTAAATTAGGCGACAGTTTGTTCCCCGAAATTTTCATTCAGTTTGATCATCAGAATTTATCCATACTATGTTAACAAATAATCGTTAACCTTTTAATCTTCTAATATCTTTTAACTGTGCAGCCTGTAATAACCCATGAGCGTCCTTCACATTGCACCTCACTCACTGGCTAATACCTTTCTGGAGGTGGAAGACGAATAAAACTGTTTCTTGGCTTCCCTCAGATAAGTACTCACAAAACACGTGGTTTTCTAGCAAGTCATGATTACTTGTCCCACTTCAAAAGGTGAAAGTCTCACCCATCCGGATGAATGTAGAAACGGGGTTTTTACCTGCAAACTGACAAAGTCTATTAACGTGTCTCTCTCCAGACCAAAATATGCCTAATAAAAGATTACCTCAGGTGTCGTACTTTTGATTTCATGGTGATTGTTTTGAGGATATAATATTCGTCGGAAAAACAGCGCCGCGGATTGGTAATCTTACAATGACGCTGGTAATCCCAGTTCGCTAATCTCAAATTAACATTTCTCATTAGTGATCCCTGTGTCTCTTTATTATACGGGTGACCGGATAATCGCAACTTCATTCAATCGCATTTTTTTTTTGTCCATGCTTAGGGGTGCGAAGTCGATGATTCAGCAAAGATTAAGCAAAGTCAATGATATTCCAGTTTCAAACAATACCGCTGTTTTTCTCTCAATCTACCTACCTGTCTGGATTTCGTCTCCCACTCTCTAGGTATCTGTCTTCCTATGTGCTGTTCTTTCCTCACCCTCATACACATACATCTCCCCCTTCCCCCCCTCCTCTTCGCCGAAGCATCCCCGAAAGCTCGTATGCCCTAAACAGATTTGTAAATCCGAGAACCCCTCTGGCTACTGCTGACAGCCGAAGCACTGCCGAGAAAATTAATGTCTTTAGACCTGGTCCCTTGCTCGGAAAGTAGGACACGCCCTAAGAGCCAGTTGACCGGATGCGTGCGTTTGTTAACGCCGAATTTTCTTTTTCACTGACTTCAGATTGAACAAATCGATCTGATCCATATGACGTCACTTCCGCGCGGCCCGGAACAAGAAACCAAGGGGAGAGAAGCAGCCTAACAAATTCTGAGGCCCGCTGATTAGCCCTCATTGTTGTATGCTGCCAGACAGTGTGAAATTCTAAAGTTCACATTTTTTCGTCCATCTTTTTTAAGTTTCTTTCTGCCCTTTCTGTTCTACGCTCTCTTCTTCCCCCATCTCCTTCCGGAGCGACATGTTTATCTCCTCCTGACGTTATCTCCCTTTATGGCCACCTAGAGAGACGGAGGTTATTTTGCCCTTGTGCACGTTTTGTTCTGTTTCGTTTTTTTCAAAGAGAATTAGACAATGCATTTTTATCAACTTTGGGAAGTTTTCATAAGCTCCCGACCGTAACTCCATTAGTGTGGTTTGGTTTCACATCTCAAACAAACAAACAAACAACAAAAGGAACAAAAAAAAGCCCTTGTGTGAGTTTTTTAAATATAATGTGAACCAAACAGAGACTAAAATATTATTTCAGTTTTTGTGTAGTCCCTTGTTCTGTTTATTTACCAGCTTAAGATAATTTTCATTTTTGTGAAGTTTTTTGGGTTTTTTTTTTTTTTTGGGNGGGGGGGGGGGGGGGGTTAGGGGGCATGAAAGAATGACGCACCCGTATTATTTTACGCAGTTTTTGGTGCGATAAAAAGACTGTTGCCAAGATATTTTTTCTCTCTCTTTGCCGTCAGAGGCAGTCTCTGATGACTTTGAAAACTGTTGCCAAGATTTTGAGTTTTGCAAATGACTGGGAGGGGGTGATAATTAAACTTTTTTCCAGTTAGACTGGGCCTGGAAGGCAGAGGAGGAGATCCAAGGGGAATACAGTTCGCCGATGCAATGTAATAATACTGTAAGCCCCACTTAATTTAGAGGTGATTTACCGGCTGTTGCACCAAAAGACCGGGCGTGGAACGCAGGGGTGGAGATCCAAAGGGAATACAGTTCGTCGATGCAGGGCAACAATCCTGTAAGTCCCGATTTCTTAATTAATGTGATACATGATTTACCGGGCTGATGCACTAAACCTAGATAACTCAAGCCTATGGAAGAGAAGGAGAATTCAAAGGAGAAAAAGGGAAAGGAAAAAAAAACATAGTAATAGCATACGTCTTTGAATCGCATGAATTCAAACTCTCGCATGCGCGCTGAAACTGCACTAGTCCCACTTCCCTTATTTTCTTTATTAAGTTTTACTGAGGACTAACAAACAGCTCACAAACTAAAAGCTGTGGATGAATCTTGTGGAAATCGATTTTATGAAGTCCTTTTAGAACTTTACGGTGTCGTGAGTCGGTGCACAATAGAAGTCCGTGAGTGTCCGGGGTCCGACAGCAATTCATCAACCTTGCAATGCGCCTTGCTGTGATAAAATGTCGTAATCGTTATTATTTTTGTGTGTGCATGCCCAGACCGTGGTTGGCGGTATGAGGATGGTCAACATTACATGTAACAAATGGCGGGACAGACACGAACAGATTAGACAATACATCTTCGTAAACAATTAAAATGCAAATATATATACATATATATACATTATGTACTTTGAAGTGTCAAGAAAGTTTTATAGGGCAAAAGCTAAAATCAGCGTCTATCTGGCAGGATGGACAGAGACATGTATACATGATTTAAATGATATATAAATCCTACATTCCTGAATGGCTTTGGACATAATGATGGAGGAAGATTAGAAAAGGTTCAACCAAATATAGAACAATAAACAGTAGCAGGAATCTTTAACTTAATCCTTCAAACAAACCACTTTCTCTTTTGATCAGTGTAAGAAAATCAAACATGTTTAGCAAAAAGAAAAAAAGTGTTCGAAACACAAATTATCCTTGGTCATTAGTGGGCTGATGGTGAGAATGCCTGCGTCAGGAATATGTCCACACTTGTTTCCCCTACAACATTTTAGAACCAATTGTTATGTTATGTAGTGAGGGTTTCAGTTATCTGTGAAAACATTCGAAGGTCAAAAAAATTTTATCAGTTAGGCACATGCGATAACAAGTGAGAATTCTAAGCACAACGTTATTGAACAGAAATTCAGCACCGCTCCACGGAGACTGGACTAATCTGGTACAGGAAAGCCGCAAATAAACTATAAGCCACTTTAGGATCAGTAAAAACAGTGTAAATTAACGTGGTCAGACCTTTGCTTTTCTGAGCTATAATTGCGTCTCTCAAAGGACCCTTCAGAGAATTCTAGTGACTTTGTTTCCTCCCTTTTCTCCCCACCCCACCCCTATCCCTCAAAACATAGATCCAGTGTTTGGGCATCGCCTTTGACAGAATTTAATATCTTTGTGTTCGAGTTTCCATGGCTATTGCCTCACTCTCTTTCCATCTCTCATTTCCTGCTGTCAAACATGGATGATCTTTCAGCAACTTGAACCACGTTTGTTTGTGCAATTTTTAATTCATAAGATATTGATTTGGGTGTAATGGAAATGAAATTCGTTTAGTGCATTTAGTCTTGGTCGTGCAAAAAATCAATGAATAAAGACTGAATTGATCAGAGTCAATTTAGATCTACAATTTTCGTTAGTGCAGTGTATGTGTTACACCGCAGCTCCAAAATGACTCTATCTCGAGATGATGTTTGTTCTCTGTCCTGATGACGTTTATGTTTGTTCTCGCTCGTTCAGTGCTCGAGGTCAGCTGAAGAGGTGCAGTAGGAAATAAATTTACTAGGCCACCACAAACAAAAAGAAAAAGCCCAAACCACAAAGTGGTATGAGAGCATACATAATGACAAATTACGGTATTGATTATACATCAAACCAAAATTCATTGATCAATAAATCAAGAAATCAGTCAACCAATCAGCACATCATTAGTTGATCAATCAGTCGTTCCACTCATCAATCAAGTAATCAGTTCATTTTATCTAGCACTCAATATCAACATCTACATGATACACACAAGAACTAATTAACGACAAAGTTAAAGAGAAGGCAAAATGATGATTTAGCTTTGCTCGTCTTTATAGAGCGTTTTACCAATAGTCAGAATATTTGTATTCAGAATGTTTTTGTAATAAAGGGAAAATTTCAGGTAAATGCTCTTCACACAGTATTTGTATTCATTTTTAAATGACATAATTCTTGAAAGAATCCATATTTCAAGCTCACTTTTGTTTTGAATGATTTAATAGAGAAAATTAATATCTGAATACACTGCTATCTCAGTTTCAAACGAAACTGTACCTACTGAGTTTTGAAGGAGTTTTATCAGACATAAAAGTGAGCGGGAAGGAAGTCCCAAGAGGAAACATCCAATATGACGTCACTGTAATTCCAACAGACGTTGGCATTTATATTGTACCTGTAGGTCATATGTTCGAACGAGATTTCGAAATGATAGTCTAGGAAATCTCTCTTTTTTTTTTCAACAGTTGACATGTTCCTTTTATTTCTCCATTTATTAATTTCAAGTGCAGCGATGCCGGAAAAAAAATCAATTATTTTGCTTTCATCTCTTTCCGTTTAAAACTTTTTAAAATTTTTTTCTCCCCGAGGTAAAAGGGAAAATATACAGTGTCTCGTGATACATTGCATTACATAGATATTGAAACGATGTGTGTCAGCGCTTTTATTAAAATTGAAGGACAGAAGAGCGAAGTGAGCCAAGACGGTTTTTGAAACGAAGGGCAGCTGCCCTCGAAACGCGATAAGGACTTAGCCATTTTCTCTCTCTCTTTTTTTTTTTTTTGCAGAAGACTGCTAACATCTTAGATTTTTCTAGCAAGTCTGTAATATTCATCCACTTTATTCCTCTGATTAGAAGAAGGAGGGAATCATAGCATAGCTTAGATCGTCTATATATGGATCACATCACTTACTCTTGCCCTCAGATGCTATTCTCAATAATGCACTAGTTTGATTTACTCGCTGGATCCCAGGCTGGTCGCAGACAGTACTTTAAAATTCTGTCTGGGTCTTCGTTTTTTTTACCATCGTCTTGCTTCGTCATTGCTTCTGTCACTTTAAGTCTCTCCATCTCTTATTCGAGCTTCACCTTTATCATTCTTTCTCTCTTTTTGTCCCTATTTAAAATATCATCGTTTTCATTATTTTGGGTTTGATATCAATTTTATCATTAAATGACATATATTAGAGTGAAAAGAATGGCGGACTCTTGCATGCATGTGAGGAGAGAGACAGAAAGAGAGAGAGAGAGAGAGAGAGAGAGATAAGACATTTTTGAATTCCATATTGAATCAAATTCCAATGGTTGGGTCAGTCAGACAGCTGGTCAATCATTTTGACCTCTTGAATGTTCGGTCTGTCACATAATGACACAGTGATCTCCATTTTAAAAAAAAACATCAGAGTCGAGAGATACTAATAGCAGCTTTAAGGCGGTTCGGGTTTTTATGCAAACTACAGTGATCACTAGTGACTTTTCTCTTGTCCTTGATATCCTAAGTGCACAGTTTTTTTGGTTTTGCGTAAAGAAGTAATTTGAGGAGGAATTGTCTATGTCTGTAATTTGAGGAGGAATTGTCTGTGTCTGTGAGTTGAAGAGTATCAGGTTATAGAAACTATCTTATGTTTTTATTAATATTGATTTCTGAGTCTTTCCAGTTATGGTCAAGAACAATACGAGTAAAGCTGGGTATCGGCGGTGTCTTAGGGGTAGGCTCCTGTTCGGTGGCCCTTTTTATCTGTCAGCCACACGATTATTCAGTAATTTGCTTTCTTCCATGATTGTTGTTGTTGTTGTTGTTGTTGTTGTTGTTGTTGTTGTTGTTGTTGTTGTTGTTTCCAGAAAAACCTCAACGCAATGATGGTGCATTTTTAATCATATTATATGCCCATTCCTTGAACGAGATCGTGATTGACTAAATTGCCAACTCACAAGACTTCATACACTTTGCAGTACCCATTATTATAAAATAATCCTCTATTTAAAGACATATGCTATTTTTCCACTCCGAAAGTTTAACCACAGTCACTCTTAGATGAAGAATTTTATCTCGTAAGTTTCCCATCAGCTGCTCGTTGCAACCTCATGGTATTCTAAAACCACACAGTGGGGAATGATCATTACAAATTACTGTTGCGTTCTTTGAAGTCTACGTCTAAAACTGATCCAATCACTCTCCAAACACCCAAAAGACACAGCCACAGTAACAGCACTTCTATTGTAAATTTTAGACTCTATTCTATGACTTCATGGCGTTTTTGTGAACAGATTTGAGCTTGTATCATTTCTTCTAGTCTCACCCCTCATCTCCTTTCTTCTATCTTTCAAACATGTAAGTACTCACACACACTTAAGAGCCCTGCTTTCACTGTAGGATATAGGATATATATATATATATATATATGGCCATTTACCTTAAGACAGTGCTCATGATTATCCATTCTCCAATATTGCGTCATAGATGGTAGCTAGTACCGGTTAGTGAAATTGGTTCGCCGACGATCTGGAATAAGATTTCTGCATGTCTATTTACAATTCTAATTTTATATGTTACGGGTTGAAAGTATAAATAATTTAGAATGTAAACAAGAATATCATATAACTGCCTCAGGCGCTCAAGGCCCATTTTAAAATTAAAATAAATTTTTATGAATATCTAATTTCTTTAAATCTGTCTTCATGCTGCTAGATTCTGACAAACACGTGAAGTAATTCAAAAATATGATGAATTTCTTTCTTCCCACTCATAAGAGTAATACCACACTCACCCACAGAAACATAATGCATGCTAAAATCCGTAACCAAACATACTTCAACGCGCTGTGTATTTGCCGTGTGTCTTAGAATTTCAAGTCATTCTTGTCAGAAACTATGACACACAACAATTTTGTTTGGAATAGTTTTAAAGAACTACATTCAATACGGTGAATGAATATGCGGGTTTCTTTTTTTCGTATCGTAAATGGCACATCAATCACAACTATTGCCCACCCCCACCCCCACAGCCCCATCCTCTCTCCTACTCTCTATGCATCTCAGACAAAATGAGCGGTGAACCACTATTATCCCTCTGCTTATAATGGCCATCATGGCGGAAAATGGCGGAAAACGAAGTCATTATGGCTGAAACTGATAGTGATCCATTTCAGATGCCGAGTGCAGTGCCGGGATTATTTTTCGTTACGACGGTGGGCAGGCACGTGGAAAATTCAGCGAAATTATTTCATCTGCTCTTCTATATAATATTCATGCTAGTTAGCGAAGGTCTTGGAACTGAGCGAGTAGGGTGCATCTAGTCACCACTGTCTGTTAGCTACCTTGCAATTCCAAACAGTACTGTAGGATCTGTTTAAATATCCCTCTGATATTCACGACTAACCCAAGACCCGGGGACCTGTTTCAAATTTCCTTTCTTATTTTCATGATTCAGGATACAATAAACTTTATATGGCCCAGGTCACAAGATCATAAGTGCGTCCAAAAGTGTTCAATAAATAATTAAGAATGAACAACAGCATAAAGTAATAACAATAGCATGTAGAGTCTACCACTCACATTTCTGTTACTCTTAGCTTATACATATACTCTGTTGCATACTATTCTAAGCGACTTTGTCGATATTGTTCAACTCTCAGTTCGTCTACAGCCTTCATTTAAAAGCGTATTGACTGCACGACTAGACTCGCAAGTAGCCAAAATTGGAGCGTGGTCAGGACTGCCAGATAATTTTTAGACAAAAAACAAACTGCCAAACAATAACAATAACAAAAGCCAGAGAAAGTCTGACTTCTTTTCTCCGTCACGTGACTTTCTGAATGTATAAAAGCTTGGTTGCATCAGTTGCGATACAAAAATAGCTGTAAATCATAGTCAATCTCCCTAGGCACTTTTGCATATTATATATTTTTCAGATATGAAACTTTGATGCATAATAATATTATGAGTTGATCAAGCCATTGATTGAAATGGGAACGGAGCTTTGCTTAAAATACATTACTTTTTACTGTGTTCAGACCCATCGATTGTAAGGGAAAACAAAAACTATTTTTAAAAGCCAAGAAAAAGCCAAAGCGCCAAACGATTTTCGCAATACCAGCCATTTATGTTTTTTTTTTAAATAAGCCAAAATTGAGAAGTGTAACGTTGAGAAAGCCAAGCTGGCAACGTTGGGCGTGATGGAAATAAAACAGTGCGTCGTGGGCAATGGATGGGAAAATGGTTGAACGAGAGTAAATTACTTCCTGGTTGCCCCATTCCTTTATTCGGTAGAGGTGATTTTTTTTTGTTGTTTTTTTTTCGCGTCTCTCACACTGAATTCCAGGGATCCAAAATTCTGCGGTTTAAGTGAACTCATTTCAAACCTAATGAGAAATTAATCACCCGGGCTTTGAACGCTGAACTTTTTTTTTCCAATATTGTTTCTTGAAGCCTTTCTCTTACGTTGCAAAGTTAACCATTCTGTCTGTCTGTCTGTCTGTCTGTCTGTCTGTCTGTCTGTCTGTCTGTCTGTCTATCTGTCTGTCTGTCTGTCTGTCTGTCTTTTTCTTCTTTTTTTTGTATTCTTTTTATTTATTTATTTATTTACTTATTTATTTATTTCTGTCTTTCCTGTCTTAATTCTGTCTTTCCTGCCTTATTTCTGTCTTTCTTCTTTCTTTCTTTCTTTCTTTCTTTCTTTCTGTCCTCCTTTCCTCTTTCTTTCTTTCTTTCTTTCTTCCTTTGTTTCTTTCTCTCTATTTTCCTTTTTCTTTCTTTCTTTCTTTCTTTCTTTCTTTCTTCGTCTTATCCCAATGCTCTCTAAAAGTGCTGCTATCATCCCTCCTGCTGAGAATGGGCACCTTAGCAGAAAATTGGGAGAAAAACGGGTTATTATTGCTGACACTAATGGTGATCCCTTTCAATTGACCAGCGCTGTGTTGGGAGTAACTTGGGAGTTCCTCTACTATACTATACGACAGTGAGCAGGGACGTGGAAAACTGGCTATATTTAATTCATCTGCATTCTTGTAAATTCAGCCCTTTTTTTAGCAGATTCATGCCACTGAAAGAGGATCTTGTATGTAGGGAGGGCTGTCTCTCTCTCTCTCTCTCTCTTTCTCACTCTCTCTCTCTCTCTCCCTCTCCCTCACTCTCTCAATCTCTATCTCCTCCCCTCCCCTCTGTACTCTTTTTCTCATTTTCCCCCTTCTCTCTCTCTCTTTCTCTCTCTCTCTCTCTCTCTCTCTCTCTCTCTCTCTCTCTCTCTCTCTCTCTCTCTATCATGAACGCGTGCATTCGTTCTTATTACCCTCATAACGGTGAAGCTATGCCTCCTAAAAATCAGGACTGAGAGTAAAGATATTTGCCAAAATGCTGCTGTAGTATACCACATAGGCCTAAATACACTGAATAACTCAATATGCATGATATACAAATAAGTAGGAATGTATGCACGTTTGTGAAAATACTGCTTATGAGAGTAAATATAGTGTGAATGGTGACAACATGTGAAATATATCCCATACCTCGCAATCATTACTGGCCTTACATAACATATTTTTGTTTTCATTAATTTTTACATTGCCACGAATCATTTTAGAAATTCATGCGCCCTGGAGGTCTTTTCTTCCCTCTTTCTTCCCTTATTCGTAGGCAAGCATTTCTCTGTTGCAGATTTCTACGAGAGCTAACTAAACAATTGTTGTTGTTGTTGTTGTTGTTGTTGTTGTTGTTGTTGTTGTTGTTGTTGTTGCTGGTACTAAAGGAAATGAGGAAATTACTGAGGAATCGGCTGGAAATGATGGAGACATGCCAAAATACATTGGCCTTGAACCTGAAGACGTCATCGCATTCGTCAAGTGTCATTCCCAGCACCCCTTTTTTTCCCCAAAAAGACATTTTCTAGCAATTTCTTCCCGTATTAGATTGTTTTCTAAACATAGCTCACCATGCATATCTGCATGGATACTTTGTATCTTCTAACAATCTTTTATCTTTAGCCTGATCATGTCTGTTGTGTTTCACACTATTCACTGAAGCACATCTATTGTGCACGAAATATTGGAAAGAAGCACAGCAGTAAATAGTCTTGGCATAAACTCGTCACGTTTAATTTTGCATGTTTATATTTTTTTAAAATCAGATTAGTGGGTTAGCCTGTATGTATCCAATAATTGTGCTGAGGAATGTATTTTGTGATTCTTACAATTTTGGCAAATTGTATCTGGATCTAAATAAACAAACCATCATCCAGTGATTTGTTCAACTACCTTTGCATTTACCCTGTGGCGGACTTCTTCAAGGTCATTGCTACCAGTCACATTTTTGTCTGATCTCTGCTTTGTCAGCTGCGAGCGGACCTTCAGTAAGTTTAGCGTGACTTGATGCTATTGGTAAGAAAGCTTGAAAATAATAAACGCGTACATCGTCATGGTGGAATGAACCATTTTGACAAAAAGAAATATTGCTAGGTCGTTTTGAACCCGGAAGCCCACAAATGGAGCGCCTTCAATTCAAGAAAATCTGCTTACGAAATGTCAGCTCAACACGTGCTTAAGCTGACGAATTATGGCTTTTAAAAAATCGAGCGAGTTCTTTATTATTATTACTTTTTTTTTTCAAGATAGCTGCCAAGTCGGGTATCGAACAATATATACGTGCCACTTGTGCCGCAAAGGGACCAAGAGCTGAGAGGACAGATAATGCTCTTCACCACCCACGAGGTCCTCAGGGTATTCTGGTGTCTTTTCAAATGATTGGCAAGACACGGACATGGCGGGTGCAAAGGGTCAATCGCCTGTGGGCATCAAATGAATATAAGACAAAAACAACAGAATATACCGTATTTTTCCATTGATTATGTGAGATGATTCAAGCTCTATCTCGTTAAAAAGCTTAGTATCTTGGAGGTTACCAACGGAGATTGGAACCTTTTATTCAAATTATGGGGGGTGGGGGGGGNGGGGGGGGGGGGGATGGGGTTGAGGAGTGGGCAGGGAGGAGAGTGGGAGGTTGGCGGGAGCGGGAGGAATATATCAGAATCTATCATTTTGAAGCTTGTAGAAGAGGAGTTTTTTTTTTTTAATGTCGTACTGCCAGGTTGGCCATTCATGGCTTAACGGAGTTGCTTTTTTTTTTTTTTTTGAAAAGTCAGTCTCCCTGGCAGTCATTACGTCATCTCTTTCCAGTCATGATTACCTTGTGAAAAGGGCCAGTTTACGTTACTATTTACTTCCTAAATCAGATCAAATGACTTTCAGTAACAATGACTCCGTGTTATTGCAGAATATTTTACCCTGTAACAATGACTCTGCTTTACTGCAAGTCTTCAGGCACAGAAGAACACCTGCTGTTGATTGCCGTAATTTGAAAAACATGGCTACTTGGTGGTGACATCATTCGCCATGGCAACCAGTTCAAACATAACACCGAACTTCCTGAAAGACACGGGCGACTAAAATAGAACCAGAAAGGAAATCTGTGTTAAAAGGAGGGGAAGAAACTCCGTGGGTATGGCTGCATCCCACTGGTTCTGCAGCTGGATACCCATCTGTTTGCTTCTTTTGCTCTACATAACTACATTTTCAGAAATTAAAAACAACACCAAAAAGATATGTCCGGATAGGGCTTAAAATATAGAATGTTACCAAGGAGTTTTACACGCAAGCTAAAAACTATGTCGTTAGCTTCACATTTTTCATTCTCTATACTAGAGTACAGGACGGCTCTGTTGATTTTTGCTGCAATACCACTTAATCCATCACTATAGTAACACAAATTATCTCTTTCGTGTTGTCTCGGGTTATTCATAACACACAAATCTAACAAAAAACAGCCTTTTGTGTCCAGCCTACCACGGTTTCCGATGCTGGAATCGACTTGACATTTGACAATTTGACACGTGGACACATTCCTTTCGTCGGTTTCGTGACCACTACTGACGTGAAAATATTTTGTCAACCTTTTTTTAAGCGGTAATTTCTTTCTTTGTAACCTTTTTTTTTTCGGATTTCTGTTATTTCCAGTTAATTGTTTACTGTCGATCAACAGCGGTCTGTCTCGTCAACGTGAATATAACGCGTTAGTGCAGTTTTATTTTGTTGTTTTGTTGTTTTTTTTATTGGGAGAACAGTTCTTAAGAAATATTAATGTCGAAGTGTAAGGAGAGGAAATTAGCCAATATTGACCTTTAAATGTGATGGTCCCAAAAGGAGAGCCAAAGAGCCAATCGGTTATTTGGGAGCCAAGGGCTTTAAAAGAGAGCCAAAAGAAAAAAAAAAACGACAAAAACTAGTAGTTGGGTCTAAAAGAGCTATGTCTGGCAATCCTCATATATCTTGGAAGAGTCCCAGAACTGTGCAAAATGAGCATAAAGTATTTGTAAACGTAGATAACGTAGTGTCTGAATCGAATTGAAACCTCAGCTGGTTCACTGAAAGAGAAAAGAACAGCATTCTTAAAATGAAAAAGAAGAGAATATAAAACTGAAATCTCTAACTTCATATAATAATCTAGAATTGTCTTTCAACGCTGAGAACATAGGAAATCCCATATTGATTGATTAAATAATTGTTTAATCCCCTGCTCCTACACCCTGGGTACGCAATAAAGAAAATTAAAAGTAAAACAAAACTGATATTTCAAATTCTGTATGAAAACTGTAAGATGAGTAGCTACTCTTTGTTCTTTACCCCGTTAGCGGGGACTATTTTGTACATGCAGTCATAGAGAATTGGTTTGATTTTGAAATATAAACCAGATATCCATGCCATGAACTGATGCCCGTATATTATCTTAAGGCAGTCAGGTTTCAGCTAATGAAGCCGAAAGTAAATGCCATACTGTTATAATATTATGAAAATTTGAAGGATGTTTCTCTTTCTTTTTCCCTTCGGAGGTCATTATAATAAAATATTCTTATCTTTCCGTGTCTGCAAGATATCATGGCATTGAAACATTGTTTAAACTCTTAGCCTGACACAATATATCGTGCTCTACTCATCGCCTAGCTCTGCATTTTTGCGTTGAACTGGTTAAAGAATTTCATGTTTTGTGGAACTCACAGCCTGGCAAATCTCATATTGTTAATGACAGCTGTACTGTATGGCCAACTGACCTATCGAGAAAACTTCACTTCTGAGGTATGCCGTTTAAAAATTTCGACATATGAATTAAGTCGAGGCAGGTGCACAAAATGTGCAAGATATTTCAGTTCAAAACAGTCCGAAATTAAGCTCCTTGCCTCGGAGTACACGCTTTGTCGAACTGATTGCCTTGAACTACACATTTATGAGTTCATTGCCTGGCTCTAAGTAATTCGTTGAACTCCTTCTCAGACTTAAGACGAAGCTGGTGTTCTTCTCCAGTGTATTAGTTTTCATTATCTGAGTCCTCTATTTCGTTATTCAACTTGAATTGTCAGTTCAATTTAGTGTGAGTCTTCTGTAGACAGCTAAATTAGCGACTCTGTCACTATCAGGCTTCTGACATTAAACAGTGTTCTGTGTTTTAACATTTTTAATGTGTGTGTGTGTGTGTGTGTGTGTGTGTGTGTGTCTGTGTGTCTGTGTATCTGTGTGTATGTGTGTGTTTATCTGTGTGTGTGTGCGTGTGTGTGTTAGTCAGTCTGTCTGTGTGTCCGTGTTTTATAGATACACAGTATTAATAACTGACCTTTCGGAGCGAATGCAATACATACATGAATGTCAGAAAATGTTGTCCGTGCTTGATATCAAGTATATTATTATGGATGTGGCATTCCACTCTTATTCACTGAGGCGAATAATACCAAGTTATGATCTGTACTGGTTCAGTCATCTCTGTGGCTTTCATCGCCTCCATTAACTCAGTGCACTTCTATTAGAAGTTCATTTCCACATAAAAATAACGTCAGGCATAGTGAAGGAAAGAAACCAAAGGAAAGCGAAAAACAAGTGATGTCGCTGTATTGATTCTGTTCCCTTTATCGTTTATATCTCCTCCTTTAAATCACTGCACTTGTATCAGAAATTCATTTCCAAATAGGGACAACATCAGGCACAAGGAAGTCATCAAAACCAAAACAAAACTCAAACAGTGATTTTGCCTTACAGAGTGTCTTCAGAAAGAAAAACAAAACAGCATACGCCCCTGTCAAGAGTGTCGTGGTAAATTGATGTATTACGGTTGACGTTTGAAAGGAAAATGCGATTGTTTATGCTTGCCACCTTAATGTACGATGAACGTCATGCGATCACGAGCTGGAGATCGTAGTCATGTCGTGACAGATGCCACTTGAGAACTTGTCTCTCAACGATGGCATTCGGAATGGACTTAGATCTCATTTGAAACAAATCGATTCTGGTTTATCCTGGATGATGAAAAGTGCGTTTTCTACACTCGGGTATAATACTGCACTGCTGCTTCTTGAAAAGCATTTGTCGCCCAGTTCTGCTCTGGTCAGTAGATAGTTCTACGGCAACCATTAAATACGAAGTAAAGAACACACCAATCAGGGGGAAAACGTAAGTGAAAAAAAAAGCTTGTAGTTTTCAAGGTTTATATAGAATACTAAATCAATTCCCCATTCTCCGAATGGGGTTGTCATGGGTGGACAATGGAGGATAACAGTAGTAACAGTAACCTCCTTGACAGCTACAGAGACAGAAAACAACACTTTAAAACTGAGCTCGCACCTAATCGCACTGTAATTGAACGTCCAGGGAGCCATTACAAAAGCTGACCTTGGCAGCCGAAGGAGATCCGAACTTACCGAGTATATATAAACATTCTGTAATGTCTTCATTATTGTACATATTTTTGTGTGTAAAAATGCCCCGGAGACGATCAGTAACAGGTAGTGCATGAAGTCTGAAGGCCACAATCAACATTGATGGAAGAATAGGAAAAAGCCCGGGGGAATGTAGTAAAATTCCTTTTATTAGTATAGATCCTGAAAAAAAATATTTATGTAATTTAGCCAACAATGTAAGCGAATCGCAAATTAGAAGAGTCGAATGTATCGAGCTGAAATAGCAAAAGTCTCCTTTTCTGAGCTCTGAACTGCTGGTTGTACATCTTTTTTTTTGTGGACCAGCATTGTTTTCTTGTATCTGGTTAATGCACTGACCCGCTGGTGATGGCTGACATTGTTTTGTCTTCCGATGGCTTAGGTTTGTATTATAATGTTAACTTTGTACACGTCCATAACAGCAAAATCATCGCCTACTAGTCAGTTTCTCGTACCATCATTTTGGAGGGGGTTTTTTTGTGTTAATTTTTTCATTATTAATTTTATCTATGGAAAGCTCTTATCAAGCTTTATACTGCAATTAAAGCAAAGATTACAAAGACGACCAAAGGTAAAGATTTTAGCTTCCCTTCAACCATAGTTCAGACTAATTTAGATCCCATTTATACAGAGTCTGCTTTATAGAATGTCAATCCTGGGAGACTTGTTTTCTTGTTTCTTTCAGACCTGCTTGTCCATACAATGTTTGCCATGTTGTTGTTTTCGTTGTTGTTGTTGTTGTTGTTGTTGTTGTTGTTGTTGTTGTTGTTGTTGTTTTGTTTTCTTGTATCCCATATATTCTTCTCTTCATGCAACACATTTAATACATTATCGCTGGCCTCTTAGGCCTGGCCACTGGTCTCAAATCCCAGATCACCTCGTAATGTATTGTGATCTTTGAATACATCGTCCGTTGTTTTGCTCCAGCTTAGCTTTGTTTGTGCCATAATCCATTGTTTGTCTCTGAAGCTTTATGCGTTTCTTCCTCCCTCATCTGCCGTTTATACTTTGCGTTCCCATCTCGTGCCATCGATCTAGACCCGCTGCCCATTATCTTCCTGGGCCGCTTACGAATATCTTGTGTATACGAGGTCATGTCTTGTTCTGTTCCTTCTTAGCTGTATTTATGTCATAACAAATTTTGATTTTCTTGCTGTGTAATCTTTCCGACCCCACTTTTCTTCGGTATAGAATCTAATAGTTTCCATCCGAGTGCCATCTACCATTTTCTGGCCATTTTTCTTACCAAGCCCTGGACAACTTGCAAATTCTCTTTGGTAATAAGGGTCATTTGTCTTGATTTGTCCCTGCTAAGCTGTATTTATGCCATAATAAATTTTGATATGTTTTTGCTGTGCAGTCTTTCCGAGACCACTTTTCTTCAGCATAGAGTCTTACAGTTTCCACTGAGTGCCATCTAATATTTTCTGCCCACTTCTCTTACCAACCCCTCGAAAACTTGCGACTTCTTTTTCCTAAGGCCGTGTATCTTCTTGTTGTTCCCGCTTAGTTGTATATTATTATTTGCCATAACCCTGCCTGGATCTCTGATGTTTAATAATTTTTTTTTCTGCTTTCACTGTTCACCACGGTATAATTCATTCATCCTATGTCATCTTCTTATTAACCAGCACTTGTCCATTCAAAGATCACGTGTGAATGTCTTATATCATCAAAGATCACGTGGTTGTTGAATTCCAGCTTACTCTTGTTTCTGCCTTAATCCACCGTTTTTTTCTCGATTTATCCTTAGCTTTATTCCTGCCTATCTGTCCATTAAAATACTATAGCAAGTGTCTCTTAAATGTCATCGACCAGTAACTGCTGACCATATTTTTCAACAACTTCTGGACAACTGGCGAATTTCATGAGTGCACGAAGAGCTTGCATCATGTTTTGTTCCTGCTTGGTTGTATTTGCGCCAAAACCATCATGAATCTCTGATAATTTGTAGCCTTCCATATCCCCCCTCCCCTGTTATTTCTCAGTACAGCAGAGTACAGATATTGCCTGCACTTCGGGACCGACCAAAAGTGTACTTATTAACATATGTGTATCACCCATACCCAAATCCTTATGAAGATGAACAGTGAAGATGGCAGAAGACTGAACTTTCGACGTAAATGGCAACCGAAACAATCATAGTCACTAGCGAAACAAGAATATAATCGCACTCAGAAGGTGAACGTTGGCCGCCTCCTTCTTTTTGCCCCTGAAATCAGGCACATCCGCTTTCCTTCCTCCCCCCCNCCCCCCCCCCCTTCCCCCTCCTTTTCCCAAACAATTTGTTTTCAGTTTGCAATACTACTGACCCATTCTGAATCATTTTTCGTATCAATTCTACTTAACTAGTGATCGTCTTGTGTCCCATGAGGCAATCCGTCTTGGTTTTTTTTGTTTTTTTTTGTTTTGTTCCTGCTCTGTCGTGTTTGTGCCTTAATCCATCTGTAGTCTCCGATGGTTTATCATCTTCTTTCCGTTCCCAGCATTGTCCACGAAGCAATATTTACCCAATGCTTTGAATCCATGAACTGGCACTTGTCCTCTCTACACCACTGTTAATGTCTTGTGTTGTCAAAGATTACATGTTTTGTTGCGTTCCTGCTTACTTGTCTTTGTACCGTATTCCAGTTTGTTTTGAAAGCCCTGTAGCGGTCGTCCTGCCCTATCAGTTGTCCATAATATGGATTTCTATCTAATACCTTCTACTTATAAATGCTGACCATTTTTTTCTTATCACGGCCTGGACCACACGTGAATTTCAAGTGTTCATAATTATTAAGTGTCTTATTTTGTTCCTGTTTAGTTGTGTTTGCGTCATGATCAACCAAGAGTCTTAAATCTCCAACCTCTTTTCTTTCCCTTTTCTGTTGTCAAGTATAATAGTTTCTACCCGGTGCTCTGGTCCCATTTCTGGCCATTTTAACCTACCAATCCCTGAACTTGTTTTATTTCTTTCTGTTTCTTTGTGTTCGCGCCATAAACTAGTTTTTCTTTTGTTTTGTTCTATAATCTTCTTTCTACTCCAACCGTTGTCCTCGGAACAGTTTTCATCCAATGCCATCGCCCCATTAATTGACATATGTCCACTCATAATAGACCACTTGTGAGGGCCTTGTGTCGTTAAAGATCACGTGACTTGTTTTGTTTCTGCTTACTTGTATTTGTACTACAGTCTATGAATTTCCATCTAATGGCTTCTACCCACAGCTACTGACTATCCTCCTCATCAACTCTTATACCACTTGTGATTTTTTTGCTCTTACTATACTCAAGTGTCTTGTTTTATTCACTAAGAAGTCTCAGTCATGAGTCTCAGTCTTTAGCCTCTCTCTACCCCACGCCTGTTCACTAGTACAATAGTTTCTACCCAATGCTGTGATCTCATTTAAATTACTGGCCAGTTTACGAAAGAACTCCATATCATATGGTATTGTTTTGTGTACTTTAAGACCACGTGTCTTGTTTTGTTCACGCTTACTTGTATTTGTGCCATAATCCATCATTTTGTCTCCGATATTCCATAAGCTTTATTCCGTTCCCACAGTTCTCCAACACAACAATTCCACCTAACGTCATCGACCTTTTATAATTGTCGTCCCTCTTCCACAACAACTTCTATAGAAGAATAATTCGTGAAGACACGCCATTTCCTCATATGTCCCTCACAGCATTGCACTACACGTCATTGTCAAAGCATCCGCAGAGAATTGGAATCATTATCTCAGAATTCTCAGCCAAATGAGTTCATTCAGTAAAGGCAATAGGGCGAGCAAGAGATGTCAGGACCTGTTTTTCAACTTTCCCAACCTGTTATTTGCATCACTGTTGGCCTGGCTAGGAGAATCTCGTGTGTATAAATAAAGATCATGATTTCGTCATTTTTTTGGTACACACGCACCACTTTTACAGCATCGACTGGTGACGCCACGTAGATTGTTTTTTGTTGTTGTTTTTTTTAATAAGACCACACTGGACCGCCTCTTAGTCTGTTGTGATGTCATTTTTAATATGGTGGACACAGAATATATATATTCACTAATGTATAACGTTTGCCTTTTGTAGCAAGTAGTTTTAAATAGTTAGCAAATAGCTTTTGAGGCCCTCTTGTAAGTGTCAAAGCCACCTTTTGATGAACATTTGAGAACTTGCGGAAATAACGATACCATAGTTAGAATATACCAATATACCAGTTATTACGAGTATATCGTGAAGATTCGTTCTACCAGTATACCAGTTGCTGTATCACAATGAATCGCTCTACCAATATATGAATATCAAAACTGAATAAAATAATAATGCAGCTTTTATTCTGTAGTCGTGAGCATAATTGTGTGTGTGGTTTTTTTTCTTGCTGTCCACACCTCTGGAAATATCTGAATTCCCTGTCGTCCGCGTTAAAGAGATAATCTTTATTGCCACTAGATATACATGCAATGTCCAGTCTCTAATTCTGTGCTGTTTTATTCCTCCTGTGTCTGTAAATCATAAACAAAAGCTAAAGAGAGAGACAGAGAGAGACAGACAGAGAGAGAGAGAGACAGAGAGAGAGTGCGTGTATGAGTATAAGCAAGTGTCTATAATGTGTGTGTGTGTGTTTGTATGTTTGTGTGTGTGTGTGTGTGTGTGTGTGTGTGTGTGTGGTGTGTGTGTGTGTGTGTGTGTGTGTGTGTGTGTGTGTGTGTGTGTGTGTGTGTGTGGGTCCATGCAAGCGTTTATCCGAACACCACGCTTGTATGTTTGTATGTGTATGTGACAGCGAGACACAGAGACGGTCCTGAAATAGAGATAGAGAAAGAGAGAGAGAGAGAGAGTGAGCTTAGCTTGTGTAAAAAGTGTATGTTTGAAAGAAATATTATCAACGCCTATTTAAAAACCCTCACAAGATAATAACGTGGTGGCTCCCCGATCTCTCTATAACGACAATGTTTCTGTCGCCGTTCTCTATAATAACCTGACCACCGTGAGCAAGGTAAACGCTGCGTGAGTTCGAACAAAGCCATCATTAAGTCTGACCTGGTTGTTCCTTCTCTACCTAGCCATAACGGTCTCTATTTTTCTTCATTTATTGATGCAGTTGCTGCTGCTGCTGTTGTTGTTGTTATTATTGGTGGTGTTGTCGATTTGCTCGATGCCTTGTTTAACGTTTTATGATGAGGTTATAGGGAGAACGCAGGACGTGGAACTTAGATACTGGTTATTCAATCAGTGGTTTTCAAAGTTAGATTCTGATGCCATTGATTTGAAATTTTGGGATCTGTCTTATACTGTAGCTACTGCTTAAGCAAAGTTGAAATCTGCTTGCTTTTTACTACAGATATTAATGTAGTAAACATTACGCACCCTTCTCCTTGCTGTTCTTTACTGAGGAGTGATTTCAATAATAATATACCAATGAGAGCTTCTTGCACACTAGCAGATTGGATGAAACTAACAGTGCGAGCTGTAAGATTACCAAACAAAGCATTGTTACCTTATTCATGCAAGTGATTTTTACTAATTTTCAGCAGTATACAGGAACAAGGTTAATAATATATCCCCGATTATCATTATTCCTCTAAAAGAGAATAAGGATTTTCTTAAGGCTGGATCGAATCTTAAAGCCAAGCAAAACATGAGAACCGCCGGTATCAGCTTCCTAGTCGCATTGTTGTGTGAAGTTTTATATTTCTACCAGGACATCGACGACCAATAGCCCCCCTACGGACTATCTCTCTGCTTGGAATATATATAGTGAGGATAGCGCTTTTATTCATCTAGAAATCGATACGTCTGGCATTTTTCTTCCATCCAGAATCAGTGCATTTTTTACAGCCTTCAAGAAATCCAGGAACAAAGAAGAAAATGAGTGCTGGCTAGTTCCAGCTGCTTCTATTTTCAGGCTTTTCTAAGTTCTCACTACGGTAACGTCAAAAGTCTTTCTTCGCCCCTGCAGTACAGCCACAAATAAAAAATGGGGAAAAAATAACAAAAGTATTTCAGCGATATGTTACAAAAATATGCGAGACCAGCGTAAGACGCTTATATTATTTATACTGTTACCTCGTTAATGTTCTTACGAATGAAGAAAGCCTGAGTTATTCCCACTACCTGCAGACAGAAAATAATTCCTTGGGTTTCTCCAGTCATGTGATCTCTTTGTTTTTGGAAAATGCGTCCTTTTCGGTAACATGATTATCGTTGGGACTTCAGAGTCTCTGCAGGATAGCAATAATTTAATGTTTTTCTTAAACCACAGATAGCCTATTCATACTTCAGTCCCTATCCGCGTGGTTTCTGCGTAAGGCTTCCCAGTGCCAGTTTTAAATTTCATTTTTTTGAGCTTACGTCAAAAGAAAATGGCGGGAGCATCTTACGTCAAAAGAAAATGGCGGGGCATAAATCAGACAAAGGCGGAACGGAATGGACAAACTTCTGATCTTTGACGTAGGTGGGAACGGTCAATGGGACCCCTGGGGTGCTGGTACAGTTCAGACGCGTTTTCGTGCCGCGTGACAGATTGGCTTCTTTATAGCGGCCTGTACCACTTCAGCTTTCGTCAGACGTCTCCGGAAATCTTCGACTAATGAATCCCTTCTCCTTATCCACGTTCACTCCATCTGCTTTCTTTTCGTTTTTTCGCACTCGTAGGGTTGAGGGAAGATGTGGAAAATGAACGAATCCAGAAGGAATGGAAATGGTCTGCTGGGAAAGGGCGAGGTCTAAAAGAGGCAGAGTGGACACAGAAACCATGATGGTCCATCTTACACTATCCGTCTGTCAAGCGCTCGGGGACAGAAATGGACCCGATATACTTTATCTCTTTGACTTCTGAATACGGTCAGTGTTAGGGTCAGTGAACGCGATATTTCTCATCGTTCCAACGTTGGATTGCATTGATTGTCTTTAATGTCTCGTAGGACAAGGCGGAGACCTGTTCGAAGAGCTGACTGACTGCGTCGCTCCGAAGTTGGAAGTTAAGAAGACAGAGCTTCTCCTCCTCCATGTGTGCCCTTCTGATTTATATATATAACTTACTTAATTACTGTGCCAGGACGACGAAAGTAAGACTTCACCGCATACAAGCGTGAGTTAGTCAAGTGACACCAAATGTTAAAAGAGGTTGCTATGCAGGGGCATAACTTGCTTAATCTAAAACATTTCATAATTTCATATTTGCAAAGTACTCAGGTCTGCGAGCCAATTTGCCATAAAAACTATGATAGAGGTTTGCATTGAGTATAAGGATTGAGAGCTCGCGCATTAACAATGGGATCTCATACCATTGTAAGTATTACATTAACTGCATGTTGAACGCTACTAAACGTGCATTCAGCACCGATGCCGTAACGGTGGTAGCAAAGATCTCATCGTAAATGCGCTAGGCTCTGTTATGTCGAATGTCTGGAGTTCGAAGTCAGGTGGTCCTACGCCGAGTAATCTACAAACAGATGCATCAAAATATACATGTAGATCTATAGATAATCCTCTGCACGATGTAACCAGCATTTATGTGGAAAACGTCAGTGATTTGGGCTGAGAAGACGAGGAAAAGACGCGACATGCACACAAAGTTCC
The DNA here is from genome assembly GCA_033807755.1 of Ellobium chinense. NCBI lineage: Eukaryota > Metazoa > Mollusca > Gastropoda > Ellobiida > Ellobiidae > Ellobium > Ellobium chinense. The sequence continues at coordinate 2,607,514 of JAWQUT010000021.1, read as the reverse complement.
CATTTCCTCTCTCCCCATACCATTGCACGCACAGAAAATGACTCTTATTTCTCGTTACTCTCCGCTGATACGGCCCCTTATTGCAAGCCCACAATTGGGCATTGGATATCAATATTATTTTATTACACATGTATGTGTGTGTGTGTGTGTGTGTGTGTGTGTGTGTGTGTGTGTGTATGTGTGTGTGTGTGTATATATACGAGAGTGTGAGTTACGTCTTTACTACGGGTGTTGGGCATTTCCATAATGTAATGAGCTGGAGCTCTGTCACTTGGCCGTGGACTTCCCCTTGACGTCAATACGGGAATGGTGCAATAGTGACATGATAAGTGCCCAGGGGCGGATCTACGGTTTTGTAAGACTCCCCTCCCCC
>JAWQUT010000021.1:2593775-2604243 GCA_033807755.1 Ellobium chinense | reverse complement strand
GGGGTTGGAGAGGGGGGGATGCAAGGGTGCTGGTGGCTACGTCTCTGCCTCCATCACTGCTTTCTCTCTTGAGATATCTTTTTATCTCGAGGATTCATTTCAAAAGCTGTCCATTCTCCCTTGTAATGATTCCAGCTAGCTACAATAGAGGCTCTAAATGGGCTAGTAATGATATTTTATAGGCATAATTATGACGAATTATGATATTATGTGTTGACCTTGAGTTATGGACGCTTAAATGTCAGAGGTATTAAAATTTGTGTAGTTGGATTTAGAACTGGATAAACATAGCAGTGATATCATTTTCCCTGTCTTGAAATTAATTTTCTTTCTTTCTTTCTTTCTTTCTTTCTTTCTTTCTTTCTTTCTTTCTTTCTTTATTCATTTATTTATTTTTTTTTCTTTCTTTCCTTCTTTATTTCTTTATGTCTGTCTTTCTTTCATGTTTCTTCCTTCTTTCTTTCTTTGATTTTTTCCTTCCGTTTTTTTATTTCTCTCTATCTCTCTTTCGTTTCTGTCTTTCTTTCTTTTTTTGTGTTATTTAAGTTTCCTTCCTTTCTTCCTTCCTTCCTTTTTTTCCGTTTTCCTTCTTCCTTTTTTTTCTGTTTCCTTTATGTTTTATTCGTCCCTTCCCTTTTTTTGTTTGTTTCACTCTTTCCTTTTTTCTTCCTTCCTTTCATTATTTCATTTTTTTTCTTTTCTATCTCCTTTCAGTAACCCCTGGTGCCTAAAACATTAATGGATTCTTTAACATTGCATGCCATTGTAAAACATTTTTATCGGTGTCCTGGCTCTAAGCCAGGCTTGTGTATTATCCCGCCCCGTGCTGTTTTCATGTCTAAATAACTAAATGGCCAGTTTTCAAAACGTTTTAGCTCCACTTGTTCTTTCCGCGTGAGACTCATGTATTATCATCATTATGTCTTCGCTGCCTTTGATATTTCCACAGGTAATGGCATCAAAGACGGAGTTCCATTTCATGCACGCCGGAGTTCCCCATGCACGGTCCAAGAGGAGTGTCCCCCACACGCGACAGTTGCGGGTGCATCCTGAGGTAAGGAAGAACACTGTGTGAGTGAGAGAGGGTGGGAGAGAGGGAGTGTGGGAGGGAGTGAGGGAGTGGGAAAGAGGGAGTGGGTAGGTGAGGGAGAAAGAGAAGGAGTGAGTGAGTGAGTGAGTGAGTGCGTCAGTCAGTCATTCATTCAGTCAGCAGTTTGTCAGGCAATCAGTTCGTCAGTCAGCCAGTCACAGTCAGTGTATGTGCGCGTAGGAGTGTGCGTCAGTCAGTCGTTCTGCTACATGATATGCATATGATTATACTGCACAAGAACCTTTATGACTTATACAGAATGCGTTTATCGACCACCAATGTAAAATGTTGCAGATTATTAAAAGATCTATTCACCGCACACTATTATTTCAGCTGACCTACTGCCTAGGTAACAAAGGGCCGTAATTCCATCCTATTAATTTATACAATATTCATGTGATATTTGACCATGCGAAGAAAGTCATTACTTTCCCTGGATTTTCTCTAAGAAAGGCTATAGTTATAATAAGGAGGGCATAAAAGCGATATTAATTCTGGTATATTTTGTGAAGAGTTAACATTAATATATGTTAGGCTGGGTCATAGTGTCAGACATCCCTCAATCTCTTCCCCTCTCTCTCTCTCTCTCTCTCTCTCTCTCTCTCCCTCTCTTTCTTTCTTTCTTTCTTTCTTACACTTTCTATCAATCACTCTCTCTCTCTCTCTCTCTCTGTCTAGCTATCTCTCTTTCGAGGTCTCTCTCTCTGCACCTATCTCTGTCTCTCTATCTCTCTTTCTCTTTCTCTCTCTCTCTCTCTCTTTCTTTCTCTCTCTCTTTCTCTTTCTCTTGCTCCTCTTTCGTATTCGCCATTTCTGTATTCTTTTCAAGATGTTATTCGTTCTTTGTTTTGTAATTTTTTAATTTGATTTTTAAAAGTCTTCTCTGCGACTGTTCTCATAACTTCGGTTTCACCTAAGTCGCCTACCTGCCTGTTTGTCCCACTGTCCGTCTTCCCATCGGGTGTCCGACTCTCTGTTATTTCGCTGTCTATATGTCTGTCTCTCTACTTGTTTCCATTGCTGCTTAATACAAATTTAATCTCCAACACCTTCACTACATTTTCTGAAAGGGAGATATCAACTTGTTGACATTTTCAGACTACTTTAACCCTTTAAGGGCAAGGTTAACACGAACACGATTCGTGTAAAGTGGGGTAAACAACCAGAGTGGTCAAATTTGGTCGATGTTTCGGTAGCCACTGCAAAAATATCTGTCACATAAAGATATGCCCTGACCCGTCTTGTACCAGAACTTATTTATGGTTTCATATTTATGCCATGATAGATAAAGTCTCAATAGTTTATTTTTAATTATTTTTTCAAATGTGGGAGATCTGTCTAATAGAAATTCTCACTATGTTTAGTACACATTCTCAATACAGAAACGTCATAAAGTCAGCATTTAAAGGTTTAAATAAACAGCTCTTATCTTAGTGCTGTAGCATTATTTTCGAGATACCACGTCTTTAAACCAAAAATCTCGAGTTCTATTTATTCATTTGCGACAACTTTTGCTACAGAATTCAAAGGCCATTTAATATGTTATAGCTATTCCTCTGGTTTGTAACAAATTTTTTACTGCTGTCTGCCAGTTTAGCACGATGCATCCAGAAAAGGCGTCAGCCACATTCCGTGTTTAACGCCTATTCTTCTCCCATGACGTCACTGCAAGCTGATCTGGGTTCCATCTCGTATTGAAATGGCATCTTAGAATGGCCCGNGGGGGGGGGGGGGGGGGGGGGGGGGGGGGTTAAGGTGATGTAACGAGGGTCGAGTTCGGCTTGAGGGGAAGAAACAGGAGAATTGGTTCATTGAGAGCTGACAAATTAGATATCGATTCAGGCGAAGGCAAGCAGATATAAATAAAGGGCCATTTGAGGGATGTGTGAGTTGGGAATGATAGAGTTAGGGTATTAGAGTGAGGCAGGGCCACTGATGTGAATGTCACATTCCTTACCATTCTCTCCACTGGTGGAACGAAATGGTTTTATAATTTTTGTAAACATACGAAAGCAAATGAAATAATGGAATTACCTCCTGAAAATCTTTTTTGTCCACATTTGTGTGTTGGCATGGGAATACAGGGCACAAGTGCACGTTTTTGGATATGGAATAGTGGTATCATTGGAAAGAGGATGTACTGCTGAGTATTGGTTACTCCAAAATCCCAATGTTGAGAAATCGAGCTTTAAAGTTGGCATTTCACTTAAAGTTTCAGGGTCGTTTAACATAATTAATTTTACAAAATATATCAGTTGAAATCGCGCACAAGACTGCTTCCATAGATTCAAAAATGGGCAAAGACTGTCAATCTGCAAAAATCTAAAATTACATAAAATTTCACCTACCACCCAAAATTTGCCTATTCTTCACTCTGCTGGTTGCATCTTCCTCCCGGTTTTCCCATGCCGTAACACATTTTTATATTGTCTGTATGAAGTCGCACTACATACAGCAGGTCATATGCAGACTGAGGTACCGGTTATAACCCCTTTTGTCACTGCTATGGTGAATACAGATTTCTAATTAACAATAAATACGATTCTTAGAAGTGACGGCTTTGTATTAGTATCATCCTCCTTTACAAGCCATTACAGGATGGCTGGAGGAAACACGAAAGACCCAGTCTATTTTTATAGATCGAAAGAGAACCTATGATTATTTTTATGTTCTTTCATTAGAGATTAGAGATTTTCCCTGATAAAAATCAATAATGTGGCCATTTTGAAATCACAGAGCCATTATGTAACGCTTAAGATTCGCCAGGATGGGAAAGCTACATTGGGATCTGTATATATGGTGACCACGGTTTTTCCTTAAGCTGCCTCCTAGATGGATTGTCTCCTTACAAAGTTTAATGGTTTGGATCAAGCTATAAAAAAGCCATTCATCTCTAATTTTCAAGTTAGTGTTCCTTCGTCTCAGGCTTGGGATTGACAGTTCAGCTCAGTTAAGTTTATTTGGGAACTACCTTTTTACAGCGATGGCGCAGCCGATCAGGATGATGTGGCTTCGCGTCCGCGTAAACTTATGAATATATTTATATAAAGTTCATGCAAGAGAGCTTGCGCATTAACGAAGGGATATCTTACAATCATAAGAATTACATTCGCGCATTGGCCCTGATCGACATGAAGGGTTAATGCTGAATGCACCCTTCGTAGTATTCAACATGCAGTGTTTATGTAATTCTTACGATGGTAAGAGATCCCATCGTTAACGCGCAAGCTCTCAATAATTGGTCAGTTTATAACACGAGCAAGCTGACGTCACCAAATAGAACTTCAACAGTTAATGTGGCGACGCGTGAAATCATACCTCAGTGATTTTAACACAAATACCGCGATACTGCTTGAATGTACGTCAGTTTTGATTTGGTCTTCTGTTTTCTTGATTCCCTTTACAACTACAATACTATAAGTTTATTTCCAAGTTGTTCTTAAATAACATTATTATGTTAATCAAACATAACTCACAGAACTAATATAAGATGACACAGGTGACATACATAGAGTCCCAAACAAACAATAATGATCACTAACAGGACCTAAACAATGATGGTTGGGTCGGAATGGGACAAATTCGCAATAGGGCCTAAACAAACCAATTGAATCTGGATGGGACATATTAGCACTAGGACCTAAACAAAACCAGTTGAATCTGAATGGGACACATTCGCAAGTTTTTATTTCCTACCATTAGCCACGCATGTGAACCAACGTGACCCGTCATTATAATCATTCATACCGGTTGTAACTTATTTTGATCCAAAGAACGAGTCACGAAAATGCTGCCTAATTACTGATACTAAAACCTTGAGCCTTTCTGGCACGTCAGATTAGACTTACGCAATCCTGGTATCCAAACAAAACCGTAAGTAATGGCGTTTTAATAGGACTGTTTTCTCGTAACTGATGTGGAATCCGTACAGCTTCAACAAAATACAGAAGGTTCGGAATGGAAATTGGAAATGTTAAAGTGATGCTGAACTTCGTAAAACAAGTCATTTGTTTGGTCACAATGTTGGTATATGCACAATAAAATCCCATTGGATTTTAATAAGATTTTAAAGACTGTAATTCTGTAAAGTGACATTGCAAGCCGGTTAAAATCCAGAGACAAAGAGAACAGAGGTCAATGGCCAGAGGGAAATGTTCTAAAATGCAATACGCCCCTCGTAATCCACTACACAGGACCACACTATGCTAGCCCACCAACCCCACCCCTTACTTCACTGTAGGGGCGCCAGGGGTGCTAGTTAAGACCTAGGTGTGCCGCGTGTGGAGATTAAAGTGCATAGGGAAAGAGAAGCCAGGCACACTAAAGCACTGACAATACTTTCCAGAAAGAAAAAGATGCCAAAACTATCTGCGAAAAAACATGGAGGAGGGTTCAATAGACCATCAAGTAGAATATATCAGTGTCACCACTTGTAAAGATTTTCCCCAGATGAAAAGTCTATAACTTGGGGGAAAATCGCCTTCCTTGAATTAATGAGGAAAATTGTGAAATGTAGGGTAAATATTGTGTAAACTGTTTGGTATTTTTTTTTCCTTTTAACATTGAAAGTATAGGATTTCTTTTCCACTAAATTTGCTTCACCATCTACAAATTGAAAAAGTCGCTTCGTTGAAAAGGAAAAAGCACATGAACGGAGTGGCAACACTGATGTATCAGCCAATAGGCTACATCACACGTTTAACGTGACTTTTAATGCTAATAGCTTCTTGATATCGGGAACGGTAATCGCCGAACCCCCCTGATAGCTATGAATTAAATACGTCCAGGCTCAGCTGTAGCTATAAATGAAATATGAGGATCATAAAAGTGTCAGCTGGATGCCAGCTTACCAACAAAGAAAATAGCCAGAAAACACGTGAAGTATCGTTTGCCATAAGCCGATTACCAAGTGATCGATAACGCTGTTGTTTTGTGGCTTTTATTGTTTTGTTTTGTTTTTGCCTTTTTTTTGCGCCGTTATCACATTTCGATTTGTTTGTTTCTGTCTGGCCGTATATTACCGTTACGTTCACCTCTCTTGTCCTTTTCACACCAATACCATACACTCACACTGTTTGGTAACAAAATGTTTATTGTGCATTACAGCATCTGTAGGGTTCAAGACCCAAGAAATCTCGAGTAGGCCTTTAATATTGAAAGAGCGATGTTGTATGTTTCATTTAAAGGTAATTATCGCAGCTACAAGGAGCACAAGAGGACTTTTACCCTGTGACTCTTTGCAGATCTGTAGAGTTAATTCGAGGCATAAGTTCAAAGATACACTCGCACAGTTTATTGCACTTCATAGCAGTTATAGACTTAAAGACCTGCAAAATCTCGAGAGGACCTCTACTATTTAAATATCAATGAAATCGCATCAGAAGTTTGATATAATGTTTAATTTAAAAGTAATAACGGAAGTGACCAAGGCATGGGGGAGGAGGTGAGCTCGTATCCTGTAATTTTTCACAGGACTGTAGAGTCTAATTAGGGCCTAAATCTAAGATACAGTCAAATAATTCGAATTTTTGTATTTGGTATTTTAGACAGCAGCAACTGTAGAGTTCAAAATCTATGAAACCTCGAGTATCTTTCATTTCAAGACTCCAAATCTGTTGAAATGAAAAAAAAAAATCGAGATCTTATTAAATATGATATAAATGTAATTAGCGTAGCATGGTGTTACTGTTACTTTGTAACTTTTTTTTTTTGCTGTACTGTTTAAACAGGGGTTTAGATTTAAAAATAATATAATTTGAAAGAAATTATCGTGAAAACCGAGCATGTCTGATTTCTAATCCTGTAACTTTGATATCAACTGCGTCATCCTCGACACACTTAAGAACACAGGTCTTATTAAGGAAGACACGCCATACATACATTAGTCAAGGAGAGAATGACGTCATGACCATGAAGGCTCCCCGCTGATGTGAGATTTATTTGTCCTCGGGGGAGGAGGGGAAGGGGGCCTCAAGATATACCGCGGTGTCAGTTCTGAGGAGGGGGCCTGCCTCAATTTATACTGCGGTGTCAGTTCTGGGGAGGGGGCTCTGCCTCAAAGTATACCGTAGTGTCTGTTCTGGGGAGGGGGCCTGCCTCAGAGTATACCGTAGTGTCAGTCTGGCTGCAAAATACACCGCAGTTAACAACTGAACTGAGAACTGAGTAACAAAACACTGTGTCGTCTATGTTTCCAAAAACAGTTGCAGTAAGTGTCAAGCTTTATACTCGAGATTCCAACTGATTACTCCGTGACTAGACTTCACATCAGTGTCTATGACCCCAAGAAAAAAAAAGTTGTTTCAGTTTCTTTGATGTCGCCTATAGATGTGGGATGTGTGTCCTAAATCTAGTGAGAACGCACATTAATGTTAAATTGTCTCAAGAAAATTGTTATGGTATCTTTCAGTACGTAATGATCTTATTCAGTGCAGATTGCATTTGCGGTAAATAAACTACTGTTGTTGTTGTTGTTATTGTTATTGATATTATTGCCACCAAAAGTACAGTTTGAAATAGCAGTTTTTAAGTATTGAGAAGCAATACATGTATGATCATGGGAATGTGTATAGATGAACACAAAACCTACGACATAGTCAGTACGTGTAGGTGTTGGTCCAAAGTTGCTTTGATCTTCCAATCTAAAATATTATGCAAATTCTGGATTTGGTTCCAGACATTTTATGAGAGAAAATTCTAGGGTTCAAAAAGATACACAAAAGTCATTTTCAAATCAAAGTAGAAGTAGTGCGAAACTTATTATCTGCAATTTCAGAAATTAATGTCTTTTCATTCTTAAAAAGGAAAATCCTGATGCCTCTTCAATAAATCCAGCACTTGGAAGATAATATATTTTGTTCATATCAAATAACTTGCTATTAAATAATCAAAATACACTGTTATAATTTTCAAAAGTTCTCTTGTAGCGACCCAATTTCTGCTTTGTTACGCTCCTTTGCGAGATCAACTTTTCAACAAGATAACCGTATGCTTTCTTAACAAGCAGCTTAGGGCCCTACCAAGTCTCCAAATGGCACTGAGCAGAAGTACTAATAACAATAAGCGATATGTGAAGCAACAGTAATAGTCCTGAAGTTAACATCTTGACATGTGTTGAGAAAGCTTTTTAACCCTTGTAGCGCCACAGCCGGACTTGGTCGCTCTAAATGCTGTCTACGGGTGATGTGGATGGCGGTTTCACTCGTCACTTGCTGCCCTGCCGAGAGAAGTTCTGACCGGTTTATTTCACCCAGTATCAAAGTGATCAGGCGACACCAGTTCCAACGTGGTGTTATCTACAGTCGCAGTCTGGCGCTCTAACTATTATCTATGAGTGATGCAGATGACGGTTTTACTCGTCACTCCCTGCTCAGCCGAGAGAAGCTCGGGTCGGCTTCATTCGCCCAGTGTCAAAGTGATCAGGCGGCACCAGATCCAGTGTGGTGCAGTCAGCTGACGCGGTCTAAGGCTCTCACTGGGTTGAAGGAATAGCGTTACAAGTGTTAACTCTTAGCATCTGCAGGTATAATAATATTATTATGATGGATAACACCCACATTAATGAAACCTTGACATCATGATTTTTCCCTGGCCTTGTGATAGCATTAAGCTAGCGAGACAAGCAAACACCCAACCTGCCATGTTCAACCGCTTACTGTCAGTTGCTCTTTAAAAGAATTGCTTTTTAAAAGACCGGAAAAGACTTCTAATATATTTCTCATTATTGCCACCGAAAGTAGAAAAGGCGTTACATTCCGAAAGCGGAATCATGGAGTAATTAAGATCCATTTGCGAGAACGCCAAGCATAAAGGGCTGCCTGGACTTGTTGCTTTGAATCAAAATAGCATTTGTTAGAGCGACATGGCTCCGCACGTTAGCTTCGTATCTGGCTGATCACGTCGCTCCAGTTGCCAGCACGAGCTCACTTCCGGTGATGCACTGAGTGACCATTAGCGACCCGTCAAGACAAAATGGGCGAGAGAAGTTCAGGAAAATTACATAGAAGTTAGACTTATTTTCGCATGGCGGGTCAGACTGGGTTCATCTGGCTGTTTCTGACGTAGGGGAGAATTAATCTGAGAGGTGAGAGTGAGTGTAGAGTCGACTGAACGAACTGGCGTGCCTCTCTATTCTTGATAGATGGACGCGCTGTAGTGGTTTGGCGCATTACTGCTATTGTTTCAGCATCGCCACATTTGTCTAAAGGTCTGTTGTTTTTTTTAATTCCCCTTCCCTACTCTCTCCCTTTATCTTTCCTAACTTTCTCTTTTTCTCTCCCTCGCTTTCTAATGTACATGGAACACTAAAACGTCCCGCTATTATATAGCCTAATTTACAACAAAATTCATAATTTCTAGTACATGTCTGGATTTGTTAGGCAATACTCTCCTTTGAACGGTTCTTTTCCATGAGCTTTCTCTCTCTCTCTCTCTCTCTCTCTCTCTCTCTCTCTCTCTCTCTCTCTCTCTCTCTCTCTCTCTCTCTCTCTCTCTCTCTCGTTCGCTCGCTCTCTCATCCTCTACCGTCAGTTATTTTAAGCTCACTGTCATCATAATTACGTTCTCATAAACACATGAACATTTTATTAAGACAAACGTGACATATTCTTCGGCCATGTATATTCATAAGTCACCCTGAAAAGACTAGATATATACTTCCGAACACCTACACATCTCGCGATATATATTTTTTTAACAACAGGAAGTCTCTTCCCACAAAAAATATCCAGATCTTGATGTTTAATATTAGACTTACAAAACATCAATTATGTCATGCTATCATCCGTGGTAAATAGAACTAAGCCAACCTTTGAATGAACTGATCGAGTTTATAAGTATATAATTTTTTGTCAGACTTTTGAAACTATTTTTTTTTAGTTTGGGGTAGAGCACAGCATTAGAAAGGAAAATCTATAGAAGCACTAATAGCTATCTCCCGGATGTTGGTAAACACCATCATCTGCATGAGGTTTATATTTCCCAAAATGCAGCGATTGATTAGCACTTAGCACCACACAGGCAACAAACACGGCTGCCATAGACGCACATGTGAAAAACAATATCTCTGTCGATGACGTCAGTAATGGGAAATAGTGCTTCTGGGGTTTTTGTTTGTTTTGTTTACACTTCCGGAAGCACCATTTTAGCCATTTTCTGTTGTGATTATATAATTCTGGAAAGTAAACGGGAACTATCGATCCCCACGCGATGTGCTGTTTAGATTATAACTTTTGAGGTCGCGTGTCGATTTTCACAACAGCGCAGACTATTTCGTGTGAATGAGTGTACATGTACTTATTCTGATGCGGAGAAAGGCGCGAGGACAACGATTGAAAGATAGATTGGATGACTAAAGGAAGAGAAGGATGTAAAGGGGGG
>JAWQUT010000021.1:2562599-2575729 GCA_033807755.1 Ellobium chinense | reverse complement strand
TGGGGGTGGGTGACCGCAGACAGGCACAGATGTAACTGTAAGCCATAGTAAAGTATATGAGCTGTCGTCAGTTAAACCCTGTATAAGTGGCAGCAAGATCCTGTTCCACTCTATTCACTGAGACAGAAAAATCTGTTATCAAGGAGTGAAACTAAAGCGACCCAGTGGCTACGAGACTCACTTTAAGACAACACCATTTCGACTCGTCAGCTTTTTGCCACCTTGAAGGAAAAATCTAGGTCATGACTATAAGGGCATCGACCTTGAATATTTCAACACTATTTAGGTTAATAATACATTAACAGTAATGAGGTTTAAGAGTCCAGTATCTAGGCAATGCCCTTTCACGCATCTTCATATTGTCATAGTTTATGGATAAACTACAAGAAGGGAAAATGAAAATATGTGGTACAGAGTTCTTAAGACGTATAGCTTATTTTAGACAGGATTTATCACTAGCAAAATGTGACTAGGAGAGGTTGGGGCTTACGAAATGTAGGTGATGTGTCCTCCATTCTCATTACATAGCACTGTATGTATATATGCCACATTAAAGGCTCCATGCCACCGGTGTCCAGATAAAGCACTAAAACAACTCAAGGTGTTTCATAAAAGGTTGTTGTTAACAAAACGTACCCTTGGCTAACATGACAAAGCGCTTGCCTTGGGACTGGCTCGATGCGGCCCTGAAAGTACGGACCCAGCAGGCTCCCAGACTCGAACGCATTGAGCAATGATCGTGCTTAAAAGCATCTTGGTGTTTCGCCGGTTATGCCGCTCTGCTCTGATGAGATGCCGATGTCTCTTTTTTTTTAAATTCTTTCTTTATGTTTTTCGACAACATAAGCCCTTCTTTTCTCGACCCACACAGACAGAGCTGAGAATTCGATCTTGCTGACCTAATCACCCCCCTCACACACACACACACACACACACACACACACACACACACACACACACACACACACTCATTACCGCCGGTTTTGTTGTGCTTTTTTTTGCCCTAATTTGCAAATGGTCTCATGATTTCAGGATTTCAATAACACTTCCACTCCTTCCCTGACTCTTACCCCTCTCCCTTCATTCTCCAGCAACGACAACAACAACTACAACAACATCTGCTGTCTCTTGCCCTTCTCAGCCAGTGACAGAATAATACCTGATATGCATACCGCGCACAAGCAGCTCATTTGTCTTGCCGAAGCAAGACTCTCTTAGATCTTTAATGGGCGTAGGAGGTTTCTTTTGCTCGAATTCAGCATAACATATTCCTCTTCTTCACCTCCCCCCTCCCCCAACTCTCAATACCTCGCCTTTTCCAGTGCCTGCTTCACGAACTCATGATGTGTATCTTCTCAATATCCCCCCGAGTCTGTCAGTGTTAGCGTGGGTGGGCAGCTTGTTGATTGTAAATGACATGTTTATTGTTTTAGCGTCAAAATGAAGACGAAGTGTTATGTGCCTTCAAGAATGAATGACAAAGAGACTATTTTTAATGCTGCAATGTTTATGTCAATAATACTGTTGCTGCTGCTATTGTGGTTATTGCAGCATGCTGTATCTTCTGTAGGATGGAAGTCTTAGTGATCTTTCGACTCTTTGTTGTTGTTGTTGTTGTTGTTGTTGTTGTTGTTGTTGTTGTTGTTGTTGTTGTTATGGCTGCTGCTATTGTTGTTGTTGTTATTGGTGGTGGTGGTGGTGGTGGTGGCGGGGATGGTATATATGGTGGCGGAGGTGATGGTGGTAGTGAAGTTGTATAGAAAAATGGAATCGAGAAGATGGTGATCTTAAGTGCCGCTTGTCCTCACTAAACAAGGACGTTAGACGCAGGGTGTCTAAGAGCTTACAGGAATGGTGAAAGGGGATTAGTCGTGAAGCTGAGCTTTACTGTCAAGAGGCAGTACTAGGACGAGGGGAACCGAGGGAGGCGAAATTTCAGGGATGAGCAGTGAGATAGAGAGAAGAGAAAAAAAAAAGGGAAATGAAAGGGAGAAAGAGTGGAAAGCCAGAGAGTGCGGTAATGAGAGAGATGAGGGATACTAACAAAAGAGAAGGTGGACATAGTAGTGCTGTTAGAGAGATGGGAGCAATTTTAGAAGAGAAGAAGAGGAGCGCCAGTTACATTTTACTTTGTCCCTGAATGCAAAGAGACCTTGTCCGGCTACTGCATAGAAGGTCTAATGAGTCTGCAATACGAGTATGTACTTGACTGAAATGTGAGTACATGCTTTATCATTATACGTGACACTGGTATGACATTACAATCTGAAAAAAAAATCTTAGCGAGTCAAGTTTTAAACCTTTTACGAGTCATTTGGTCCGTCCGCGGATCAGAGGGTGGACAAACCTGCCTTCCAAAGGAAACACTATAACCTGGTCAAAGAATGTGAAGTAAATACTATCTTGACAACAATATAAAAGTGCTTTAAATCATCCACACTTCTCAGCGTCAGATGGTCTATTATTATAATCCATTGTGGAACATTGCCATGATAATTTTTTCATTAGGTAAAGTGAAACGCCTACCATGACTCCTGACTGGTTTGAATGATTGAAGATACAGTGATTCCCGATTGGTGAAAATATTAGTTACATTTATATTAATCCGTTGAAAGGGAACAGTTGTCATGATTTGCCATTACATATTAAAATGGAATGCTTATGATTCCTAATTTGTTTGATGTTTTGTATTTTTAGTTTCCTGATTGATGGAATGGCAAGTTTCCTTTATCACGATACTCTGATTGGTTCAGAGAAATGATAATACCAGATTTTATTTGAAGATTCTGTCATCACAATAAGCTCAATTATCTCTTGGAAAAGCAGCAACAGAACAACAACAACAACAACAGCAACGAAACCAACAACAATAAATAAAAAACGAGACGTGGCCTTAAATCGGTGAGGATACATGGGACTGAGCTGTTTCCGGGGGGACAGGGTGTGGTCCCTCTTTAATTTAAATACTGCTTAAGCCTCTTATTGGAGGGAAAAATAAATGAATGGCAACGGGAGAGTTGTTGGCCTGAGGCCATTGACGACTGACTCCCTTCAGTGGTAGTGGACGAAAGCTTGGAGTTTGATAGCAATAACGACGATTATTATGCCTTTGTGGGTGGTATTCGATACCACTTTTGATGCATCGATCTGTTTTGACTTTATTCTAAACGCCATTTATATATACAGTGGAGCATGTATAATGCTCACACCTTGGAACCGACCACAACTGTACTTCTTAACAAAAATACGTAATAACTACACACATAGAAAAGAAAAATCGGGACCAGAAATGCTCTTCTCAGTATCCATGTTCACGTACTATGTGTGTACGTATCAAGGTGCTCCACTGTATAGGCTATTGCCAGATTTTGTTTCTTCTATTCAATTGTGAAGAACACCCGCACTAAGCAGCGAGTTTCTCTTGTGTAGGTTATGAATTAGCCACTTCTAGACGCTGAGTATATATTAAAGCTATACGAAAATCATTCCAGCGAATGCCACATAACTGAGAGTAATGTAAAGGTCCTGTTTACCACATCTTAGAAATTGTCCGCATTTGGTGTATATGGTTATAAATTCCATAATACGATGCTCAGAGAAATATCAGAATCTTATGCAGCCTAATTTTTAGCATGAAGAAACCAAATTGCTTATAATGTTTGTTACATCCTTAAATGTTTGATTTGACACATCAATTGGGTTACTGTCATGAGAACCGGCTAAACCTGTAAACAAAGATACAAAAATTTGCCGCTGACCTATTTTGTTATACGCCAATGCGGACGAGATGATAAGGTTTTGTTAAACCCTTTAAGTTATGTACTTAAGTATTATATTATCATGGCCACAGTTGCCTAACCAATGCTAAATGAGGCCAGATCAATCAATTGAGAGCTTGCGCATTAACGATTTCTTACCATCGTCAGAATTACATTATTTCTGCATGTTGAACACTATTATGGGGTGCATTCCGCACTGATGCATTAACATAATGTTTATAATGGTAAGAGATCCCGTCGTTAATGTGCAAGCTCTCTAGTTAGTTACCCTCTGAAGACATCGATACTTCCTGCTGAATTCCTCGAATCGGTGCCTTTTCAAGTATTGGGTAATCGGCTACTCGATATCGAAATCAGCCCATCGCTACTCTTCAGACCTGGCTTGTGCCCTAGACAAGTCTGTCAATCAATAGTCTGACACTGGCCGACGAAATGAAGGATTTGATCAGAAGAAGGGAAAGCAAATTAAGTTGGGCAATCTGATTGATTGATTCAGATGTGAAGGTCTGGTAAGGGGATTCTGCTCACGCGGCACTTTCGGGGGGGATTTTCACGTTTGTTTTGCCGGTTGCTGTTTTGGGTGTTGTGCCTAACGTTGGGTAGTTTTGTTGTTGCTGTAGTGTGGTGATGGTGATGGTGGTGGTGGTAGTGGCAGGGACGTGATAGCAAGTTTGTTAT
This sequence comes from Ellobium chinense, assembly GCA_033807755.1. Lineage (NCBI taxonomy): Eukaryota > Metazoa > Mollusca > Gastropoda > Ellobiida > Ellobiidae > Ellobium > Ellobium chinense. Next base: position 2,571,272 of record JAWQUT010000021.1, on the reverse strand, counting down.
GCTGGTTGCTGTTCTGGGTGGTTTTATTCGTGGACGGCGTTGTTTTTGTTGTTGTTCTTATTGTGGTGGTTGGTGGTGATGACGGTGGTGATATGATAGTGAGTTTTTTGTGGAGGTTGTTATTTTGGATGTTGCCCCTAACATTAGGCATTTACTGTTGTCGTTGGCATTGTGTGTTGTTGTTGTTGTTGTTGTTGTTGTTGTTGTTGGTGGTGGTGGTGGTGGTGTTGTTATAGTGGTGACGATGGTGATGATAATAGTAGTGGCGGTGGTAGTACTGACGATGGTTTGTTTAGTTGGATTATAAGAGTATACTAGACCAATCTTAATATGTAGAGAATATTTATCTCTATGATATGAGTATTTATATTTATCCAGCGATATTTTGCACCTGTGAGAACTTGAGCATTAACGACAGGACTTCTTACTATCAAGTAACATTTGCATTAACAATAATATAAAATATGTCTGTACAATGTTGACTTAAAGTGTTAAATCCAAATTTGTGCAGGTTGTGATTTCCTTTTGCCTTGACAGATGGTTCCTGTAGCTAATGCATGATGTTTTTAAGCTCCTGCTCTTCCGTTAAGATCTGGAATAATTTATAATGATTTTCAAAATCCACGTGTTAAATATTCCCTGTTATGGGTGTAATCCGACCACAACCGCTGTTACTGTAGGTCGGCTGGTATGCACATCGTGGTCCCTTGATATACCAAAGGTTTTCAAACTGCTGGACAAATTTATTATTTTCTGGGCATGCGTAGAAGTCTCTCGGGGTCTGTGGCCAGGCATGAGTAGGCAACATGTTTTCTAGATACAAGATATGAACAATATAAACAGATCTAACCATCATATATGTTAAGTGAGAAGGGGTACACGATTCAGTGCAGATTAAGTGAGGACACACAAGCCCCAGAAATCTGAGAACCTCTTGATTAGGCCTTTGAGCGCAGTAACATATTCCTGATAAGATTCGTGTAAGATTAGAGCAAGGTACTAGGCGTTGTTTCTTATTCCTACGCATCCATCACCTCCCCCCCCCCCCCCNCCCCCCCCCCTCCCCCTTTTCGATCTGCCCGGCAGAATCTGTCATTGCTCTTGACCCTACGACTTACATGGTAGCCAACTGCCCAGTGCCCACTCAATGCTGACAATCCGATTGTCTCAATCTTTGGCACTTGTGGTCGTGTCTCACGCGACAACACCCTGGTCAGTTGAGCAAGAAAGAGGGATGGGTAATGATTATGTAAGTTCAAGGAATGAAGGGATGAATATGGGAGAAAAAGACAGAGGGACCGGGAGGAAAAAATGAAGGAAAGAGATAGTTAATTTTTATTTTTTTTTCATACAGGGCTTTAATATTTCAGTTTCTGTCCAGTTGTGCAGGGCCCCGTAACCATGGACATTTTATAGGTTAGAACTGCTTTTATGAAGCGAGGAATAAGTCTTAGATAGCCAGCGAAATGGGCTGTTACGGTGATCTAATAATTATCTTATAGGACAGATACTATCTATATTAGTTTTGATGATGACGATTCCCGTTGCTGTACCGGATGTAGTCTGCCCTCCCCCCACCTTCGCGCATCCCACGCCCACCTCTCGCCAATGTCCAAAAAAAATTACTCAGTTCTTCAAATTCAGATAATATGAAGCGCTTAAAAGGAAACTGAAATCTAATTTTAAACACATTAACACTGCACATTTCATTGATCCAGGCGCTGTTGTTGCAGAAAATAAAAGTTAAAAACACATATACAAAAATTTATGCTTGGACAAATGTGTTTGATGTATACTGAGTATGCTATTATTAGACATAGGTTTATACTTTTTCAGCTGTGATATAACCATGGCATTTACTAATATGTACCAAAGCTTAAGTGCATAAACATTAAATTATTGAAGTGATTAAATTTTAAAAATCAAGTAATTTTTTTTATTTTGCGTGTAAGTAACTTTTTGGGGGTTTTGCTAGATGGTTGGCTTTTCTTTGCCCACTTATGTAAGTGGAGAAGCATTAGATGAGAGAAAGATACCGTACAGAGTGAGGATGGCTATTGGGTGTTTACTGCACTGAGCTCGATAGTTTCAGACCCCCGTTGCTTATATAACTGAATGACATCTAGATAGTAGCTCACGGAATTGTAGAGCAGTTTACACGACATAATGTTAAAGGCAATAGATTCCTTTGAAAAGATGTTCTTATAATGAATTTTATGGATTTTTCGGCCTGTTACATTTGCAGATCATGGTCTCAAGCTTTCGTTGAGTGACATTATCAGAAAAAGATCGCAGCGCGCTAAATGAGACATTATATCGAAAACGGGTTCACTAAGCGTCCACGGTTAGAAAAGTGATGGGTCGATACTGAATTGTTAGGTATCGCGATACTCAGCTTCCATGCCCGTAGTTTCGAGGCATTCATTCTCTTTCGATTTTGTTACTTACGGGATAGATGTTTCGATCTGTCTTGATACCCTTCCATAATTTTGATACCTTTCGACACTGTTGCAAAGATAGACAATCTCAGACAGACAAACTGTCACCGATAACCTCCAAAAATTTCGAAACGGTGTTGGACATCCAGTACTTCTAGTTTTAATACCGATATTGAATTTTTATACGTTTTATGTTTCGAAAGTATCGATACTCAGAGCAATACCGCCCGCCACTTGGCTAGACAGACTTTCATCTCTCATTTAACGCATCCTGGAACACGAAACAAGGACTCTTATCACACAGTTTCTGGTTTGGTGGACAAGGAAATGAAACCCAAAGGCGTCTTGACATCAATACTGGATAGTGAGAAAACAAAGGAAAGCTAAATCAGATATGTCAATCTTTGGAGGCATTTTTTTGCTTCAAGAGAAATGGACCCGACGGGTGGTGCTGGCTAAGAAGGAGAAGACACCATAAAACACGGTAATCGCTTGTCATCCTCTTTGACCATTCTCATCACGGCATGCCGCTGATGTCCACATCAAAGCTCTTTGAGTAATGCAATAGGATTACAAGGGACGGGCATGGAGCCATGGATGAATCGCTTGGGAGCTTCCCTGGCAACGCCGCTGAGATCTCAGTCCCAAAGCTGTTGTGGTCAGCTGGAGGGTATGTTAGCCTCAATGTCAGATAGATGAAGGAAACTCTCAGGCAATGATTAGGAACTCTTTGAGAGTAGCTAATCTATAGACTTATCCTAGGTCAAATGACCAGAGGCTTATGTCCGTTATTGGAAGAAAGGTTGGACAGAATACATCTTTGATGAAATTCCTATTGATTTGGTACCTGTAGTGCCATTCTTATTTATAAGAGCTTTAAAAATAAATACGTAGGTTCCTGAGACATCTCTGAGATTCCACACATTGGCTGACAAATGTAGAGTAATTGGTGTTATGCTATATTGTAACTCAACCTTTTAAAAATTAGTGAAAACCGGAAAATTTAGAGATATAGACGGTATTAGCATCTGGCATTATAGCGAGCGTCCTTCTTCAAATCTACGATTACATAGACACACTAATCATAGTATCCTCATCTTGGCGATGCTCAGGTCCTCTTTCCTGCTTTTTTTATTCATAGATAGTTATTCAGATCAGTCTGTTTTCATGTGGTTGCAACTAGCTGTCCGGATTCTAATATCATCTAAGAAATCATATTATATTATAATGAGCACGTTATACTTGCAGTTGCAGAGGAAACGATGCACATTATGAAATTCATTTTTGTAAGACATATGGATTGTTTTAGAGTGTCCACTGACATTGAAAGTTTTGGACAAGTTAATGCTCAAAAGTAGCCACCTTTTTTTTTTTGCTTGAGTTAGTAATTTTAACTGAAAAGTAGCAAGGTTCTACCACGGGTAATGAGCTTATTGGTTAATTTCGCATACCATGTGATGCTGATGAGTGAGCTTTTCAAATCGATCCTACTGACATTAATGAGCGTATTCCATATGGAATGACTACACGAGGATAACACTACAAAATATACGAAACTGCACAGAAGCGGTTATCCCTGAAAGTAACGCCAGTGACATACGTTTCCTTGTAAACCATATTGTTTTTCTCCGGCCAATCTAGACAGAAACCATGACTGTTGACTGCGTATTGCTACCTGCAACCTGCTACTTGGGTTTGAGAGACAAAGTCCCCTGCTGATAATGGCGTTGCCCGACATCCAGGAAATAGCTTCTGTAAATGCTTGTTGTTGTTGTTGTTGTTGTTGTTGTTGTTGTTGTTCTTCTTCTTCTTCTTCTTCTTCTTCTTCTTCTTCTTCTTCTTCTTCTTCTTCTTCTTCTTCTTCTTGTTTCCTGTAAGTTATACCACCTTATACATTCACACTGACTACATAATTATTTCAATGTGTTTTATTTTTTATGAACAAACATGGACAAATAATAACTCCTAATATAAAAGAGAAACATTCTCTAAGATCTAGCCGAGACATTAATCTGGGATCTTTGGGGGTTTTTTGCTTCGTTTCTGGCTTATTGTCCTACCTTGGTGTGACCTAGATAGTCCATTGTTTTGAAAGAAAACATTCCCTCCGTGTTTTCCGGTAGCTACAGTGATAACCACCATTGATCCTGCCAGCCTAACCGCACAATGACCACAACTAGCCACCGCCCCGCCCGAGATAAATGCAATTTTCCCCCAGCTACGTCAGAGTAAGGGACCTGACCGATCGACTTCCGGGTGAAGGAAGACGAAAGAAAAACATAGCGAGGCTTTCGGGTGACTTCAGGGAGACAATTCAATTTGCATTTTGATGGTGCTAAGAAGGTTTAAGTGTCTTTGAGGCCGGAGGGACAGGAGGAGGAGGATAAGGGAAGAATGAGGCATTGTGGGGCTGATGGGAAATGCTACTGGTGGTAGTAGGAGGATAGCGTCATCGCCCACAGAGCCAATGTGCTCGTACATCAGCTTTTACGACGGCAAGTCTTAAGCCTTCTTCCATCATGCTTGCTATAATAGGGTATTGTCACCGCGCTTTATAGTTCTGGGGCACACTTCATCAACTGCTCAGTCTAGTCAGGCACTATTATTAGAAAAGACCGGCATGAACTACAGCTGGATGAACGGGACACTGGATAGCTATATTACGGATTTTCAAGTTGATATATAGACTAGTATGCGACGGTTTTACAGTACATGGCGTCATCAATGAGAGAGAAGAAGGAAAGAGAAATTTTAACGTCGTTCTTGAAGAGGGCGAAATGGGGCAAATTAAGTCAATCTTAAGATATAGCTTATAAGAGTTTGTTGCATTTAAGTTAAATTCGTATGCTCGACAACTTCTAATTGAAAAGATGACAGTTTTACAAATTTTCAAAGTACATACTTTGGCTCTGAATACGATGTCCAGCCTTTATGAACCATCCACGTAAGCTGTTACGCCATGACACAGAGGTGCAGGCGAACAGAGGCTCATAAAATGCTCTTATGGCTTCATCTAGTCAGTCAAAAGATCTCCCTTTTAAATCTTTAATATGACACCAAGGAATTCAAACGAAACAGCAGGCGATAAGTCAGTGAAATAGGGCGTATGTTTAAATCTGGTCGTTTTAACGAAATTGTTGACTGTCATGTTTTCAGACTCAACCGATGAAAATTTTGCAACTGACACAATCATATCTTTCATAATTTTCATAATTATCTGGAAGCTTTGTCATGCCGCATCCCATGTTCCTGTGTCTATCACAGAGCTGCCTGGCTGCATTTACTGACCCAGGGTCCTGAGCCATACTAATACGAACTTGAAAACACGACATGTAGATATGTGACCTATCTGTACGTCTCCATTGGATTTTGGCTTCCAGGCAGGGTATTAAAAACAGAGACGGCCAAAACGAACTGTTTGTACCGATTATGGAAGGAAATACGTAACACTTACTTTCCTATAATTGATTAAGCATTAAATTTTGTTCTGTCTCCTTTTCCTCGCTGACGGTGACATATATTATTTAGTCCTCCAGGGAGTGTTATTACGTGCATGCTCATTTTCTTCCATTGTCACGTCTGTGCTGCTAAAGATAATCGTTCTTCATCCTGACAATGTGCAAAAAGTCGAGCAAAATTGATCCGCTCTGGCACATCCTAAATCGCGGGCTGCTAAGAGAGCCACCCATTCACATTACATTAGGTGATGGAAATATACGTGCTTTATCCTGCGGCATTCGATATGGCTTCTTCTTCTGGTTCTCCTTCTTCTTCTTCTTCATCATCATCTTCTTCTTCTTCTTCTTCTCTTTCGTCTTCTTCTCTTTCTTCTGCTACTTCTACTACTACCACAACTACTACTATCACCATTATCACTTCTTTTTCTTCTACTACTTCTTCTTCTTCTTCCTCTGCTTCTTCCTCAACGACTACCACTACTTCATCTTCTTCTTCTTCTTCTTCTTCTTCTTTTTCTTCTTCTTCTTCTTCATCAACGACCACCACTACTTGTTCTTCTTCTTTTTCTTCTTCTGCTTCTTCCTCAACGACTACTACTACTACTACTTCTTCGATTTTTCCTTCTTCTCCTTCTTCTTCTTCTTCTTCTTCGTCTGCTGCTGCTGCTGCTACTACTACTACTAGTTCTACTATTACTACTACTACTACTACTACTAATAATAATAATAATAATAATAATACTATTACTATACTGCTACTACTGCTACCACTACTACTTTTTCTTCTTCTTCTCATTCATCTTCTTTTATTTCGTCTTCTTCTTCTCCTTTGTATAATCAACATAATATGAACATTCTCAGGGACATTGTTGGCCGAGTTTTTCCACAATATTATGTTATCTTGTTACACTTCTACCCGCTTTAACTTCCTGTAGATTGCACTTCATCCAGTTACTAAAATCCCCTCCCCATCTGCGCCTCGGTTTTCCCTTTCATCTTCGTCTTGGATTTTCTTTTTCTTTCTCTTCAGCCATATGTCTCTCCTTTCAAAGAATTGATAATACAGTATTTCCAGAGGGAGAGACACCATTTTTGAAATAATAGGAAACAAGGACACAAGTGGGATTTTTATTGACTGCGTAGGAAAATTGGTTTACAAAGTCATATAATGTCTGTATTTTATTTCTAATACAAACACATTGAACAACACGCATGAAAATAAACAACGCAAATGAAACACATAACAAAGACATTGCTGGTCGTCCACAGTGCAGCGCTCTGGTTCCCCGAGCTCCAAAGCCAGGCTGTCATTTACACCTGAGCTGAGTGGGGATAGGGAGATGAAGTACTTTTCCCAAGGATACCACAAAGCAAACCATCCAGCCTGCGAGTCGAACACACAAACCTTAAACTTGACAGTTTTCAGTTTCTGAATACGACTCACAAACCACACGGCCACCCTGTCTCCCATTTGTGAATAGATTTCAACTGTTCGGGGACTGTATTTTATTGTTGTTGATGTTGTTGCTGGTTTCTTCTTATCACTGTCCCGCCGCCTGTTGTCTTCGTCAATGTTCTTATCGGCATGTCTACATATAAAGAGAACTTTTCCTTCCTCATTCATTCGTATTTGTACAGTCTCCAACTCTAGGACGCATTAGCTCGTGAATTATATACGGAAACATTCGGCATTGAATGGCTTTGTTTTTCTTTTCAAGTCTTGAAATGTTGCGATCCAACAAGTGAGGACAGCGTGAAAGGCTGAAAAAAAAATCTGAATTTGTTTGCTCTGTGGGAAATCCTTTTCACAAAGCTATACTACATTATAACGAATTTCATCCATGATAAGAAATACAGTTAATACAAAGTGCACATAATACAGAACAATAATATTACCATACTCGCAAATCAAATTTATAACCTAGAAGAATAAGGAAATGTGAGTTAACTGGCATTCCCATGGCCCGAATTAATAATAGCTCATGTTTATACCAGAATGTGTGAATACATATGCCTGGATCTAAGTTTTTAATCATTTTTCACTCACCAGAGGCTGTATGCATTAATATAGTCTATACGTTACTTAACATTTTACGTAAACTGCTTGCAGTGAACGCTACACATGTTTTGGGGTTTTCCCGTGATTACCGCAGTGTGTTAACTAACGTAAGGATTATACATACGGCCACAGATGAGACGTTGATAAAATAGCCATGCCTCATCGCAATTAAAAGCAATGTAAAATGTCACTTCATTAAAGTATAGATATATAAGCACAACAACCAGAAGAGAGTTGATTCTGTTTCAGCATTACATAAGTACAACACCGTCAAGAGAAGCATGCCATAAGGCGCAATCTCAGCACGGGTAGCGAGATAGCGCCTGTACGAAAGAGACAAGATGTCGTGCCTTTTAAAAGTAGCCAATGGCCAATGTCTTGCCAACTAGGAAACAGGAAAATAGAGAAAAACACTCACAGCCCGAGACCCGGGGGTAAGATAAGAACGATAGCGATAACTCGCCACATTCTAGCAGCTGCCCTTTTTTATCTGTTTACAAATCATGCTGATCGTCTATATAAAAAAAAAAAAAAANATAAAAAAAAAAAAAAAATCACACAGCTGTCGCGTAAATAAAACTGAAACTATTCGTGTATGATGATTGGCTGACCTTCAGCGTGGGACAGGCCGACCTTAAACAGCAATTTAATCCCACCACAAGCTCGCAATTTTGTTGTCGTCCTGCTGCTCGATTAGGAGCGGCCATCAAATCCTAAT
>JAWQUT010000021.1:2542567-2557099 GCA_033807755.1 Ellobium chinense | reverse complement strand
TGTGTGTGTGTGTGTGTGTGTGTGTGTGTGTGTGTGTGTGTGTGTGTGTGTGTGTGTGTGCTGTGGTATGCTGTGGGTGTGTTTGTGATTGTCTGGGTGGATGTGTGCGCAGGTATGGTGTAGTGTGATGTGTGTGTGCATGTGTGTGTGCATGTGTGTGAGTGTCTGTCTGTGTATGGGTGCGGCGATAGTAATAAATACAGAATATTTCAAGACAGGCTTAGCCACCCCAATAATAAGAGGTTGTGGGCAGAGAGATCAGCACCGGGCATGTGACCTGTGGCCTAGATCAAGTGAGGCCAGTGGGACATGTACTCTCATCCGTCTATGCCAGTTTCCTCCCTCCTCTCCCCCCTCCCCTCCCACCAGGCGACCAGAACTGACCTCTATCTGTCACCTTCGACATGAAATTTTTATTCCATGGACGCCCCCAATAGCCAACGGCTATCTCCTGGGACGGGACCGCACTTGCATTGATGCAGTTCATTTAGTCATTGGTTTAGCTACAAGATCGGTACTATTCCGTGATTATCCCTAGCCAACAACCCTTCCACTTGGCCCAGCTGATAACCATTTTGCCACGCCACTATATCTGACGTCGTTGCAATGAATAGAAACAGTGATTACTACCATACACCAGACATCAATGTATTTTCCCTCATCCGCTTCGTAACCTTAACGCGAAACCTGATCAGCCATTCGGTCACTCAGTGAAAATTTCTACGTACGTCAGCATCATTCCGCCGTGCGATTTTCAAAGCTGTTGCTATGGTTTTTGTGACGTTCGATAATACGATTAGATAAGTTCTGATTACAGTTACCCGTTCTAATTACCTGTACTATTACACCATTGTGATGAAGGTTTTGGTGAACTGCGAAAGACAAATCCAGCCAATCATTGATTTGGGTGAAAGATATGTTGGCGTGAACCCATAGGTAAGAGCGTAAGTAGTGGGTTACCTAGACCGTCTTAAACAATCAATCCAATGAAACTCACCTCTGTTTTAAATAAACAAAATAATAAAGTGATTGCATCATCAAATCTCTCCTCGGGAAATAAAAGATGCCACAGCTAATAAAAGCCAATGTAAGAGACCATATTTGCCTAGCTTATTCCTCTACATTGCATTGGAAAAATAGAACGCTGTAACAATAGTGATGGTTGTTGGATTTGTGGCTTGTGGTGCCCGAATGAAAGTACACTGAGAGTGGTCTATGCAGATAGTTTATAATATAAATTTAGGAAGACACAGTCGCAACAATGAAAGATGCAGCTAAGTATTCATGTAACACAGACACTATGAACAGCGTGCTAATAGCTTTACCTAGTGAACGGCAATGCGTTATTGTTATCACAGGACTAGTGGGAACAGTTAATGTTATGAAATTATTATACTGGCACGTAATACGCAAATAAGGGACGATTATAAAAGAGATCTATTATTTTAAAAGGTAGAACTTTCTGGGTTTGTTTGCTAAAAGTATTAATTTACAGTTGATGATTTGTACATTAAAACTGAAATCAACCACTCAAACAACGGCACAGTTTTGACTGATAAACAGAGTATCAAGTGCGAGCTCCATCTTGCCTTGCTCTTTAGATGAGATGGCCCTGAGTACTTGACACTATAACAGTAAACCATAATATGTCTTGATTAATAAAACCAGTAAGTGATACACAAGGACAAACAAGAATGACTTACTTCCTGTGCCGGGATTCAAAAAAAAAGACAAACAACTGATATTTATCTCATATAATATCCATTTTCTTAGAGAGGATGTACGCATAATAAAGTTCGGCGAATCGGAAATCATTTGCCCTATCTAGCCATCTGAGATTCTCTTCTGACTTGGTCCAAAACATCTTAAACTCACCATTACATTGTCACTAGTTTTTAGCCCAGCATGGCGCCAAAAACCATCTTGTCGTTTTTATTTTTTTTACTCTACTTAAGTCATTAGATCCGCATTTACCAAGTCTGTTTTAAGCCCAAAATGGTCCTTCATCGGATGTCGTTCTGAGTGTGGTTCTTGCGGCTCCATTACGCTGTCAATGACTTAAGAGGAACCAGGGAGAACCATGATTAATAGCAGCCGTAAATGCCTTTGTCAGAACCTCTTTGGTACTACCATTAGTAATCAGTGGTATTGAGACATCTCCAGAACCTGTCCAAGTCCTAATGGTTGCTTTTTTCACTATCGCCACCGCCAGCGGCAGCCCGATTCACTAGCATCATTAATCATTATCATCATCATCATCTTCATTATCATCATCATTGGGATTCATCATATCATCATCATCATCATCATCATCATCATCATCATCGATGACACCATCATTGTCATCTCCTTTATTTCCACTTTCGTCAGTATGGTGGAAAAAAATGTACGTCCAATCAGTTGGTACAGTATAATTGATCATTTTATCACTTCAGTTTATTACACACAAAAATTACTAACATCGACAACATACTCACCAAACTAGGCAAAAAATGTTACTTCCATCACGAGTACCGTCTGCTATTTATCATCAAATCATAAATGCGGAAATGCGGGCATCTCTTTAATTGCTAGGTATCCTTTTTAGTTTACCTTCCCGGTACAAAATCATCAGGGTTGGGCACGTTCACGATAAATGCGGAACTCCGTTCCGATCCCCGTTCCTTANAACTTCCCAACGTCCTCCTTTCCCTGTTACGATCACAAAGCATTTTACAAACTAGAATCAGAATTTCACGAAATTCACGTCTACTTCGGAACGTGCAAAATTAACGTAACACCAGAATTTTTCGATTGCGCATGCCTACCTCTGCCATAACAGCCAGTAGGAGACGCGAACATCAAACTAAAAGCTCTCTATTGTTATTACCATGGCATACTTCTTAATGTATATTATAGTACATGACAGTGGCAAAAAAAAAAAAAACAGTTATGTCATTCTTGACACTACATGTTATTCTACTCCATATGCACACATGATTATGTGTTTGCTCCAGGTTTAGTCAGATGAGACATCTACTGGTGTGACACTTATAAATGTGTGACAGAAGGGTGTGTGTGTGTGCAAGAGAGAGAGAGAGAGAGAGAGAGAGAGAGAGAGAGAGAGAGAGAGAGAAGATGAAAAGAAGGTGCTTGATAAGAGAACTAATTAATTTGTAGATCTGTCAATGAAGAAAACGCTTAGAGCCTGTCTTTGAAATGAGCGCTATTTGAAATATGTAATGTATTATACAGTATTATTTTTATTATTATTACTATTATTATTATTATTATTACTATTATGACACATTCAGTATAATTTACGGTTCGGTGTTTTCATGTTTTTCAGAGAAACACAGGGCAGTCCGGCGGTGTAGCTGGTCTGGATCTCAATGTATTAGCAGCATGGGAAATGGGCTACTCCGGGGCCGGCGTCACCACTGCCATTATGGATGATGGTGAGTTCTTGTTGTTGTTGGTGGTGGTGGTGATGTTGATGATGGTGATGGTGGCGATGATGATATAGGGAGAGGGGTTGTAGTGTTGTTGGAGGAGGAAGTGAAGTAGTGGTGATATTGATGACGGTAGCCTTTTATCAGTGAGGAAGAATGGAAGTGGTTTTGGTGGGTGGTGGTGATGATATTGTGGTTGTTGCTGTGATTGTGGTTGGTAGTGGTGGTGACCAGTATGATCGTTGTCGGTTATGGTGGTGGTGGTGGTGATAGTGATATTATATAGATATAGGAAGGGGTCGTAGACTCGTAGTGTTGATGGAGGAGGAGGGTAGGTAGTGGTGATAGTATCTTTGGCCGAGACGGGGAAGGAGAAAGAATGGCAGCGATTTTGCTGAAGGTGGTCATGGTAGCGGTAGTGGTTGTGATTGTGGTTAGTAGTGGTGTGGTAGTGATGATGCTGCTGGAGATGTTATTGTTGATTTTGATGCTGCTGGTGGCCAATATCATCGTGATATCAGTAATGCAGGCAGTAGAAAAGTGAAGTTATATCCACAAGCTTAGACAAAGCTGCACAGACAACAGATGTTCCTTTGAGCTGATGTTGATGGATTGAGAAATAGTGGTAGTGATATTTTTGAGTAGGTCCGTCATATTTTATTGATGAGGATGTGGATGATGGAGATGACTATGATTATGAGCATCACTTAAGATGATGATGATGATGATGATGATGATGAGCAATTGTATTGAAATACTGTAATAAATTATTACAGTGACACACAAAGCTTTTATTGCATTACCTAAGGTACAATGCGTAGCAAGTGTATACATAAACATCATATACTGGGTGGGCATAAAAAAAAATTCAATAACTCCAAGAGATAAAAGAAAACTGAGATAAACTTTTAAGCACATTATTAGACAGATAAAATCAATAGCTGTCACAAGTTTTATTGATTAGGGCGCTATCATTTTTTAACAGCAAAAAAAAATAATGCTCATGTCAAAATATGACACGCTAGGACCAAGGTGTTGGGCACATGCCTGACATTTATTGATATATATATGTTTTTTAAAGCATCCTGTCTAGAAAAATGAATTTTGCAGCTTCAACAGATAGTACCCATTCACTAACGTGTGCCAAATTTCAACTCTTTTAAANGGGGCGGTCGGGTATATAATTTTGATGAATTGTGATATATGTACATGTGTACATGTATGAAAGAGGTATTTTTGTAATAGAGCAATGACTGAAATCAAGCGAAAATGGATCGAAGCGGTTGAGGGCTGAGTGCATCATAGTGTGTGGTGTTCTGATTTCTATGCATGTGTTCTTTACGACTTTTAGATTGTGATGTACGGAAATGGCCAGATAGGCTTACAAATGATCAAATCTTGAGTCTTGATATGATTTATGATGATAACGGTGATGACATTTACTCTCTTCCCCAGGAATTGATTATCTTCACGAGGATCTTAAAAACAATTATGTAAGTATTCCTTTAACCTTTTACCCGACATTTATCTTGGACAAATACGTGTATCGTTTATCATAATGGCGTTCTTATTGATTTGGTTTCCTTTTATTTCTTTTTGTTTTCTCAGCTCTCTTCCCGCTCACTGTATGGGTTTTTGGGGTTTTTTTTGGCTGGAAGCCAAAATTTAATGCATGAACTGATATATGATCCAGACCCATACAGATTAGATCATGGACTCATGAACAAATGTGCGGTTCCACGTGTCGGTTTTAGTGGCTTTAATTTAAGCATTTTTATTAGTTTACTCACGGTGAAATTAACGCTCATGAATATTATGTTCACTCAGATGGAATGTACTTTAATCAGTCAGTTTAATAGTGTAGACTACCCTTCTATTGAAGATTTAATGTTTTTATTTATTTTTTATTTAATTTCTGTGGTGCATACTGTCTTTTTTCAATTCAGTACATGTTGCATGCAACATTGGGTACCAATTTAAAAGTGCTAAATAGTCCGTTATTTCCGTTGTGGATATTGGTCTTAAATTTATTTCAATATACAGGTGTTATTTCACTACCAGATTTCCCATATTTATTGAAGACAAATTAATGCACATATGACAGAGGGGCTTCATTTTTGTAAGTTTAATTCTTATCATATCTCCATTAGAGACAGTCCTTCCCCTTGTTTCCAGGTGACTTATTCTTGAGATATAAATACTGAAAATCCCTCTATTACTATTGGTATTAGGGTATGTGGGGTAAATCTGTGAAATCTAGTGGTAAAATAACATAAATATGTCATAAAATAAATTGATGCTAACATCAACATCCACAGTAGGAGAAAAAGGCACTGTTTAGCACTTGGGTGGGCAATTTGCATGCAAAATTTATTTAATTAGAAAAAGCAAAACATTCGACAGTAATGCATTATAATCTACGATAGAAGAGTAGTCTATCTATTTATCACTTTTGGTGTGAGCGCATCCCTTGATACATTCAGACTGATTATACTGTTACCAGTCAGTTTGGATGCAATGCCATCAATCAGTTCAGTCGGTATGAACGCACAATCACAAATCAATTCAGTCAGTTTGAGCGCACGCTCATGAGCCAGTTCAGTCAGTTTGAGCGCGCATTTATAAGTCAATTTTAGTCAGTTTGAGCGCACGTTCAAAAGTCAGTTCAGGTAGTTTCAAAGATCTCACATAAATATTTTCCCTCAGACTGTGTGAAAATTCTCAGTCGGTTTAATTGATCTGAGTGTACTATTATCCCACAGTTCAATGATTTGGTCTGTGCGCTCATCGATCACTTCAAACAAGATGCTAGTACATTTACCAGCAGGTTCAGTCAGTTTGATTGCAATTTTGTTCAGTTAATTCAATCAGCTTGAATCAGCTAATCAGTCTGTTCGGCCAGATTCAAAGAACACTCATGAATAATATATTGATTGATTATACAGTGTATAATATGTTTAATTATTCTGAATGTGTGACTGTCATTCAATTCAATAATAGCTGACGTGTGCATACATCGATCAGTTCAAAGCAGGTTGATAGTATTGTTGTAAGTAAATTCAGTCTTGTTTTATTGCACTCTCATCAATCAATTCAATCAGTCTGATTATACGTTCATCAGTTAGTTCAATCAGTTTAAAGTATTCGCATAAATCATGTCAATAAGTTTGAGTGTATAATACCAATCATTTTTAAAGTACACTCATAACTGCGTTTAACTGGTTTAAGTGTACTTTCACTACCAGTTTAGAAGTACTTTCACTAATAAGTTAGGAAATTTTAGTGCATAATACTCAACCTTGTCCATACACCCACAGTGGGACTCAAAAGGTTCTTAGAGTATCTTAATCAGTAAGTGGCCCCGCAAGTCAGCCGTAACACAGTCTATTTCCACAACATGTCATTCATTACTTGCATGTAAATCTAGATCTAGTAAATGTTTGTGGTGCACTGATTCGTATTCCCCTAGAGTCTGAGGACACGCTCGTCAGTAATTCCATGGCTTCTTCTTCTTCTTCTTCTTCTTCTTCTTCATTTTCTTCTTCTTCTTTTCCATCTTCTTCTTTTCTTTTTCTTCTTTTTCTTCTTCTTCTTCTTCTTCTTCTTCTTTGTTTTTCGTTTTCTTCTTTTTTTCCCCTTTCTCGTCTTCGTCTCAACTTCCTTTTCTCACTGTACTTGTGCCTGTAATGATGTGACTGTCACAGTACGAGTTACAGCCAGTCAAGTTTAGGCGTAAGTTGCTTTTTGGCTAAATTAAGTTACTGGCATAACATTAAAGACGAATGTGTATACTTTCCATAGGTGGAACTTATTTTTCACCTAGCGTTATGCTTGTCCTAGATATCATCTGAAAAGGAGGGGGAGTCATCCAACGCAATGGAAAAAAAAATCTGAGAAATCTGTGATTGAAGAACAAGCATCCAGTATGCCTCACAAAAACTCAAATTCATCGACAATTACTGACCATTTGCCCATAAAATCACTGTTTTTGTACATAGATATGAGTTTACTTTCGAGTTCTGCAGCAAGCAAAAATTTGAGACCAGATGTCCCTTTCATCTTCAGAGCCTGGTATCACTACTCTAGCGACATAAATCTCATTTTGATTTGCCACAATAAAAATGCAATCAGAGGTAATAATGACGAAGATAGTACGCCGTAGGTCAGGAGGCCTTTTCAGCGATTTGCCCTCTTCTGATGTTTGCCCTTTATACATGTTCTCTCTCCGCTCTTTTTTTTATTTGTGAAGCCTCTCTTTATTTTCTTCACACGCCGACTGAATGTGCTGATTTATACGACAGCTTTTTCAGCACTTCATTTTACGAAAACAACCATATGCGCCAAATAAGGCCAATTTCACCTTTTAGCGCCTTTGTAAGCGTTTAATGTTATCTACGTTTCTGGGTTATTTTCTGGCGGCTTGCATGGCGTCCAAAAGGGGTGCGGGGCGAAAGAATTTGTGTCTCCTGTAACACTGTGACTTTGATATCTACGGTCTTTCTCCGTAAAACAGCCGTTGCTAAACATCGTGGAGGATAATGTTAACGACGACTCATTTAACTTCTTTCTTTTCCTCCACATTTTTTCCCTCGCCCACTCAGAAACGAAAAGCTCGATCAAGTAGCATTATATGAGACGCACTCACGAGTTCTGACAGTAAACAAATGCTTAAGACGTAATGACACCGTTTTAAGTTGCCCGTGACTTGACTAGCTGTAATTTCAGCCCAGAGTAAATCAGATCTAAAATTAGTGAAATATATCTTCTGACCACGTGATGAATATATGGCTGTCCAAGGCCGACAGAATAAGATGAAATGTTTGCCATGCAGTCTGGCTCTGCTACAAGGAAACAAAAGTACATTCTTAACCCAAATGGATGGTAATTCATTCGATAAAAAAAAATAATCTGTCATGTACAAAGGCCTGTAATTACATTATCAATATATAAATACAGTTTTTAGAAGTGGGCTCTTCACAATGTGACAAAGACGATCTTTCCTAATTCAGAATTACATGCACCACTGAAGATTGTTTTTCTGCTCTGACATAATGTGTTTTTCATATAGGATTTCCTTGTACAATGTGAACATTCAAGTGCATATAACACCAGCTGTGCAAAAAAATAATGCAAAATTACCAAGGCTGTCTATGAATTACCTAGAGATCTCTTAGACAGTTTTTTGAAAGTCGTTTTTAGACAAAAACAACGTGACTTAGACACACTCCCTTCCTTGGTAATTCACCAAAACATATTAAGAGAATGCAGAGTGTCAGCTAAGTTTAGTTTCATGTTAAGTTATTTTGCTTTAAAGTAAGCACAAGACTAATGTTACGAGGTAGACATTTGATAGCTCTCATTTTAGATGAAAACAAGGTGATATTGACACACTCTCTTCTTTGGCATCACCAAAATGTATTAACAGAAAGCCGAGTATAATACGAGTTTAGATTCATTTTAAGTTATTTTGCACTGAAGTAAACACTAGAATAATATTATAAAGTGGACATTTGAAACGAATCTGAGCTCCCGTTTTAGACAGAAACAGCGCGATATAGACATTTTTGGCAATTCACCAAAACATATTTACAAAAAGCAGAATGTTAAATGAGTTTTGATTCATGCAAAGTTATTTTGCTATGAAGTAAGCACAAGATTAATGTTATGAAGTAGACATTTGAAATGAATTAGAACTCTCGTTTTAGACAAAAACAGTGTGACATAGACACACTCTCTTCTTTGGCAATTAACCAAAATGTATTAACAGAAAGCCGAGTATTAGCTGAGTTTAGATTCTTGTCATTTTGCACTGAGGTAAACACAAGAATAATATTACGAAACAGACATTTGAAATGAATTGCAACTCTCGCTTTAGCTTAAAAAAAAACAAGGCGATATAGACACACTCTCTTCTTGGCAAGTCACAAAGTTACATTAAAAAGCAGAGAGTCAGTTGAATTCAAATTCATGCTAAGTTATTTTGCTCTGAAGTAAGCACAAGATTAATGTTATGAAATAGATCAAACTTATTTTCAGCCCGTTTGAAAGGTTGTGATGTCCGTATATAATATTGCAGTAATAAAAAACTATTTTTGCTCCTTGTTTTTCTTCAATATGGCAGTACAACAAGCGAAAAAAGCAACGTATTAAGGTTAGATGACGGCTGCTTTGCTTTTCTGGATCTAAAGTAATACCTATGTCTATTTCCCAAGGCTCAAATGTTAAAGTAACCTGTTTTCTTGTCAGTCCGACAGTTTTAGAAATCGCCATTTATTGCAGCGTTTTCAATTTTTAACCGCTTTTTTTGTTCCTTTTTTTTTCGTAATGAGACATGCAACTAATTAATCAACGTTTTAAAATATTTGGCGGCGTGTGTATTTCTATTGATTAATGCGTAAAGTAACCTGTCTGCCATTCGCCATGTTAAATGCCGTTATTCTATTTTATGAAATGACCTGTCTTTAAAGGAAGCTCTAATTATGAGAATTGGACAGGAGAACATGCATCACCTGTGAAAATAAACTGCATTTTTAAAGGCATTAACAAGTGCATGTCATGGGAACAAATGCGAAAATGTAAACCGTCTGAAATCATGTCAATGTTTTGCTATTTATCAGCAGGCAAAACAAGATGTTCATTTTCTTGTGCAACTTTTTTGCTCAAAATAACTGTAGTTTGGAAAACACTGACATAACGATTATTTTGAAGAGGATGAATTCTGCACGCAAAAGCAGAGTACAGGAAAATTGTATTGGTACATTCAAGGGTTAATAATGACATTTTGTGACTGGCTGGTTGATTGGCTGGATTTTTTTTCCGGTTTATAAATTTACTCTCATTTAACCCGCGCTTCTCAGATTTGACCAGTCATAGACTACATGATTTATAAGAAGAAAATCCCTTTTGCAGGCCGCAGAGTGCCCCCACGGGGTCCCAAGGGATTTAGAGATGTTCCCTTGTGCGCTACGCTGGGGTTAGAGATTAGCCATAGTCACTGCGGATAATGTAACTGAAGCCGCATTAAGTGCTCTTCTGTCCGTCGTTCAATAAGTTAGTGCTCTTTGGTGCGCTTTAGTGTAAGCAAACAGAGAGGTGAGCAAGTATTGTGATGTGTAGTCCTCAAGAAGTGCCTTGCAGTGTGTTTAAAGCCCCTGTGCAGCAGGCTTATTGTTTGTGCACACATTTCTAAAAGCTATGACTCTACAACTACTAAGGTTGGCAGGATAATTAACACGAGGGGGGAAATGTTATTAGGCATTTTACCTTTCATCCCAATCACGAGAGAGGGTGGAGAGGAAGAACAAAATTAAATATGTTTAAGTAAGTTTGGTTGCCCCCCCCCTCCCCTCACTACGCCTTCTCCTCATTCCGGGCAGCGGTGGGGTGGGCAATTTAGAGCTTCAAAGCACCAAAAGGATCCTTTTGGGCTCAGAGTATTACAACCCTGGGGCAAAGGGTTGTGTGTATGTGCCTTACCCCCACTCCCAGCTTCTCTGGCCGCGGCTTGGTGTTCGTCCCTCTTAACACTGCAACACAGTGGCGGAACCCTCTTGTGTGTCTTGTGCTCACAATATAAAACATGTTTGTTCAACGTGGTTCTTCTTCCTCCCTCCTCTGACAGCGGCGTGACCGCGTGGTTTATTTCAATCTTTAATAATTCAATAGTCGGTAAATTACGGTACTTCGTTGCCAGGGGCCTAACCTTGCGACCCAGACTTGCCAAACTGACGTTATCGGGCCAAATTAATCGAGGGTAGTTTAAATGTGTCTAGGAGTGGATTCGTGGTTTGATTTATTAGATCTAGCCGTAAATATCGATGTTTATACAAGTATTTAAAACGTTTAACGCTACGCACGGACGGAAATGGACGGGCTTTGACGGACATGGATGGACGAGGACGGATGCGGACGGATACAGACGAAGACTGACGATGAGGATGAGGATGGACGGAAAGTGGCGATGACAGGCTACAGCGAACGATGACGGGCAATGTCGGACACACGCAGTGGGATGCAGACAGGCACGGGCGGATGCGAACGGAAATAGACGGACGCTCACGGGCAGACAGGGGTGGATTGTGAGAGAGACAAGATTTTTCAGAGAAGTAAACAACTAGGAAATGCAAACTTCAGATCGCAGTTGTAGAGAGTCATAAATGACATGGATCAGGTACATTGGCTACTGTTAATTGTCGTCATATGGATCAAGATATCGACGACAGACCGAACACCCATAGATCACTTTTAAAGAACATCGCTATTATTTCCCATTCCACCCGATCTAGTATTGATCTCTTCTCCGTCCTTGCTTGACCACATACGTCCTGTTCATCAATTGGAATAATGTGGCCGAACGGTTAAGGCGTTGGACTCAAGATCTAAAAGTCGTGGGTTTGATTCCCAACCACGGTCATGTCATAAATGCCTTGGGAATGTATTTCATTCACATTTTCCTCAGTCCAACCGTCTTTAAAAAGGGTACCTGGCTATAGGCAATCGAAGATATTGTCAGAATGAAAGTAATTAGCACCGTAAATTGCAGCGGCACTGTATGCTCCCCAGGGAGCTGAGAAAGTCTTAGAATAATTAGGCCTGCTGGGATAACGATAGTGTGAAGTAACATGAGCGGGCAGTAGTCTGCATACAAGATGTATACACCGCATTATTATTATTAATATTATTTAGTTCGTTCTGGTTCTGTTAACCCTACATGGGTTGAACATCCATCTTGCTCTGGATACGAGTGGGTTTAACTTTTACTAATAGAACTGACCCAACAGCCAATCGAAGTCAGCCGGATAAATTAGGAATGAGATAATTTAAGTTTCATTTCAATTCATTTTATGTGTGAGAGAACTGGCAAAACCACCGGCTAAATTAGGAAAGATATACTTCAATTCCGTCTCGGAGCGGACAAAATAGTCTTGGAGACGTCGAAATGAAAAATGCGGCACTCCATCCATTAATAGTATTTTGGCATTGTCTTAATTGGTATCGGCGAATAGGGCCACCTCGTCCTAGCCGACATTACATAAAGCCTAATCAGTCAAAATAAAGTGGTGCCGGCGAATGGTGACGCCTCGCTTTGGCCGACCTTAGACAAAGCCATATCAGTCATTGTATAAAGAGGTGTTGGCAAAAAGGGCCACATCGTCCTAGACGACGTTAAATCAAGCGACATAATCAGTCAGTACATGGCGATGTGTCGGCCTGGGCGTTTGTTTTTTTAAATCTCCAAAAGTAAATAATATTATAGAGAAAGTTATGTTCATTTCAATATTTGTTTTCCATTCTTTTTGTCGAGAAAAATTACTTCAGACGGACGGTTTATTTTGTACTAATTTGTTTAGGGTTTTTTTTTTGCTGTTTTTTTTTGTTATTAATTCAAGAATGTATTTTAAGACAGATTGGTGCTCTGAGGTTTTGTTTCAGCTGCATCTTATCATGATTTGTTAATTGACTTCAGTAACTAATTCTAATGCTCACTAACAAGTAACAGGTCTGTTTTTTCCTTCAGTGAAGCAGTGTGTAGCCAGTACTGTCTGCAAGGGTACAGAACATCTAAAATATATAATAGGAATTAAACTTCTAAAAATAAAACTCCTCTGTCGTTAGGGGCATTAAAGTCTCTTAGATAAATTTGTCAAATTTAGTGGTGAAGTGACAATTGTATTTTAAAATAGATTCCCCCAAAAGGTCAGCATCCACAATAGAAAAATATAGGCCACTATTTAGCACTTTGGTGCGCAGCTTGCATACAAAATGTATTGCCTACCCACTTATACTCGTATCATTGCTAGACGCTTCTAAAAAAACATGCATGTGGTTCTAGCACAGTAATCCCATTATGTCATATATATTTTTTTTGCCGCTGTAATAGAGGTAAAGTACTAAACTATAATTTCTCTTCACAATACTCAAAGATTTCCCAGTAATGAAACTTTCAGAAATTCCATCCTAGATAATTGCTGAAAGAGGCCAATACAGTTAAAGGACTAAGAAAAACGTTATCTGCAAAATAATAACTGGGATTTCAACGAAACAGAAGATAAGTGTCTGCTGGATCCGTAAATGACTCGGAATAATGCTCGAAACCTGGGATTTCCAAGTCAAGATCATAAAGTATGCAACCGAGTCTTTTGCAGCTGGAAGTGCCCATGCATTACTGTACAATCAGTCTGAAAGTTTTCTTGATTAACATAGGAATTGCAAACGTGTTCCAGAAAATCTATTCCCTTGCGCAAAAAAAAAAATGGAACAAGAGCTTTTTTTTACAAGCAATCTTTTTATTTATTTATTCGTCTCTACTCGGTTTAGAAAAAAAAATATATAGTATTTCCCGATTTTATTTATTTAGTCTCCTTCAACTTCTTTTTTGCCTTTTCTTCTGTTTCTCTTTTTGGCATATTCTGCGCCCACGACAAGAAATCGTTAAAAAAAAGGAGTTTGGCTGACAACAGTAAAAACGCAAGAGCGCCGACGCTCTTATGTAAGTGGTGAATGAATTGTGAATAGGCGTAGAACCTTAGCCTCCGTCCAAAGACTACAAGACATGCTTACTAATCATAATCATCACTTACTGACGTCAGAACACTAGTTGCTTCATACCTACCGCAAGCTTATCTAACTAGAATAAGTCACGTTGGGCAAAAAGCCAACAGCGTGTAAGACATGGCTAACAAGTTTTGTTTTTCACTGCTGCTAATGATGATGTTTATTATGTTTTCTGGGCTTGGAATCGATTTGTCCTGAGGGTGACGGTGTTGTATTTAGCTTGCAGGGGCGTAGCGACAGTGGAAGGAAAACGTTGAGCAACGTCTGAGCAACGTAAATTGCGACAGTGGAAGGAAAACGTTGAGCAACGTATGAGCAACGTAAATAATTTATAACGCAGCAATTATTGTTCGTGAAATTTGGGAGAGGGAAGTGAGATGAGGAGAGAGAGAGAAAGAGGGAGAAGGGGAAGTAAATAGACACTTATGACTACACAAAACGTATAATCCATGACAGAATATTTTCATAACACAGTGTGCCATACTTTAGCTACAAGATCTCCGCTTATATGACATTTGGGGTGACGGGTGAAGAGAAGGGGGTTGGG
>JAWQUT010000021.1:2474955-2534906 GCA_033807755.1 Ellobium chinense | reverse complement strand
AGGGGGGAGGGGGGAAGCTTTCTGTTGATTTTCAAAGCCCAAGCAAGAATATTGGGTTGCGGTTTTGCTCTTGGCACTGTATTAGACTACCAAGTTGCGTTTTCCAGACGGCTCTGTCGGCAAATTTTGTAGACAAATAGTGTAACGCAACCCTGGTGCGTAGCTTAGGCTTAGACACAAAGTTAGGGTTAGGGTTTAAGAAGAAAAGCAAACCTGGGACAGTGCCTAGACAATAGTATCAACGTCTCGGAACTCTCTCGCGTGTGCTTTCTCTTTTCTAATTCTGCCCCTAACCCCAAAACTACGCTCTATGCCAGGATGTGTTATAATACTGACGTGAGGGAAATCAAACAGCCAGATCCACCCGATGCCAGTGTTTAGCAATCTTAGTAAACTGTAGGTTAAGATTTAGGTTTATGCATGATTCAGAGGCAATATCATGGAATTTACCCCAAAATTTGTGCTGGTAGTTAGGGGCAGCAATCGAACTCGGAAGTCCGGCAAGTTTCGAGAATCTGGCACACCCCCGAATTTACGCTCGCTAATCAGCGGAAGGGGGTAGCGTGCCATGTGCATATGGAACCCTGAACTCTGCTCATCTGTGCTGATCTTTTTTATGTCCTTCCTTCTTTGGCAGTCGGAAGGGTCCTGATTTATAATAAATGTTAGCTTTTAGCAGATAGGCTGTGTCTGAGACAGGCGATCTGATTATGTCTATGACATGATGTAAGAGGGCTGATGGTTAAGAAGGATGATATGGAATTTGGCTGACTGGGATGGATGGATGGATGAGTGGGTGGGTGGGATTGTGGATTATATGGATGGATGGATGGATGTCTAATTCTTGACCAAGAGATAGCTAAAGGGATTGAGTCTAGGGAATGCGCAAAAAAGCGATCAAAGCCAAAAATTAAAAAAGTAAAATATCGTCATTCACAAGCTGGCATTCAAAACAGCGCCTGGAGAGAGAGAAGTATAAACACCATTGTAATCATTTAGCGATCGAGTGGTCTGGCTTAAGCTTATGCCATACTTTTTGCCTTCACTCCAGTCTTCATGGTGCTTACCAGTACTGTAGACGATCTCCCACACAACAGTTTTGAGTGACTTCTTGAGAAACATATTTTTGATTTTTTTTATTTTTTTTGTGCGTAATTTTGAAATGAGCTGTTCACAATGCCCAGAGGTGGAGTCTCACCCCCTGTGACTATAATGTAATACTCGGCGTCGTCTTTTAGGCACCAGACAGTCCAATATCAATAATCCCGCTTTCTCTTGTATTGCGCAATCAAATCAGCCGGGCTCTGGGATATTTATAAGTGTGAGGGTGTCTTGTCTTTCATTACCATGCCCACTCTTCCAGTTCTCCATTCCTAAGCCCTCTTAGGCAGCTGTTGCTGCTGCTGCTGCTGCTGCTGATGCTGATGCCAGAGAAGAAGAGAAGGAAAAAGAAGAAGAAGAAGAAGAAGAAGACAGCAGGGGAAGAAAGAAAAAAAAAAGCAAAATCAGTGTTTCTCCTCCTCGAGGAAGACGCTATAATCGCCAGATTGCGTGATGTAATTTCCCTGGATATCTGAGACTTTCCTGGGGCTTTACAGCAGCGCTTCGTCTAGATCAGGCGGGCTTCTTGTCTCTGGAATCACGCCCTAGTGCTAGACTGAGGCGTCGTGCAATCAGCAGTCCTGGTGGCTCTGGCGTCAGCTTGAATTAGTCACCAATGATTAGCTGAGAATCACAGCAAAAAGACTGAATGAAAAAGGGACAAACAAAATGAACTTCAGCATTGTAAAGTAAGGACCCCGCAGCACTAAGAATAATAACAAGAACAGGGATAACAACAGCAGTGACGATAGCAATTTTTAAAATCAGAAAGAATTAAATGTTATTAATACAGACGTCATCCTTGGCTCCTTTGGACGAGAAGAAAAAAAAAATGAAACTTGACTAAAAAGTGCAGCGCAGAGAACGATGTTTATGTTTGCATGAACTCTAGAAGCGATGCATAAACATTATTCTGATACATCCATATTCAAGCAGTTTTGTTTTTTTTCTGCTAGTCTTCGTCAGCTGTTTTTTTTTTTCTCCATTATTTCTATTGAACGTCATCTTATAAGCATTAGTGTGTGAGCCCCACTTTTTTCCCTGATGTGGTAATTTTGATGCTCGTGATATATAACGACTGCTATAAAAAGTATGTCTAGTCGTGAAGAAATAGGATGCTTTTTTTTTCTTCTTGAGGGCGCAGTACTCTGAACTTCCCAGGCCGTCACAACAATGAAGACCTTTTGACCTAACTGCTCCATAAAACTTGAGGTTGAAACATATATTTCCCAATTTTCTGTTTTACGTGTCAAATCTATATTCCCAGATTCTGAATCTCTTCATGGGTTATATTTGAACTTATGGAAATGTCCACGACGTTTTTCAAGGCATTCATGTTTCATATTCTCAGCTGTTTATATTACACATACACATACCTATCAATAGTGCGTGTAAAATATATACTTATGAAGCGTGTGTGTGAAATACATACTTATGAATTGTATGTATGAAATACATACCTATGAATCATGTGTGTAAAATTCATACCTATGAATTGAATCGTGGATGTAAAATACATACCTATAAATTGTGTGTGTAAAATAAACCAATCCTATTAAGATAAAGTGAACAAATATAAGGTTTTTGCTCTTGCACTCTCAAATCGTAATGTCTTAACATGTTCCTCCAGGACACTCTGCCTTGGGACATGTCAGCGCGACTTTGACACGCCATAAGACGACAGTTTCCGGTTTCATTCCAGAGCGGTTGAAAATATGAATCACGATTCCATTAATTTACCCGTGCTTGAGATATTCTCGTTTCATCTGTTATATTATGAGATTGAGGAGAACATAAGATCCGTCTGCATCGTTGTTGCATTGGCCGCCATGTTTTTTGATGAAATGTGACGCCCAGCATGCCGTGAAACCACAGTGTTATCAAAAACAAAACTCATTTGAAATATTAACATACTTTATAATATTCAACATGGCAGTCATGCGACACTTTAATATGAGTGTTCCATATCATAATCCGTCATATTTCTAGACCAGTCTCTCATTAACGATAAGACTCCTATGTTCTAAATAGCCAGCTTGCCATTAGAGTTAGAGAACCTTTTTATTCGGAGGGCGAGGCAAAGGGAGATCTTCACATGTGAAAATACTCCCGTCTAGCAAATGTTTTTGTTCCTGACATTTCAAAAGATCTGGGTGACACTTGGATCACGACTCCGCAGTGTCCTTCTGTTGCCCTTGTTTTTTCAGTTCCTATTGAATATAATAATTTGTTCCAGTGCTTCACCGTGACTAGAAGCGACATATTATTTTGTCACGTTGCTACTGACAAAACTGGAAAAAAAATAATATGTCTCATTTGTACAATATGCATCTTCGTGTACAAGCTTGATATCACGAAGTCTGAAATAAAGATAATTTTCGATAAATCACTTCTGCGACATTAATCAAAAACCACTTTCAGATTCCATCAGTTGAGTTGAAATTGAAACCCGATTAATCTGGAAAAGTTTAATCTTGATTCGAACTCTTGGTAACCCTATCCATGATAAATGAGAGACTTTGGAAAGTGGAGCATGAATATATCATTTTCGTATATCCTTAGTCCAGGTCGCAGATCTCTCAGATATAAAAGTTAGCAGTGCATGTGTAAGGTGTTTTAAGAGTGTGTAGCCCTACATATTAAGTATGGGGGAGGGGAGGGGAGGGGGAACTATGCAAGTGCAGAGCCTGTCAACAAACCAATGTGTGAGAGATAGGTCCTTGGTTATGTGATGGAACTGAAAATATATAATTCAGAGAAATATGCAAAGAAAGGCACACAAAAAGTCACCTCAAGTTATGCTGAGTTCACAGGATATACCCAGATCCAGATGTGACAAAGCACAAATTTTGCAGGTTCAACAACACTAAACTGGTCCGAAAAGTAAGAGGAAGACAAGAACTGATGACGTTACTTTCTTGCCATTTTGTCAGTGTTCAGAATTTTAATAAGTTGTTTTTTTTCTATGTTTGATTCTGTGTACTTTAAATAAATCGATTCCGAGAGGACGACTGTTTGCTGAAAAAAACGGAAAAAAATTTCTCTGGAAAGTAACGTCCTGAAAAACGACATTCCATTCTTGTAAACTAGACCAAGGTTTTTAAAATGAGGGGGCGTGAAAAGGTGGCATGCTTTAAACTGTCTAGTACATACATATATTTATGTTTAATTACAGCATTTGTGTTTTTGTTGTCAGTTTGTTTTAGTAGTGTTTCCCGATCTAAGAAACTAAATACTGAGCAGGTGGCATTTTTACCTTGCTGCGATCCAAGAAATTGTTGTGGAAAGAAGAAAAACAAAAGATATGCGCAGTTGATGGAATGAATTAGCTAAGAAATATAAAAATATTAGACTTGGTTATTTTGTCATGTGGGTGCTGTTTATTAAATGTGTCGTGGGCAGTCGAGGGAGATCAGTAAGCTATCGTCTGAACCTGTCTCTAAGGAAAAGAGAGATTTGTTTAGGGGAATAAATGAAAGAACTAGAAGGAAGGAAATACAGGAGGGCAGAAGGAGAGAGAAAGATAGAAAGAAGATCTGATGAAGGGGAAAAACAGTGAGAAAAAGCAGTGCCATCTTACTGATCACTGATCTATAATGTCTACGATAAGAGGAAACGTTCCCTCCCTCATGCACTCATAATCGTAGGAATCTCCAACCCCAGGACGTATTGGTCAGTGAATATGTAATGAAAACGTTTGGGATTGAGGAGCTGTGGGGACTTACACAAATTGACGCCCTCGCACAAAATTGTGCGATTACTTGAGTTGCTTAGCTGTGTCTATGTGTTCACGTTGTAACAGAATGGAAAGGAAATTGTAACCCCAACCCTCTACTCAAAAATTTACTGTAAAAAAAAGCTGGGCAAATCAAACAATTCTAAATGGTCACCATGTTGTATAAATTTATTACCCCTAGAGAGGTTACTCTATATTAGGAATATGGCAGTAAAAGTGCTGTTTCAAATTGAAATCAGCCTGCATCATTCGCATCACTTAGGTTTAACCACACGCTTTGTTTTCATACATAACTGGCGACCGGACCAGCAGAGAAGGGCAGGTAGGTTGAGTAGTATTTTCTACACCGAGTTACGCTCACCACATGCGATATAAGAAGCTGGATGTAATACATTGCTAACAGGACAGTACAGGCATTGATATGGCATAATGGTACACATGTAGATCTACATAATTTGGCAACATACAAGAAGAGGATAAGTGAACCTTTTAACATTTTTTTTCGAGCTTCTGAAACGTTGCCTGACGACGCAAGTCTTATTCTAATAGTCTACGTGTCTTCTACCTTTCCTTTCTCTCTCCCACCACCATCTCATCATCCCCACCATCATCATCACCATCATCACCATTGCCTTCATCATCATCAAAAGTTCGTTCTTGGGTGAAACTTCATGGCTTTTCCTTTGCCTAAACGTACACAAACATAATACGACCTCTAAAGCCAGGGCACGATGACATAGCTTAGCAAATTTTCGCAAACAGATGACTATAATGAATTTTTAGTTTGAAACAGCATGCTGGCCTGTCCGGAGCAGTTCGACCACAAAATCTGCCCACGTGAATAAACCGCGTTTAACAGTTAACCTGTTCTGTCCTAACATATGTTTTATTCGATTTTGCCTCTTGCCTGTATTTATAGTTCCTGCGGGCAGACCGCCCTTTCTGATGACCTTTCAGACAATCCAAAAGTACCACTGTCATGATAGAAGTTAACATAATAACAGGCACGTTCGTCTTCCTTTCTGTGTTGACACCTTCGAGGGGCCGAACCCTAAAATCGAGAATATAAATACGATACTTGAGTGTGATCAATATATCAAGGAAAAGACAGTTTTTGTCTTAATTTTTTATTATTCATCGTATCGGATGCAAACGTCTATAGACAGTGAATTAGTCGATATTTGGTTTCGCATCTGTCATGCAATAAGGATGTGCAGATCGCCTGTGTACCTGTAAGGTGGTGGGCATTGGGCGCTATAGAAGACCACAGTGCGAATACGAGAATCGAATGTCGTGATGGTACCTTGGCTATCTATTCCATAGATAACAACCTACAAGAATTGGCTGCAAGATATCGTTGTCCATGTTTGGAAGCTTGTTGCCAGACTATCATCCTGATAAACAGTTTTGTACTGTATAATTCATAATTATAATATTCCTCAGAAAAACTCATATTTATTCACAATGACTGAAAACCAGTGTGTGTTGCCGACAAAAGCCTAAGTTTGACTGGCTGGAAGACATAATAGATGATTCCAGGAATCGAACTTGTAAATCATTCCGTGGATACTGATAAAATATTGTAGAAATGAGCCACTTTATTTATTATTAGATGGAAACATGATATATTGGTGGAAAAAAAGCTAATATCGAATGATGGATCTGCCGTTCCGATACACTGAATCATTCTTATAGCCCTACGCCCCTGCAGCTGCTGGATATTGGGGGAGAGGGGGTNGGGGGGGGGGGGGGGGGGGGGGGGGGGGTGTGCAAAACTGCATTGTTGAGAAAATATATTATTTTAGCCGTCGTTGGTGTTTTTAAATATACAGTTAATACATCCTCAAAGCAAAATTTAGACAAACTAGTTTTGCTCCCTTTTCTTCTTTCCATCCTTCCTTCCTTCCTTCCTTCCTTCCTTCCTTCCTTTTCGCCAGATTATTGAATAACATTAGTGCGGCCCCCACAAAAGCTCTAGGGAAGGAGAGCCAAATGATACAAAGTGTTTTAAGGAAGAAAGAAACTATTCAGCTTTCTTCTGAATGTTCTAGGAAAGAAAAAAATAGTTAAAGGGAATTCCGTTGGTACAACTCTCAAGAATAAGAGTAAGAGTTGTTGTGGTCTGGCTGCTGCTCTCATCTTTTCAGTACCAGGACAAGTCCTGTGAGCTTTGCTGGCCATCATCTCACTGTCAGTTGTTAGTGATTTCATTTCACGATCTGCTTCATTTGGAACCTCTGCTTGCTTGTTCCTTTCTGTCTATGATATCTGAAGCAAGCTTCTTACTTGTATGAGCTACATTTCTGTAATGTATTTAAAACATGCTGAGGTTAGCATATTCCAAGACACGTCCTGTTTCTTCTGACGACCCAGTCTTAGGCTCTTAGCCTATGCTTGACCAGAACCCTCACCTTAGTTTGGACTTTAAATTTTATGCTTGGTTTTAAGATTAATGGAGGGGATATTTAACATATTTTATCATGTAAACGGGGCATATTTCTGGTGACATAACAGTGTGTGATAATTTTTTGGTATGTCATTTGTTACATAAATTTGACCTTTGACCTGCGTACGAATTGGAAACTTTGGAAACCTCTAGGCGTTTCTATTGCAACTATTTTCACTGCGGTGAGGTTTCCCTCTCTGTAGATTTTTTTTTTAAATTTTTCCATTCTGTCTTTCTTAACACTCGTTATCGTTCTGTTCACATTTCAATTTCAGTTCAATTAAACATCTTAATTAAAAGTACTTGAAATGTCACAGTGTTTCTGTGGTCTTAAGTTTCATCGATGATTATCAGCTGTTTGGATCTACTTTGTGTCGCGTAACTGTGTGGTTTCATTCAGTTCAGTTGTGACTGATGTGTCTCAAACAAGTGAGGGCCACTTCAGGGTCCTTTTCACGATTCATTTTTTGTTTAATTAGTTAGAGTTTTTATGATAAAAAGGATCTGAAACTCATTACAGATCCTCTATATCTGGGAGTAAACAAACAAAAAAAAAACCAACCCAAAACGTCCTTACTTAGAGCTTTTTGTCTTCTAACCCATGTTTTGGATATTCTATTGTGGAAAATCCATGCTGAGCTTACAAAATACTTCTTTTTTTCTTGACTGTACTCTTTTATCACTGTTGTGTACTCTCTGGGGATTCATAGTTTTAGACGGCGAAAGCTCGTGCTATTGTTTTTGTCTCATAGCTCTAACAAACGCTCGCGTGCCATTGTAAAATTAGTCGTACGAATAAATATTACTGAATTCTCCGTGGGTGTGACAAATAATGGAGGAGATTATCTCGGAGTTTGTTGGGAAAATGTTGGCGATCGGGAAAGCTTCTTTAAAAGGCTATCACAAACAGGTTGAAGTTGAAAAAGTTGAAAAAAATGTGTGTGGGAGGGGCCGGGGGCGGGGATGTTGCGGGCAGTTCAACTGATGAGCTGATGAACTAATGAAGAAATCAATGATTTGATGAGTGGTTTGCGGGTGGTGAATGAAAAGACAGGTTGTAGAATGGGTTGATGTGATGGATAGTTTGACGGATCACGGAATAAACTGGATGGATGGATGGATGGATGGATGGATGGATGGATGGATGGATGGAGGGAGGGAGGGAGGGATGGATGGATGGATGGATGGATCGATGGAAGGAAGGAAGGAAGGAAGGAAGAAAGGAAAGAAGGAAGGAAGGGAGGAAGGAAGGAAGGAAGGAAGGAAGGAAGGAAAGAAGGAAAGAAGGAAGGAAGGAAGGAAGGAAGGAAGGAAGGAAAGAAGGAAGGAAGGAAGGAAGGAAGAGATTTGAATCAAATTATTCGAGTGGTAACGTTGAAATCGTGCCCTTTTTTTTTTGGTAAAGTATTATTAAGTTGCATTTACTTGTTTCTTCTCATTTCAGGGGCGTAATGGAATGGGTAATATATATGTGTGGGCCTCGGGCGACGGCGGCCCCAACGATGACTGCAACTGTGACGGCTATGCGGCCAGCATGTGGACCATCAGCATCAACTCAGCCACCAACGACGGACAGACAGCGGGCTACGATGAATCTTGCTCTTCCACTTTGGCTTCTACCTTTAGCAATGGGAAGAGCAATTCCAGAGACGCTGGCGTGGTAAGTGAATTTAATTAAGGTTGCAAGAGTGTGTGAATTATTAACATATGAAAGACGTAGATTTATGAACAAATTATTTCATATACTGTATCTCTTAATATTTATATGGCTAAAGAATCATATGATTGCAAAAGGAAAAATGTCCTAGTTACGGTAGCAAAATTTACAGAAATTATTTTTTAAAACTATTATGAATGGAAGTAAAAATGAAAAGGAGATTTGTTTAAGTAAATATTTTGTATAGATTGTATTACGTAAAATGTATTATGTCATGATGGTTTGTAATCTGTTATGTCCCGTCAGTGTATCGTCGGCCTATGTATCACTGTTGTGGTCTGGGCTTATGTTGAATAAACTTGTTAAACTTGTAAAAGCCTCTTGGAACCATTTGATAAATTTTCCTCTCAAACCACGGGAACGTTCCGCAATGGCCAAGTGTAGTCCGTAGGTCTGGTGCCACCACTGTGCTGAAATTATCTACTGTTTACACGGGGGACCTTCATTTAGATTTCTCACAGTTCTAATTTGTATGAAAAGGGTTTAACATTTGGCCTTCTTTTATAGACCACAGGGCCGCACAATGAAATCAGCTGAAGCCATTTTAAACATTTCTTGCAACATTTATTTACTTAACAAATTCAGGTCTGCATATCACCAGTTTGGCCGTGTCTTTTCAGATTAAAAATTAATTTCTACTCAATCTGTCCAAAGAACGCATTTTTGACACTGCCATACTCCTCTCCTTTGAGTATTAGTCTCATGTGATTCATCCTTCTCCCTTGACGAGTTTGCCTTTGGTTTTATTAAATATTGAAAGGAAGACAAACACGAAGGAACAGACAAACTCACAAACAGATAGTGGGCCCGGCAGACAAATAATTCCAGCAGGATTCTGGAGATTCCATGCCTTGTTGACGACACTTTTTGCTTCTAGGGCTTCCAATCTTTCATCACCGCTTCATTAAGCATTGTTTCCACCCGGTCAGGCGCTACTGAGGGAGAAAGGGAGACAGAGTGACAGGTTAGGCAAAGAAGTAGAAGAACTAGACGCGAAAAGATTGAGAGAATGGTGAAGAGGGAGGTGGAGGAAGAGGATGAACAGATAAATCAAGACACGGGAAGCAGCGAGGCAAGGGATAGAGGTACTGAAGGCTGTAATTTCAAAATGAAATAAGGAACTCAAGACTTCCAACTTCATGACGTCCCGCATTTTCGTTGCAGTGCTCTCGGGTCGTGTGCACAATAAGCGAATAGTGTTAGTCCCTAGTAAGTCATAATACACTGGGAATAGCATACAACAGAATTCGTTGCCTTACATCCGACTTAACATTGTACATCGTGACTAGCGCTAGTTCCTTATTGCGCATACGGCTTATTGTCCTTTACCATGTATTTCAGTTGAGACCTTGTGTATTACGGATGGGATCTCTCACCATTTTACAAATTTTATTGGTGCATTGGCGCTGAATGTTTTCTTAGTAGCGTTCAGTATGCAAAATTATTGTATTTCTTAAGGTGGTAAGAGACCCCATCGTTAAAGCCCAAGTTCTCGAATATAATTTTTACTCACGAATTCGAACACCTCACACAATCGAAGCTATAGAAATGGTTTCCTGCAAGTCCAGTGTGAACGAGCCTATGGCAGCAGTATCATGTTAAGGCGACTGTGTTTTGGAATTGGTATATACATCCCCCATTCTCTGAGTAGGATCTTGGATAATTAAATTGTCAATTTACAAGTTCATGCAATTTGCTGTAATAATGATCAGATTTAGAAATACGAATGCAGTAACTAAGGGTGACGCCGTTTTCCCGATGCAACGGTTTAACCATTGTCACGTTAACATGACCGTTTTTGTCTTGCATTTTTCATCATTAACACCGGTGCTAAATGCGGCTGTAAGGCGTTCAGAAAAAAAGGGAGTGATCATTAAAAATTATTTCGAAATTTTCAATCTAAACCGTGATCCAGTCACTCGCCAAACACCCAAACGGCACAGCTACAAAAAAAAAAAAACTTGTCTTCGCGAATTTTTGACTACATATTAAATATTGTGGCTTCTTTGCGGTGTTCTAGCTGTCACAAAGTTCCGTTTGTAATTTTGTACTGATCTGGATCATGTTTACATGGAGTCTACAAATCAGGTTTGTGCTACGAAATAATAAGAGAGTAGAAGCTCTAAATGCACGAGCATCAACAACAGATGGTCTCGAAATTAGCACTTAATGTCCCCCTTATGACGTGAAGTTTAATGGGTCTTGGTCTTAGCCAAACAGACGTAGAGAAATGTCTTCACACACTAAGATGTGAGTCAACAGTATAGCAAGAAAACTCGGCCTCTGATGCATCTTGTATCATTGGACACTGTACTTTGATGTCATCTTGCAAGTATACAGTATTTTCTAGTAAATATTTACGTTGGCTTTTTACTCACAGTTTTAATGGTTTCTATTTTTCTGGCAGTTTGATGATGTCATGCGATAAAATTGTTTTGGCTTTTTTGCGGTGTTTTGACAGTGTTGAAGAGTCCGGCTTATGGAGTACATTGTGACCTAAAAAGGAAGAAATGGAATATTTCAGGGCTGGGATGAAGAGAAGATAAATTGAATGATCATGCAAAGTGAGAAAGAAGAGGTCGTGAAATAGGCTCAGGGTTTTAAGAGATAGAGGGAGAGAGAGAGAGTGAAAAGAAGGAAGAGAATGAAGTAGAAATGAGGACCTTAACTACTTGACGGGTGAAATCTCCGGTTATCGTAAAATCCGTTTATTGATTTCACATGAGCAATTTAAGCCTGGGAAGAGTTTTGGTAGGCGAAGCGATCCATCAGGTCTCATTTTGACCATTAAAGCGTGTGGATCAAGGAATAGAGGTATGAGGTGGGATTTTTTCCCTTTTTCTTTTATGTCTAGAATCCATTTTTTTCCTCCTCCTCCTTCTTCTTCTTCTTCTTCTCCTCTTCCTTCTTCTTCTTCATGCTCTTCTTTGCTGCCGTCAGCATCTTCCTGATTTCCACCACATTCAGGCGGTTCTTCTTTTTTGAAGTCGTCGTTTATATTGACATCCAACTTGATCAGCACAGGGCGATATCTGCTAGGGCTGTGCCCCGGTGGACATTTTCAAATATCTCCTGGCGTGAGTACTCACGATTCTAATGTTATATATTAGCCGTAATTGTGCTGACGTGCCGTAAAACCTGACCTCAAATGATTGTCGACAACGATATTCTGATGTCACAATAAAATCTACGATAAAGCGTTAGATATCAAGACCAGAGGTCAAATTAAGACAGCGCTGGGTATTTGAAAGACAAGTCCATTCGGTCAGATGTTGTGGGAGTTTACACTGGCATATCCCATGATAGCGTTTGGCCACATTCGAAAGAACAGCATTTAGTCCAATGCTTCTGTAGATTTTTTTTTGTTTGCTCCCTTTCCAGTGGTCTGGGTGCACGTACCATTGGTACAGAGTACAAAATAAGTGGCAAGATCTGACCGCACTCTTGGCAAGGCTTCGCACTCGTCGGTTTGATTGAAAACAAAGAAGGAAAAAAAAACCGATTTAATAGAACCTCTAGATGACAAGAGCGGAAGGCGACGTTGAGGAGAAGTGTTGAAAGAAAAACAAGTGCTTTGGAAGACGCCGAGGCGTTGTATTGAACAAAAAAATTGCTTTGCAACTCTTTGATTTCTTTCTGTCTTGCGATGCTTTGAAGAAGTCTGAAGGTAAATTAGATGGAAAAGGAGGGCACCATGGTCTTTGGGGAAACAAGACAATCTGATTCAAGAGGAATGTACGATAAATTAATGACTTCTACTTTCTCAAGACAGGGAGATTTTTAAATGTCAGTGCCAATTTAGGGTATACATTTTTCTGAAACTGTTAGACCTGTCAGCGTTCAATCAAGCTTTTTTTCATGATGGGTTCTCTCTGTAGGGCAGCATATCTCCCTGGCTAGCATCTTGAGCTGATCGAGCGCGAGAAATTGATTCGGATGTGCTGTTTCATTGTTTTCATACTTTTACGAGCCGTGTTCTGTTGTGTGTGCTAAGTTTAGGGAGGTGTGGGTTGGGGGAGAAGGGGGGGGGGAGGAATTAGAGCTACGAAATTTTAACACGAACTCGATCATTTATTAAATCGTGTCCACCCCAGCCGTCTGTCCATTTTTCTTATTCAACAACACTCCACGCCCGCTTTCTTCCTGTCCACAAATCCGTTCTTATAACGGAGCTCTTCCGGTTCCGTCCGGAGACACGGGAGTGACAGGAACACGATACCGGGCTTCGTCTAATTGGACATGCGGGCTTAGGTTCCTGTGCAGGCAGCCTGACAAACTGACAGGCTGGCAGACAGACAGGCAGACAGAAAGACAGAGAAAACAGAAATGAGCAAGCAAACAATTAGCCAAAACATAATTTGTCTAGTGAAGATCGAATGCGATCGTCAATGAATCATCCCCGTCCACTTGCCAGAAAAAAAGGCAAAGGAATCAAATATTTATAAAGGATAATTCATCCATGCTGTAGGGCTGTTAGACAGACAAATGACATTGAAATACAATGGGTCTCCCACAATCAACACGACATGCATGTTCTCGGCCCATGAAAAAAGTGCACATATTGTTCTTTTTAGTGAGGCCCGCCTGAATTATGGAGAGATTCATAATGAATCCGTGGAGGTGAGGTGTAAACTCAGTTCGATACCTCATGTAGCGTAATGACTTGGACATACATGTAAAGGCTTATGAGCGTAAGCTAATGTTGCAAATTAATTGAAGTGCATGACACTGTTCTTATAACCGGAAATGTCCCTGGATGTAGGGCACATCCCTCCGAGTTTGTTGACTAGGTGCGCCACCTGATTCTTCATGAGGTCCTTTATAATGTATTTTCATTTTAAGCATAGCTAAAGGGTTACACTATACATTTGAACAAAGACCCCGATTTTCGTATGAGATAGAGATTCTTTTGTAAACTGAATCTTCTGGGTTTTTGTTGTCTTTTTTTCCGAGGGATTCGAATCCAGACCATCTTTAGGAATCGAATCCGGATTCGAACTTGGGGTAAGAAGATTCGATGGATACAGTCCAAGAAGCCAGATATGTACATTTTCATCACCAGTAGTATTTTTTTCTGTTTCCTAACTTTTCAGGCCACCACAGACTTATACAACAACTGTACAGCCAGCCATTCCGGGACGTCAGCGGCGGCACCTGAAGCTGCTGGGGTCTTTGCCCTCGCCTTGGAAGCCAAGTAAGTTATGTCACCTCTTTGTGAATAAAAAGAGTATTTTCCCCTTGCTTGTCTCTGACATGACCCCTGACATTAAAGTAGGATTAAAGTGAAACCTTAAATTAAGAGCCGACGCGGGTCTAGACTACCTCTTTTTTTTTTCTTTCTATAAAAACACGTATTTCGAAGAGAAAGACAGATCTCGGCGGGTCAATCAGATGAGGTTCAAGATGCTCGAGGATTGAGGGAGGGGCGCTGTACTGATGCTATGGGTTCATGTAATGAAATAATAGATAGGCATGTCGATTGTCGAACCACCACGCCCTCCCAAAAGATACATTCTAGCATATTCATTACTTTATATATGCAGAGCCTGAAACTGTATTTAAATTAACACGCAGTCCATTGTAAAGAAAAGCATGCAGAAAGGACCCGTATGCCCATTTTTGCTGTGACCCAGAATCCATTTAATGTGACTCAGAGCTCAAAGCTCTGGACCCATTTTTTCTAAGACATTAAACAATTAATTCGAGCTGATACAAATATTGTTTTTTTCCGGACAAAAAAAATGTGTGAATCATGATGTACAAGGGTGTATGAGGTATCCACAAGAGAGCGAGGGCGATGAGACGACAAAAACTGACTAAATAATTATGTTGCGTAACATTATAAAGACGAGACTTTGCATGGCTGTGCTCCTAAGTTGACCTTTTACAAAATGACAGAACTAGGTCAGAGTGTCATCCTTGCATGCGTGGGCGTTCTGACACCTGACCAGATAATTACTGTAAGTCTTCTTTAAAGTAGGGCCATCTTTCCAGGACATCCCATTACTTTTGTGGCTTCCCTTTTCCCTAGGTTATGAGCGCTACATGACTGTCTTTTAAAACAGAATTTTCCTCAAGAGAGCGAGGGCGATGAGACGTCCAAAAACTGGCTAAATAATATGTTGCAGTGTGGACAAGATGCCCGTATTTTCTTTCGCTTCCACTTTCGCCCGCAACGATTCTGATTTTTAGAGTGTATCGAGTGGTTTTCTTGAATCTCCATGTAGGGATGTCGGTCAAATAAAGACAGATGTCCCATGTC
The DNA here is from genome assembly GCA_033807755.1 of Ellobium chinense. Lineage (NCBI taxonomy): Eukaryota > Metazoa > Mollusca > Gastropoda > Ellobiida > Ellobiidae > Ellobium > Ellobium chinense. The sequence continues at coordinate 2,519,644 of JAWQUT010000021.1, read as the reverse complement.
TGTTAAGAGGGGTTCATGATTATAATTATCTTATAGCTTATCCCTATGAATTTATGCTACGTTCTTTCTGTTTTCCTTTTAAATCCATCAGCTTTTTTTGTTTTGCTTATGTTATTTTTTTTTCACATTTGACTGGTGTCAGCACATTACTGTTTGGCCTTCATAGTGGTTATTTTTATTTTGGTCTATTAGACATGTGTTAATACGTCATGAACTCCGATTTCAAGAACTGTTATAGTTGTGTTTGCGTTTTCCCGAAATCAGTGGCATCATCTATGATTAAATTATCTCTATTTTGTTATTCTCGTTAAGTAGTTGTAGGTGATGCTGTTTTCCTTCTCCTTCTCCTTCTTCTTCTTCTTCATTATCGTCCTCTTCTATTTCTGCTACTTCTTCTTCTTCTTCCCTTCCTCTTCCTTTATCTCCTTCTCTTCATTCTTCTTCTTCTTTTTCTTCTCTTCTTCTTGGTCTTCTTCTTCTTTGTCTTCTTCTTGCTGTCTTCCTGGTTGTTGTTGTTGTTGTTGTTGTTGTTGTTGTTGTTGTTGTTGTTGTTGTTGTTGTTGTTGTTGTTGTTGTTATGAAAGAAATTATAAGCTTTTGTTAAATGGTTTATAATTAATGATAATAATAATGATTATAATGATAATGACTCTAATTACCATAGCCACCTTTTTTTTGATAAATAACGATGTTCTTCATTTTCTTATTCCCGTATTCTTTCTTTCTATTCCTCCTCCTTCTCCTCCTCCTCCTCCTTCTCCTATTCCTCCTCTTCTTCCTCCTCCTCCTGTTCCTTCTCCTCCATACATTCATCCCCTATCTCATTATCCACACTTCAACCTGAATCTTCAGTCGTAACCTCACCTGGAGGGACATGCAGCACCTGACCGTCCTCACTTCCAAGAGGAACAGTCTCTACGACTCCAATGGCATCCACCACTGGAAGCTGAACGGCGCCCATCTGCTCTTCAACCACTTGTTCGGCTACGGCGTGCTGGACGCAGCTAGCATGGTCGATCTAGCCAGCCAATGGAGAGGCCTGCCTGAGAGATTCCATTGCAAGGCCGGGGCTATTTCCTCCGAGAAGTAAGTAGACTAATGCAAATAATATGATTACAGAATACTTCTTTCCTGCAGAAGGTGTATCCACTTGTGGCTGCCATATTATTTTCGCAAGTACCGCCCACCCTTGGCCGCAACAATGTTGTGCACTTTGATATATAGGTTATTGACCCATTCTGTGTTATAAGTGAGTCCCCGTTCATTCTTCAAAGTCCGAACACTGTATAGAACGTATAACACAGTATAGGTCAATAACTCTTTTATTATACCCTTCCCCTAGTATTTAAACGAAAATAAACCTCACAGAAAAGAAGTGGAAGAAACTTGTAGTGTTGAATCAGACAAGCTTAGCCAACGTGCCGAACTCGCACTGCCTTGTATTGCTAATCTCTTCTTGTTTCATTTTCCATCTGTGTACCACATCAGCTGTTTAACATTGTGGTGTGCAATTTTCTGTCTTAAAGCTATGAGCGGGCAATATTACCCGGAAGCAGGCCAGTATAGAAACGTATTGCCCTTTGACGTCACAATAGCGTTGAATGGAAGTTCTCTATAATAAAGTATATTATTATACTCTTCCTCAGCGTAATCGTTTGACACCGAAAATAACATAGGCCGTAGTTACAATACTTGTTTTTGTGAATGTGAGTATCAGCCCCAGTATGAGAACAGCGCAATCATTAAATTATGACACGATGCGGTTGGACAATGACGTCAGTGAAAAAGAATTGCTAAGAGAATATTTCCTCATTCGTGAACATAGGTCATTCCACACCATAATCGATCAAGGAGGCTAGCTGGTCATCTGGTTTGCCTAAAGGACCCACAGAACCATTTCACAGAGGAGTGACCGAGTGGCATGAAGTCGTCTAGTCTGTAAGAGAAGTGCCCAGACAAATTCTGTTATTCTCTTTATGTACACTTGCCCATTAGATACACGATCCCAGACCTCCACTTGTGTCTGTCAGCTGTCCACCTCAACCTGTCTTAGTGGCCTGTGATAGATCATACTAATTGGGTATGCAGATGGCATTCATATGCTAGTTTCACTGTTTAATTCAGTAACCTCTACAAGTCTTTTGATAAGCAACAGAATTTGTCAGTTGACATCACGCGCATTAAAGATGGGATCTCTTGCCATTGTAAGAAATACATAATTTCATTGGTGTTTGAATGTACCCTTAGTGGCGTTCAACATGCAGAGTTAATGCAATTCTTACGATGCAGATGGTAAGAGATCACATCGTTAATGCGGAAGTTCTCAGTTGTTGTCTAGTCTTGACCACATCCAGCGTAAGAATGAATGACTTTGACGGGTCAGTAAGTCTGAAAATTGGCCTTACTGATCACTTTCTCTATACGTTTGAAACAAGTGCACTCACCCAGAGAAACTCACAACTTTATGACTTTCTTTACCTCAGGGAATTTACCTTCGGCAAACCTCTGCGCATGAGCATCGATTCTGATGGCTGCTTCGGCACTGAGAACGAGGTCAACTATTTGGAGCATGTGCAAGCCTTTATCACTCTTCGCTCCACCTATCGGGGATGTGTGACTATGTACCTAACTTCTCCCATGGGAACTACGTATGTATATCCATTTAAAGTTTCGATACTGCTGCTACAGCTATTGAAGGTGGTGGTGGTGGTGGTGGTGGTGGTGTTGCTGCTGCTGCTGCTGCTGCTGTAATCTGGTGTTGAAAGTGAGTGGTTATGGCGGTGGCAACGGATAGTAATGTCTGAATTTGTGTTGCCGTTGTCGTGAGTGATGTACCCGCTGTTGCTGTAGCTGATATATTGTGTATAGATCGAACTGTAACTCTCGCCTTGGTTGATCCTACAGTTGTTTTTTGCCTCGAAAAGGCATTGAGCAAGAATACATCATGATCTGTTTAAAGGTTCTGAGCGTCACCATAAATTTAGATCCAGTCTAGTTCTTCATACAACTTTTAGAACTTTCACCGAAAACCTACATCCTACTTAACCTTTTGTTGCTATTTTATTACTCCCATGCCAGTTCCATGATCCTGAGCCAGCGACCTAATGACGATGACGACAAAAATGGCTTCACCCGCTGGCCTTTCATGACCACCCACACATGGGCGGAGCTATCCCGTGGCACCTGGACCCTGGACATCGTGATGGAACCCATCATGGGCGTGAAGACCAACATTGAGACTGGGGTATTCAAGGAGTGGACACTGGTCTTGCACGGCACCAAGACCCCGCCCTATGCTAATCAGCCAGCCGGTAAGTAATCGCTCCTTAGAGATTGCAGAAAGGGAAGGGACTGTAGTAATAATACTCAGGAAGTTTTAAGGCTTGTACCCAGGCCCCTCCGTCACGCGACCTTACATTATTATAACCTCCAGCAGGCCAGATGATTCAAAGACATACTGTCAAACCCTGGACAACGTATGCAGCGGTGCCCCCCTACGATGGAAATATATGATGAAGAATTTCCAACATATTTTGGCTCCCCTTGTTAGTCATTATAATATCCGCATGTTTATAGATGCCTATTTAATCTCCCATCATACAAAGAGTTTACATTGGATCTACATTCTCCACGGTCAGATTATTCCTTTGTAAACGTTTTTTTTCCTTCTTTTCCTTTCTACAACAGACAAAGATCGTCACGAGAAGTTGTATCTCGTCCGCCGTGCACACGAAAGTGGTGTTATAGAGGAGTAGATGACGTCACTTCCGGGCGGTGCCAACATGGCTGACTACCCGTACCGTGTTCCCACAGCTCAAATGTAACGTAATCGGCTTGTGTCCTCAGTCTTCTAGGAAACTGTGGCACGCAAATTTACATAAGAGCCGAAATCTTAATTTATTCAAGTCAAAATAAGAACTATGTTTGTCTTGTATCAGTGGCAGTCAGTTATCAAACTAGTATCACTATCAATTGTCAAGTAAACTTTAGTAAGCCGGGTTTTGTTTTATTGTAACATCTAGATCTATATGATTATATATTTATTATTTTAATAAAAACTGTAATCCTTGACATTTCCACCCAAAAGTTTCCGTTTCATAAATCGATAATTCATGAAATCGTTGGTTAGGTTGAGTATTATCTGTTGTGGAAACTGAACATTAAACTGAATTTTGGACTCAAATAATATGCTTCAAATAATAATAATATTGTGTTTAAGATTGTTGACCCTTAATTTCCTGGTTATTTTGTGATGATGGTTGTGGTGATGAAGATCATAATTAAATTACCTTGAATGTTTTTCATCTGTCTTTTTTGTGGGATAAAAAAAGTATTAACTTAGTACTGGTGTTGAATGTTATGAATTTTGAATTTACATCACAGTATGCCCTGCTAATTATGATTCTATAATTGTCCTTGGACATACTTCACAATGCGGCACATTCGTGTTCATATTAGCAATAACAGTGGGTGACAAGAATGGTGTAATTTGGCCTGAATTTATTAGTATTACTTCTTGGTATAATTATTTCTTGTTATACTTTTCACTAGCATTATTTTGAGGACAGGGTATATTGGCCGGACAGCCAGGTTATCACCCATCTGTTAAAAAAAAAAAAAGACAGGAAATTATTTATAGACCAGTTAATGGTGGAGGTTAAATCTTTCTTCAGATTTTTTTATCAGCCTCATAATCCTCTGAGCTAGTGAGCAGGATGTCGTTATAAGTGAATTTTAAGACATAACTTGAGATTGAAAAACCCAGCAGTCCGGTAGGGGAGATAACTCGGGAAAATAGTACAGAGTATAGAATAGTGTATTCTGGCTGTCCAGTCAGTAAACTTAATATATAATATTTATTGTTATTATTTTTACTATCATTATTTTTAGTATTCATTCATCTAGAAATGTTATTTGTTTTGAAAGTAGTGGCAAATTTTAAAAACTTTCAAAGTAAATGCATCTGTAAACAACACACAACTTGATCCTTATGATGTGAATGAGAAAAGGCAGGTAATCCAGCTTGAAATGGAAGAAAAACATTTCAAATGTTTATGCTATATCAGGTGAAAAAAATTATCATATAATGATACTATCATTATCATAATTTTCTTTTCTTTCAATGAAAAACTTAATCAGTGGTGATTGTGTTGTTGCTAGTTCTGTACATAGCCTATGTGAGAACTTTAAAAAGATAAAAACAAGCAGCAATATTAGGGCATATACTTTACCTTGCAGTGTGTTTCAATGACTCGGGGTAAGAATGAAGAAGCCAAAAGCACAGCAAACTGTTCGAAATTCAATAACTTTGTATAAGTGTGCAGTCATTCCTGAATAGTATATGCCCTTGTCCGTTGTCCTCTTCAACAAACGTTCTGTTTCTACTCTCAAACAGAAAGCGATGCAAATATCTGCTCTCTACGATAATTTGAACAAACACAAGAACAAAATTACTAAAATTCAATATTATTCTGCTGACAAGAAAAACAGCTCTCAATTACTCTGTTGGAAAGTTTATGCCTCCACAGAGTTGTTTTAAACGGCTCGGTTATTTCACAGTTATGATATTACTTTTCTCATTTCAGGCCAGATCAACATAATTTCATTAAGCTTTCAACTGATGCGCCATTCTATGAAAAGAACAGACAACTGTATTAATGTTTTGACAAAACATTTTGTCTCAGCTAGACCGGACCCTAAATGGCTGGTGGAAATCTCAAAAGATAAACTAACATCATCTCAAATTAATTTGTACACAGAATGTCTGCACAGTGACGCTATATTTTAAGTCCTAAACACCCAAGAAAGAGACAAGTGCCAGCCAATAAAAGCGACTGTTTGAAATCGCCAACAGGCAGGTTCCTGGAAACTTTCTGTTTGGAGTTTGATTATTTCTCAAAAGCATTGCTCCTAAGAAATTCTGAAGAAAAAGATATCTCGGCCAGTAAAAGTTATTGTTTGTGTTGATATTACTCAGCCAATCCTACTCCTCAGTAGTCCTCATTTTGAATTTGATTGTCCATTCCGACATCCTGGTTTGTTTAGGCATTTCTAGCGAAGCAATTTAAGAAAAAATAATACAGCTTAGCTGTTTATTAAGTGTGCAACTATGAAGATGACACCTATGTCATATTATTCATAATTTTGAAATTGGTATACAAATTCATCGGCTTTATCATCAAATTTTGATCCCAGGAACTGATAGAGTGATGACTGTGATATGGATGATTGAAAGACATCTTGTGATTATACTTTTTTTTTGAATTTTGTTGCATTCCTGTGAATAATTCTGGGCGTTATTTTGAAAGCGTTTATATTTTCCATGCCCTATATTTTCTCCCAGAGACAAAATGTCTCCCACTCTTTTCCTCTTCTCTTTCTACCCTTTAATTAATCATACCCCCCTCCCACCACTTTGAGTCTACATCCCAATTTTCCATTCCTCTCATTGTCTTAACTTAATGAAGATTTGCGCAGTTACTTCTCTAAATGTTGATCATAATTATCCTTCGAATCAGGGAGGTGGCCAGTTCTTTGAAAACAGGCCATGGTTTGCTTGAGCTTGTCAGGTAACGAGCATGCGCCATATAATATGATCTCTTGTGATTGGTTGACCCCGGTCTAACCCACATGTCGATGGTTCATCGCACAACGGTATTGTCCACAAAGAACATGTAAATTAAATGAGACCCACATGCTGTGAGCGGTCAAAATGTACAGTGAACATGTCGCCCTGAGAAATCAAAGTAGCACAATCGTAGATGAGTTTTCAGCCATGTCAAAGTATACATTCATGTGATTTTTGGTAGAAACACACTGCATACTGATTGTCTTTAAAGATAAATGTATGGCTCGGATTCTCTATCAACATTTTATAGTAGAAGCATTTTCTTTTTCAAAACTGGATGAGTCCATTTTGATGGCTAGTGAGATAAAGGGAGATAATTTAAGACGCACAAATAACGGCTCTTCACAAGTGTCTATTTACCCAATTACAAATTCATATTTCATTCTTAAATTTGTTCAGAATGAATGGTTAAATAAATATATTTCTAACTACAATATACATCCCACATTCAGCAGAAAAAAGTGGACTTATCCATTCTTGAAAAGTCATTCATTGGCTATTTATAAGTATTTCCTTCCCATTTAACCAGATCTAATGGCGGTTGACGCCTTTTTCATGTTGACATTTCGCTGGCTGCTAAGGCTGAAAAATAAGTTAAATGTGTGGACATGTCCAAATGTCACAATAGTCTGCTTTGGATCCGATCATATTTGTCACAATCGGATTTGTTCATGACGCTTACAACTTAAAGCCTGGGCCCATTTGGTAGCATTAGTCCAATGCTCATCAAAGACGGGAAGAAAGAGATAACCCCATACCAAAGAAAAAAAAAGCGCTCATCTTCACAAGTAAGTGGTCTCGAGGCCAGATCCATTATGACAAACCTCGTCATTGAATCATTATTTGCGCACTCAGCTGTCCTTTGTGAATTCCAGTTTCAGTTGATCTGGAATAAATAAAAATGCTAGCTCATTTATAAGAACGCTTTAAACGTATAATAGCACTCATCTTCTTCTTAGTGGTAGGAAAAATAGGTCTCAATCCACACGAGATTTTTTCTTTCTTTAGAGTCGCGGCTTTAAACTATGTTGCATTTTAGAGAAAGACACAAAAAGATGCAAGTTCCTTTTGGCATGATACTTGATAGCTTTATACTCAAAGAACTGCCCCTCCCTCCCTCTTGCCCTTCTCCTATTCACCCTTAGGTCATTTACCCTTTCGGCTTTCCCATTATCTGATTATTGCAGTCGCAACATTTTATGTGTATGTACGTATTGTCTGTGCTATTTTTCCGTGGTTTGTGTCGGTGTTTAGGTAGCACAAGAACATACAACGGGCACCAGTGAGTTCGTTTCATACAGAGAATGTCTAATTAACTTTCTATCTCTCATTTAGTTATGTTTTTTTTTTCAGTTGATGTTTTATAACCAAGGTATGAAATCCTTAGGAATCTGGGCCCTGGAATTGCAAGCGAGGCTGTATTTTCAGAAGAGTAACTTCTTCGGGAGATTTTCTAGCCTCACTGTTTGACGAACGAAAGTGCTGTTTTCACGAGGGAAAAGCTTGGCCCACTACTAAGTTCTTAAAGAAGCTTATCATTGCCCGCCAAGAAAGGCCCTTCGCATTATGTTGGCACTTTAGCTTCGGACTAAACTGGGCGACTAAAAATGCTCTCCATTCACGTCGAGTGTCATCGAAGTATTTACCATGGTTATAAAACTCACACGTTTTTGTTCCATAATCTACGACTCACTATCTGTCATGTTCAGTACAGTTAAGTACTCACTGTCGATTCCAGTGCTCGTGTTCCATTCTCAAAGAGTCAACTGTTGTTCCAGACACTAGTGTTCCGTTTACTTTGTTCTTTTTGTTTTATTACTCCACGTTTTATATCTTCCCTCATGAGGAAGTAACTGTGTGTTATGATATTCAATTTTGAAGAACACTATACGTGGAAAAAAAGACAAGTCAAATATGAGGGAATAACAGAAAAAGGTTGACAAAATAAGGTATATCATTATGTTATGTTATATCAAAAATTTCCCAGTTTTACCCTTACAGGTATCGTGTACAGCAAAGATGTAAATCTAAAAGTGGAAAGAAAAACGAAATTAAAGGCAAATGTTGATCTAGTCTCCATGTGTGTGCGTTCATTGTCTTGTTGTCCATAAGCTGGCGATTCTCTTGTGACGTCACCACTGTACTTTCCTCCATCTGCTACAGAGACCAGTGGCCGTATGCATAAATTTAACAAGCCCAGACTACAACAGTGATACATAGGCGGACGATTGATTGATAGGACATGAGTATAAGCCATACGTTAATTAACATACTGCGTTATCTACAGTTTATACAGATTATAAGCCATACGTTAATTAACATACTGCGTCATCGACAGTTAACACAGATTATAAGCCATGCGTTAATTAACATACTGTGTTATCTTCAGTTAACACAGATTATAAGCCATACGTTAATTAACATACTGCGTCATCTACAGTTAACACAGATTATAAGCCATACGTTAATTAACATACTGCGTCATCTACAGTTAACACAGATTATAAGACATACGTTAATTAACATACTGCATCATCTACAGTTAACACTACCAGTATTTTGGAGGTTTCCCGAGGTAATCGCAGTGCGTCAACTAACCGGCAGATTATACGAGTTCATCGTTATTGTGTGTGACAGTGTGTAAATTAACGCAAGGATTATGCATATGGCCACAGAGGCAGATGTTTGTGTGATGCAACAGCAGATTTAGCAGTGTAGCTTAGACTTGCTTGTCTGGTGGTGGTTGTGGTGGTGGTTGTGGTGGTGGTGATAATGGTGGAGTCGTGGTGGTGGTGATAATGGTGGAGTCGTGGTGGTGGTGATAATGGTGGAGTGTGGTGATGATGAGAATTACCAACTCTTTGCAATCTTATAGACTATAGTGGTGTAAAGTAAGAGTACAAACCAGAGTAGATTTATGAAACTGTCTTTTCTTCATTTCATAAGTTGGGATGAGTGTTGCCCATATTTAAAAGTAGTGATATTGCTGCTGCTGTTGGTAATGGTGGTGTTGATAGTGATGGTAGATGTGGTAATGTTGAAAGATGCTGATTGCACTGATAATCGGTACAGGCAATGACAACAAAACATTTCGGGTTTTTTGTTTCTGAAAGCTTTAATTAAAGCATACAGGCCTTTTGACTTTGTCGGTGAATATAAAGGTTACACTGACTTTCTTTGAAAGAGCCAAAAAAAAAAAAAACAGCAAAAGAATCATGTTCCCTGTAAGAGAATTCGCAGCTCTGAGATATGAAGAGCTTCTATATCCCAACAGCCGCTCTCTAAAGTGGAGTACCTTTTCCAGCACGTTTCTCACTGTGGACGCTTTTTATCGTTAATCTGTGAAAAATTTGCAACGATTACAACTCAAATCGATGGCTTTCGGTTAGTGTCTTCGAGTATTGGGGATTTTTTAGTCGAATCATCAAGCTGACTTGATTCACTTTGAATCCTTACACAAAAATATAATTTTCCCTGGCCGGACTGACGTTTGACCAATGGACATTTGGCCAACCGGACGTTAAGCTGACCGGACCTTTTGTCCACTGAACGTTTGGCTGACCGGACGTTTGCCCACTGGACGTTTGGTTGACGAACATTTGGCTAACTGGACATTTGCCCGTCCTGAAGTTTGGCCGACCGGACATTTGGCTGACGATTCGTGTTCAAAGCGCCCGTAGGTAACTTCTCCTCTCGTTCTATTTTTCATGAACGCATAGCCTTCAAGAATCAATTTTTTCCGCCCCTTTTCATCTTGGTAAACTCCATGACTTGGGGTGGAATAATCTTTTAAAAAAAAAAAACTACAGTAATTTACAAATAACTGTTATTGGGCCGGGGAAACAAATAATTGCGACGCATAGCTCTGCCGTTAAAATGAAGAACCTAGTATCTACCATTTTCATGTTTTGCTACAAAATATGACAAAAAACTGTTTCTTTTAATAACTCTTGATAGAATAGTCGCATCGTTACCATTTTTTCACTGGCACACACTTTCTTAATTTCTTAATTTTGTTTTTGATTTAGATAGGTTGCCAAGAACGACTCCCATCTTTGATGAGAAACATAGCAGATCCATACTGTGTTTTTCATTAAAATATTGGGATTCGATGTAAATACAATTTTTACTATAGACGCCTTTAAAAATGAGGTATCGATGCCAAACTAAGATTATCAGACGCAAAATTTTCCAACGATTTTAACGATATAAAAATGTCCATTTGACCCAGATACGTAGATACTAGGTTCTTCATCTTAACGGCAGAGCTGTCGAGAACTAGTAATAATACCGATTAAAATGCAGAGATACGATGTCATCTCAGTAACTAGACGCAATGGCCTAAGGTGGAGTGTTACTGTGCCAAACGTGTCTCAAATAAATACCACATCGCAATACGGGGTTTGTTCAAATTTTGGGCATATTGCGTGGCAGAAGCTTGCTAAAGTTATATGTCAGAAGTACTCACGCATTTTTGTTCTCGTAGTTAGACTGACATTTTGGTTGTCCTGACAGAGCAACTTGGAACTTAATTCTTTTAGATTACTGGTCCAGAGTCAACTGAATTTCATCACCTGCCCTGACAACTCACTTATGTAACGCTTTTATAAAAAAAAAAACTCACAAAATAACTATCATACTTATTATTAGAAAACAGGTGTTGTGCTTCGTAAATTGGTTGATAGGATTTAATAATAATTAATAATGATAATGCGGTTTATAAGTCCAGGATAATGCTAGCTCACGTGTCTTCACACTATGATTATCCTAGCAGATCATTCTCGGACTTTCTCAATTCCCCAGGGAGAATTAGTGCCGCTGCTATTAATTTTATAGGCGCTGATCACTAGCATTCTGACAATATTATCTTCCACTGCCTATAGCAATATACTCATTTTACAGACGGATGGACCGGGGAAATATGAATGACATGCTTTCGTAAGGCACTTAGTACGATCGTGCTAGGAAAATAAACTCACGACCTTTAGACCCGTAGTCCGACGCCATAACCATTCGTTATTTAAGGAGACATGTGTTTTTATTATCAAAATGTCTGCAGAATTTAGAGAGGAATTTATGTACAATGCAAAACAAGTTTGTCTTGACATTTCTAATTACTGATAATTTTCTGTGGGAAGCATTTTATGCTACAGGACATGGTATAAATGATAAATAATAATTGGATCATCATTACTTGCTTTATTAAAGGAGTGAGTAACATGTTCCAAGAGTGGCGGATGCTATTCAGGAATAAATTCCAAGAACAATTTATTTTAAAAACATTTACAAATCGGACAGGAAATAAAAAAGAAGTGTTTGAAATTTGCCCCCCAAATTACCACAATGTGTTCCTCTCACAGAATATTTTTATTCTTGTAACATGCCGTAAACAGTGTTTATTACAGGAGTAAGTGTTACAGGGTGAAAAATCAACAGGCTGGTCTAAAACTGCACACTCCCAGATTCCAGGTAAGCAGATATGGCCCATCAACTTGTCATGCGAGGCTCTGCAATGAAATGCCAACACACCTGTGTAAAAAGATCACCATGGCTACTTGTAACAAATGAGATGACTATTGTCATGAGAGTGAGCCTTTTGGTCTACTTCTCATCACTGTGAAGTGAAAAGTCCCATTTTATATCAAACAGGTGAAGAGCTTAGCATTGTATGTTAGCCATGTTGTGGCAAGATATGAGCACCTATTTGAAGTAAGATCAAATAATGATTTGTAAAGTCAGTTCTTGCCAAATAAGAATTTTATCAGTGTCGTTACAGTTGTGAGTCGCACCGAAGGAACAGACATTCCTTTCAACACTGCTCCAAAAGAAATGCATCTGACTGCATAAAAAATATCACAGAAACGTCACAAAAAAATTGCACTCAAGAAAGGTCTTCTAACATCCAGCAAAAATTTATTTTTTTTAAAAAAATACAATTTTCTGTTTCTTAAAACGTTATATTTAAGCGGCTTTGACTGCGACAGAGCTGACTCAAGCGGACGTGACATTCCTCATCTGTCCTCTGTCTTATTGTGAATCTCTTGTCCAAGAGTCCTCAGCCTAGGCTAACAGTACCCCGATGAATATGCGAAGAATAAAACACGAGTTTTGACTGACCACACGTTATTTGGTCAGGAGCATACTACAAGTGATTTTAAGCTGTCGGTACGCCGGTTTGCTTGAAGACGGCAAGGGTAACGCTTTGTTTGGAAGTGACAAGGATAATCCTGAATTACACAGGTCAGAAACTCCTCTTCCCCTTCCCCCCTCAACGCCTGCCCTAAAGGTATATGAACTCAAATGGTTATATCATCATGTTGGTATCTATCATGACGTCAAGCAAGAACAAACAAATAACAAGTTCAGATTTTTGTGCTAAATCTCCAGTTTCTTGAAAGTTCCTCCCAATCCTGAGACTCCAGCGTCTTCGCTCTTGTTTGCTTCCTCTTCTGAGTTGATGGACATGTTCACAAAGCCAAACCTGCTGTCTTCCTCAAAGTCGGCGTCAGAGGCCAGGTACGCCTCGTTCCACTCCTGGTAAGGGAAAAAGAGGAAATTTTTAAATATGTGCGAGTGCATGGAAAAACTCCTCACATTTTACCTCCGGATGTGAAAATTGAGTAATTGATAGAATATTTCGTCACCATCTCCTAACACTGTCGTAACTGATTATTGGTAGATTTGCATTTACGACAGTATTAGGGGACGGTGACGATTTATTCTCATTCATTTCTGAACACTTTGCACTTTATTTGAGGTCAATATCTTTATTAGTTTCCAAAGTTATGGACAAATTTGTAAACGTATCGTTGCCATACAGATTTTGAGAAAATAGAGATTTGTCTTTTAAACCATGCCTTTGAGGAAAAGGTGCTTTATTAAAACAATGTTTAAGATATCAACATTTAAACCTGATTTTTCAGTGACAAATTTTACACGAAATGAAAGATAAATAAATGAACCATCTGATTCCGCAGAAATCTTAAGTTTGGCTCAGGAAGTCGAAATTCGACTTCTCAAGGTCCTAGCTCAAAATTACCCATTGCGAGATCCGACGGGTTTTCCCATACAGCCACACATATTTATGTGGGTTTAAATTGGGNGGGGGGGGGGGGGGGGGTGTTCAAACCCATCAAATTTTCGAATTCTTAGTTTCTGTTCCAATCAGTATTACAATTCCTTTCATGATGGGCTGTTTCCGTGGCCTGAACTTGGAAATTCGCATTTCGCGAATTCGATTCGATTTTATTGAGTGGGCGGGTTTGACCTATTCATTTCCCGAATTTGCGACTCTCAGATATTTGCCCTTTCCTGCTACGTAGGAATGGTTTCTTCTGAAAGTAAAATGGAACTGGCATTAAGTTTCCATGCTGCTAACTGAAATGGGAGTGATACATTGGAGAACTTGTGCATTAACGATAGGATTCTTATCATTGTAAGAATTATAACTCTGCTTGTTAAACACTACTAAGGCCGCATTTTGCACAGATCCACAAACGTAAATTCTTACGGTGGTAAGAGATACCATCGTTAATGTGCACGTTCTCAATTGTCTAGTTCCCTGTGAGATCAAATAAATCTGAAGAAAGGGTTTGCTGTGCCCTGACCTGGAAATCAGAACAGGAAAGAATGAAGAACACGAAGAGGAATGGAAGGAGAGAAGTCGTTTGCTGATGCATGATTGTGTACTGACATTTACTTACCGTATTGTGAAAAGGGGGCTGCTCACCACCTAAGTCTGTAGGCAAGTATTCAGGTTTTATGAATTCATGAATCTTTTCCAGATTGTTTCCAAGCAAGACAGTCTGAAGAAGAGAAATGCTAAATGCCATAAATGGAGGAATAATACTGTCATTCAGATGTGAAGCTGCGTAAAACATTTCGATTGGGTAACAATTCTACACTGGATGGCATGAGTCAACTGAATCAGAAAAGCTGCCTTTTAGTCGAACGTTTAGTAGAGCTAGTAAACAAAACTGATAACATTACTGTGTTGGTAATATTTTGACATAAGTAGGTAAACATTCTTACATGTCTGAGGACGCTTGCAGGAAGATTCAGGATATTGGTTTAGTTTGTTTTTAAATAGTGCACCAGCGATATAAGGAGCATTGCACACTTTTAGAGAATAACTTACCACACTCTTAAGTCTTTTCTCTGATGCGAAACTGCTTATTATCGTGAAATTTGTTGTCATAGGACAAGTAAATTTTCAAAGAATCCATACCCTTTTCAGCAGCTTGGCCTTCAGAAACATTTTGACCAGGGGAAAGATGATGTCGATCACGTGGGATTCTCTGATAAACGCTATATATTTCAGTCTCATCGGCACAATTGCCTAATGATGAAAAAGAATAAACAATGCAGAACCAACTGTTACAGGACGGAGTACAGAACGTTACAGGAAGGAGATAGACTGTTACAAGAGGGAGATAGACCGTTACAGGAAGAAGATAGACCGTTACAGGAAGGAGATAAACCGAGCTGGTAAGGGACTTGACCCGAACAGCAAGGTGTGAACCCGAATAGCGATGTATCTGAATTTTGTGGTGTATAATCGAGCTATAATTTCCATAAGTATTCGGCTTGTAAAACGAAAAAGATAAGTATAAGCCTATTTGATACAGATTTCCCCATTTCCCCCACCCCCTTACAGCGTGTTTGTGGACTTGGGACCATCGCAATTTATTAAGGACACGTGAGGAAATCTTTTAAAGCAGTATCTAGTTTCTTTGATACTGATGTGAGCAACTCAACGGCAGAAGTCCACATTGTAGATAAAAGCACTTGCAGAATGTTATAAGAAGTGCCAAAATCCTCTAGGCCAGATGACATTGTTACGGATACTACCGCATACACACGCTTACATAGCCATATAAAATAACTTAGCTATGTACGCAACACTTACACGCATACATACGGAGATTATCAAAGCGAAAGAGCGAATAGTAGATACAAACAAACAATATGAAAATAAATGAATCACATAATCAGAAAACTTAAATCCACGAAGAACAAAAGCGAAAAAAAAAACAAATCATCCAGTCGATGACTTGTTGTGGTACGATTAGACAATTCACTTGTTAATCGAGGAAATGTTCCGGTCAAACTCATGTCTACACCATTTTTTTTTCATTAAACATCGATTACTTTGTATAATAATTATATCATATACACATCGTGCCGTTCAAATATATCGGTATTCGGGTATCGATTAATCCAGACCTCGCTGTTTGGGTTATACAGCCACTGACGTTATCAGAGCGGTGGAGCATACATGCAAGGAGAATGCTACACAAAGAGGAGGACTTCAGCAGTGTTGAGACAATGGGGGCGATCCGTATTGAGAGAGGGAGAGCAAGACAGGACAGGTGG
The DNA here is from genome assembly GCA_033807755.1 of Ellobium chinense. Lineage (NCBI taxonomy): Eukaryota > Metazoa > Mollusca > Gastropoda > Ellobiida > Ellobiidae > Ellobium > Ellobium chinense. Next base: position 2,503,641 of record JAWQUT010000021.1, on the reverse strand, counting down.
AGAAAAAAAAATAAGTTAGAAGTATGGTAAATCAAAAAATGAAAGGATCGAGATGTGGTTTGGTCGTTTATTTCAAAATGATGGGTGCTTAATTCAGTGTCTGAAAAATATAAGCAAAAGGAAGTAACGATTAAGCAGAACAATATTAAATGATATTAGGTGTAACAACAACAAAATAAACCATACCTGGACGACATTAGAAATTCTCATAGCTTGAACAGGGGTAAGATGCAGTGCCTTTTTCCAGGTTAGTTCAGCCAAGTCCAGTATAATGCGTACACCGTGCACCTGTGCTTCTTCATTCTGTGTAGCATACATTATAAAAAGGCAATCATCTTAAATCATTCCTAGGTTTCAGGCACCTATTAATAGGCCAAACCATTGATTATTATGTACAATCCTATTAATCCTTTAATATATGAAGTCCCCCTCTTTGGAGGCCCTGCCAGGCAATGTCAGGATGTTAAAATATGAAAAAAGACCTGTTGTCTACATAAAGCACCCAGCTTTCAAATTTCAGGCACAATTTGAGATTACAGATGTAAAAATAAAAGTGTGCAAGGCCCGCGGTCAAAACCAACCTGATGAAAAATTGGGCACTAAGTCAGAGGGCCAGAAGACTATTTTTGAAAGAGATTTGCGAACATTTTGGACGATTCCCCCCTGTCTTTTTTTTTTCCTTCCCTTTAAAAGATAGGTCTTTGGAAGTACACCATGGAAAAATAATTCCGACATTACAAATCACAATAGAATTTGTAGAGTAACACGTTTCATTTACAGGGCAGAAAGAAGGAAATACAAGTGTTTGGGACCATCGCAATTTATTGAGAAGACGTGAGAAAGCAGTATCTAGTTTCTTTGATACTGATGTGAGCAGCTCAACGGCAGAAGTCCACATTGTAGATAAAAGCATTTGCAGAATGTTACAAGAAGTGCCAGTAACGTTGTGTTGACATCGAAAATCGTTTTCACAAATCAGCACATGGGCAAGGGAAGAGCGCTTTTCAACGAGTGCACCAAGAATGTATGAAATCCGGTGCTCAAGTGACAACTGTATTTGCACTCCAGAAAAAAAAACACCATGTTGCACTGTTTAGCGCCTGTGTGACATCTGGTGATCAAGTAATAACTAAATTTGGAGGTAGCGATTTCCATAGATCATCATCCACACCAGAAACAAAAATATTGCACTGGTTAGCGCTTGGATGCGCAACTTTGCACGCAAAGTGTACTTATTGAAAAGGACAGAGCGCACCACAGTAATGCATTTTACGTTACAGGGGAAGGGCCGTGCATTCCCATAAAAGCCATGACAGCATAAAAATACATTGCAGATCAGCCTCTAAATAGCTATAAATGACCAGGATTTGGCAAATTCATTAAACAAGTCAGTACGATCAAGTTCAGTTCACCAAGGAGAAGAAGCACTAAGATCATGATAAACTCAGTTTTATCAAAATTGAGTTTATCTGTACAAATCAGATCCTCCTCGATTTTAGAAATCTGCATTCGCTTCTGGTTTTTTAGGTAAATGTGAACTGGACTGAAATTTAAGTAGAAAATTAATGTTCAGATTAAGAACCCAAAATAGCCACAGTTCAGATCCAGATCAGTTCGTCCAAAATAGCTACTGGCCTCGAATCAAGTTCTCGAACTTCATTTATAATATGAACTCAGTTCAGCCTAAGTCTGTAAATGACTACAAGACACATGATAAAATGATAAAGTTTCCCTCTGAGTTGGAGTATTATATTCTAATGTTAGGACTTACTTCTACAAGCTTGCAAAAAGCTTAACAAGTTTAGATCAACGTCAGCCTAGTCTAGACCAAAACAGTGATACACAGACGGACAATACATATACATTGACGGGACACAAATAGTGCAACAACGTCAACTATCATGACATGGTACATTTCACGCAGTACAATCTATACAGAACATTCACTTACACAAGTCTTCATTCATTCCCAGAAGTTATTCTTACTTCATTCGTAATAATATATTTACTCCCTACTGAAATACTTGTAGAACAATTTCTATGAATTTTGCTAACTTACTTGGACATTTTTCTTTTTGCAATCAAATAATTCTTTAGCCTTATAGAGGCCTATATGGTAAAGTTTCCTTCTAAGTAAGGTTATTATTATAATGTGAAGACTTACTTTTGCAATGAAAAAGTTTCCTTCTGAGTAAGGGTATTATCGTAATGTGGTACTTCTACAATGATAATGTTTCCTTCTAAGTAAAGTTATTATTATAATGTGAAGACTTACTTCTACAATGATAAAGTTTCCCTGTATGTAAGGTTATTATCGTAATGTGATGACTTACTTCTACAAGCTTGCGGTAAACAGTGTACAACAGTCGAGCGATCTCTACCACAGAATGGCGCTCTGGATTGTACCTCCCTGTAAATTAAATGTTATCATTATTAGACTTTTAGATTTGTTTTTCTCCCTGTGGTTGTTGTTGCTGTTGTTGCAAGTTTGTTGTTATATATAGTTGCTGCGATAATAATATTCATGCGGTTTATAAGTCTCGTATCCAGGCTTATACCCGCTCTTCACACTCCTATTACCCCAGCAGTATGATCATACTGGAACTTTCTCAACTCCCTGAGGAGCATACAGTGCCATTGCCATTTACAGGCGCTGATCACTAGCATTCTGACCATATCTTCCATTGCCCATAACCAGATACCCATTTTACAGACGGGTGGACTGAGGAAATTGCGAATAAAATTCTTTCTCCAGGCAATTACAACATGACCATGGTCTTCAGATCTTGAGTCCAACGCCCTAACCAGTGGCATTCATTTTATTTTTCTACATTTAATTCTCATTATATGTCTTTGAAAGAAAGCCTTTTCCCTTGTTCAAAGTAACTTTTTCTGAAGACACAAATATTGCAAACTTCTATGTAAGTATGTGCGTTAAGACACAGATGTGAAATTAGGTGGAAAAGCAGCAGCTGGACTGCGTTTGTTTGGTTCCTGTGGCGTTACAAGGGGCCGTCATTAGCAAGGGAAGTATCTATCTCTAGGCAGACAAGATGGCTGCGACTGATGCTGAAGAGCAAGAAATTAATGCATTGAATTTGCGAGTGGTGTTTGCTTTACTTGTATCTTCATTAGCACACACACACCACCGTTGATTCTTGCCACATTCTCCTCCGACACAAGGCCATTGATAAGACATTCCACTAAAAATTTTGAAACCGCAGATGGTTGCTGCCATGTTGTCCATCCTTTTCTTTCAGTGGTCGCAAGGGATGTTACATGTTCTAATAGATCTTTTGTAGGTGTGCACCCTTCCTTACTGTGACTGGCGCGCACCAATCAGAAACGTAGCCCTGATACTTCCACAAAATACAAGGGAGGAATCTTTCACGACGCCACAGGGACCAAACAGATGCAGTTCTATATTTTGAGATAAATTTATCCTTAGATCAACGCCCACAATAGTAAAAAGTGCACTCTTGCTGAACACTTGGAAGCGCAATTGTGTATACAAATTTAGTGTATTAGATAAAGGCAGTAAGCACCACATTAATGCGCAGTTATTTACAATAGGAAGCTCGTTGTAACTCTGTGGTTTTAAACTGAGTGAAAAGAGGAAGCCATCACCCCCTTTTCATCCTCTTCCATCATCTTCTCAGCATTGCCTGTATGAACAGGGTAGAATAAAAATGGTATAACATCGTCAGTCACTGTATGTAGGTCATAAAACATAACTAGTATCACACGAAGCTATTTTTTCGACACTTCTACCACCTCAGCAATGACCATTAATAAAATCGCAGTCTCGTCTTCGTAATCAGGTACCATGTCGATTGCACATTTGCGATCATGGACCTCTACTATTGTCTATCAGATGGCCACCTCGAAAGAAAAGCTCTTTAAATCTTGGTGCACCCATCCACCTTGCAGTCAGTCCAGAATTTTCTGTCTTTGTCCGTCTTTACTTCATATACCATAGTATTTAATTCCCCGGTGATTACCAACAGCTCTGTTTGTTGAAGTTTGGTTATGTTTATGTCTGGCAAATGTTTCTTACCTTCTCCTCACCGATTTAAATCATGTTACTTGGAAGACTGACTCCCTTCAAAACCAGGAATGCCACGCAGCTTTTCATGATATTTGAGAGCTTGCACATTAACGGTGAGATCTCTTACCATCGTAAGAATTGCATTAACTCTGCATGTTGATGGCTACTAAGGATCCATATTACACCAAGGCATTAATGCATGGTAAAAGATCCCATCGTTAATGTGCAAGTTATCTATTCTCTGAACGTTTTAGTGTTTCACAGAGATTATGTTATGTATTTGAAATGTAGGCTACTAAGTTTATTAGTAATACATAGCACAACGGTAGTTACTTCAGAAGTGACCTTCTTTTGGCCTCGTTTAATTTTGCTTTTCCTACCCAAACAATCTCTTAGGCTGATGCAGGGTTGGGTAGAACTGAGATCATATGAACGCAGTTCATGAACTTAAGTTCAGTATTCGTGAACATGATCTGAGCTTAATAGCCAGTTTGGATCAAATGATCTGGATCTGAGCTGTAGCTATTTTGAGAGCTTGATCTTGATCTGAACTATAATTTTCTTCTTACATTTCAATTCAGTTCACGAAAATCAAAACCGAATGCCAATTTCAAATCACCAAGAGGAACTCATCTGATCTGAAAACTATTCAGTTTTCATGGAACTGAGATAAACTTGATCTTAGGGCCTTTTATTTTTTTCCCTTTGTGAACTGAACTTGATCTGAACTGACTTTTGTGGTGAACTTGCCCAACCCTGGGCTGATGCCAAACAGCTTTCACTGAAAAGCAGACCTTCTCATATTTTAGAGAATTCTCTGAAGAGGGGCATTCCTGTAACATCTTTGCATTATTTTTTTTCCTTTTCGTCCATGGTATCACGATCGCCATACCTGTTCTAAAAATGACAACGAAACTGCCATCCTCAGCCCTGTGTTTCAGCACCTCCACCATGCCGTCGTCCCACAAGTGTCTGACACGGGAAGGCTTGAGAAGATTAAAGGCTTCTGGGTCAGTATGGCGAACTTTGTAGTAGTTTATCAACAGCTGATATGTTCGTTCTTGGTCGAACTTGCGGGCTCTCAGAAATGTCATGAGAAATTTGGGGTCTGTTCGAGGTATAAGACCTGGTGAGGGAGCAATGAAAAGAATTTAGCCACGACACTATTTAGTATCTCCAATATTTCGTTCAATGTTAATACTAGTCTAAAACAAGTTGACCCCACTCATAAATGTAAGTGTAGACTGGCTGATTGGCTAAGTGCACACATTTGAAGATCTAATAAAATGAGAAGAAAGTCATGCAGCCAAGTAAAATAGATCTACCTTTATACTCGGAAAGGCGTAGTTAATGGTCATAATCATGTTTAGGAGCTGTAAATCTCTACTCCTCAAATCAACCCAGCATTGCTCTAAACAGCGTGCGTTTGGTTTGGGGTTGACCCACGCGTTATATGCAGGACTGCTGTTGGCGGTGATAGAAACCGATAGCATGACTGTTTTTTTGTTGTTGTTTTTAATGTTGTTGATGTTGTTGTTCTGCTGTGCTGATCACGGAGCAGCTTGACCTACTAACGCTTGCCGCTCGACTTGATAGAAACTAGAGTTTTTAATTCCCTACCAGACTGTATCCCGATCTTAAAGTGAATAGAATTGTAAAGAATCCAGCAACGATTCAGCAGGTGTTTTCCATCTCTGCGCTCGCTGTGTAGAGCGCTAATGTTTGCTTGAATATAACCTAAGATTCATTGAATGTGGCGTTACATAAAACTGGACGAGCACGCAGGTGAATATTGTGACGACATTTGCTTTTACAATTATTTTATTGAAAATAATGAAGATTGTCTACCAGAGGGACAATCACCATTTCTATTTTTCAACAAGATTAGGTAAAAACCTCATGACATTAGTTCTTGTGTGGTTCTCCCGGTGAGGACAAAAAAAATTACAAAAAAATTGAGCTGGCATGTCATACTATAGTTACGAGGTAAACCTCTTATATACTCGGACTAACCTATTTCCACTGGTCCTATTGGCTTCAAATCTGGCAGAAGTGTGCATAAATGCTTTAAAAGATCCGGAAATTTTTTTCGTAATTTTTCAGCAAAAATGACATGTTTTTTGACCGGAAGTGTGAGGTGAGGATAGGCCGTCTTCGAACGTCAAAATGGAAGTAGACGCTCGTGATTTTCGAGCAATGATTTTGTATGACTACAAAAGGAGTTTAACGGCTATGGAATGTCTGGACCAGCTAACAGCAACAATTGGAGAGTCCGCCCCTTCCAAATCAACTGTTTACAAATGGTATCAGGAATTTTCATGTGGCAGAAAGACCACCAAAGTAGACCCCTCGCCTGGAAGACCCGTCTCCGTAACTACAAATGAAAACATAGAAGCTGTGCGAAAGTTGATGGATAGAGACAGGAAAAAAAGTTCCTCTTATCCCAGAGAACCCAGTGATATTTCCCTCGCTCATCAAACAGTGCATCTGTGCATCCATTTCCTACGTAACCTATTTAAAAAGAAAAAAAAAAAGCATACCTGGCGTTTTTTCCAGCCTTTCAATCAACAGCTTCATTTCAATCATCCTGGTTTTCGGGTCTTCATTCAGCTCTTTCATTGCCTTCTCTAAAGTCTCCGGGCTCAATTCACATGTGTACTTCGTGACTTCCTTAGCCGCCATGCCTGCAAATAGACCGAACATGGGCTATGCTATTGTTTGTGATCGCCCATAGATCTAGATCTAGACGTCTAGTCCATGTCTAGAAAAGTAAACTATGTACATGCGTGCCTTTACTCACCGCGCAAGGCCCGTTAGCACAACAAGCGACAAAATCTAGTCCAGATTTAAATCTTAAATCGAAATTTATTTATAAATAAACAGCAAAATATAAGTGCAACTGACTGACTGACTGACTGACTGACTGACTGATACACACAGCTCCCAAATGTGACAAGATACTCTAAAATCGGGAGGAGGAGACCTTAGGGTATATATTAATTGTTGGCCCCAGTTAAGGGTTTAGGGCCTCTCAGGAGATTAAACTGACCTTGAACAACGCCGTGAAATTTTCAGAAGCATTGACTAGCTGTTATGTACAAGCACAGTGCGTCGCAGTGCGATGCGTCATTTTAATACGCAAGGCAGGCTGAAGTCTGTATTCATTCAAAGGGTTTAAAGCAACTAGATAGGCAGAACCACCGAATACTGAGAGGTAGGTTATTCAGCTTTAGGTATGAAGATGCCAATAACACCTGGCATTAAAATATGCAATTTTAAATAGTCCCTATAAAATCAGAACACTGGCCATGGGGAGGGGAGAAGGGGTTGAATTTTAATTTCAAAGGCTTAGATAGGTGAAAATACATGTGTAGACTCAGAATAGGTGAGGTTTAACCACTCAGGTATACAAATTTGTGGTTGTTGCTAGGTGGGTAAGGTTACTCTGTTTACTGCGTGAACAGGCCTAAAATAGTAGGTGATCTGCTTCACTGCCTAAGTAAAGCTAACTGGTTGAGGGGCATTTTTCACTGTGTCAAAATTTGGAGTAAGAGCTAAACAACATGTTTGGAAAGTATTTTGGCATGGAACCCCTGGATAAGTTAATGAGAGGTGTAAAACCTAATATAGCCAACAGTGAAAAATAAATGGCGTCTTCATACCTTTTAAGTCGCACATCCACTACTAGGGCAGGCAAAATACTGTCTGTCATGGATTTGCTTCTCTTCTCTCTTCTTCTCTCTCCCACCCCCCTCCGCCCCCACCCCTACACACACACACACGCTCGGAGTGTGTTGGGACCTCTCAGCTAGTTATATATAAATCATGGTAATTACTCTATTTCTAACATGACATACATCTGCATGTCGAGACTAGGGCTGGTCGCTTGTTGTGCATGTAGCCTCTAATGAATGTAAACCTACACACTGCGTTGTGCTTACCTGTACCAAACACATTCTATTGCTATCAACATTTCACTGTCTCTCTAATCCCCTTTGCTTCAGAATGCACGAAACAATAATCAGCACGGTTTCAACCAAGAAAAATATCACATTTTTGTGTATAAGATATCTATGGGTCGAAACACTTACTTGCTTGACGGGGGTATCTTATCTTAGTCTAAAGATCTTCTGTTGCCTTGCTCTCCGAATAACAAGATTCATATCTCCTGGTATAGGACATTAATATTATTCAAGGCGTCCCCTTAATAGATTCATATCAATGTATGCCTCCGTGATGGGTGAATATAGGCGGGTGTCAATATGCACTTCTATTTCATTTCAAGGGGAATGATGTCAGTTTTTAAGGTTAACTTTATTCAGGTCACGGATTTGCCATCTCTCTCTCTCACTCCTTTGTGCAAATCCTACGATATGAGTAGAGCAATAAAGCAATTTGATAACATTACGCTGATTCGCAAATGGCTTAAATCTGGCTCAGGCTATGTTAACAAGATTAATATCGGGCAGGGAGGTAGCGAGGATATTTTTTTTATGTAATCTAGCATTTATATTCTACCTTTTTTTTTAATCCCTTGATGGAGGTCAATGGTTTTTAAAAAGTCAAAAATTTAATATTTCACTCCAAAATAGTCAAATCTGGCAACATTGGAGCGGTTTAGACCCCCAAACTCTCGTGCTCTTGCGTCAAACGTTTCACCGCGTTCTCTCGAAAGTAATGACTTAGGCCATTTTCGAATCATAATGACAAGAATAATTATAAATCATTCATGATGTTGATAGAGAGAAAGGGAGAGAGAAGGGGGGAGAGAGAGAGAGAAAAAGGAATAGAGAGGGAGGGATGGAGAGAGAGAGAGAGAAAGCGATAAGGAGGGGTAGAAAAACGGAGGTCGGAAGTGAGGAACATAGAGGCATATGGACAGAATGAGATCATATTGAGTGAAAATCGGATGACAGAAACAAGGGAAGGCTTTCCATATGTGGTAACTGGCGATAAGGAGTTACGCTCGCTTCAACTGATGCTCCTGTCTCGATGGGCATTAGTGTTAGGGTTAAGGATAGGATTAGGGTTAGAGGGGTAGGGTTAGGGTTAGTGTTGTATTAGTACGTTATTCGGAATTAAGGTACTGACCGTAGTTGTAGGAGTTACCACATATGGAAATCCTTCCGAAACAAGTTCCATTTCACAGTTTGACGGGGTCTCTCATGATTTTATAATTGTTTACATTTACATATGTAACAACTCCCAGACCTAGATCCACCTATACCAAAGTAGAGGCTTGTATTCGTAATCAAAGTCTCAAGTCATGACTTATAGCCTATGATACAAAGTACTATGACACAAATTAACAAACAGAAGACATAATTCACGTTGCACCTACCTCAGCCTTCAGTTCAAGCTAACGAGCCCTTTTAGCATAAATGTATCAGTATACGTGGGATAAGTGCACCTGAACCCCGATTAGGTATACGTGCACACTTGAAATGATGGGCGGATTAGAATAAAAGCACTGAATTGTTCGAATAGATGTTACACAGCGATGATAGGTATGTAATACGAGGTCTGTCTCAGAATAAGGTTTCCCTCCTCTATAAATTCAAAAGTATGCAACCTACAGCCACCAAATTTTGTGACGTAATGACGTCATATCTAAGAAATCTCGATGCCAAATTTCAAGTGCTTTGGTGAATGTGTCATAGAGTTCTGACGTGTCACTTTTGGTGTACTTGTGCACTTTGTCCAAGGTAAATCCGAGGAAAATGGCAGAGCAAAACATTGTTGCAACCTTCTCACGCTACGATGTCCGAGTTGTGATCAAATTTTCAACTCTTCTCGGCAAGTCTGCTGTGGAAACACGTGGTGATCTTTGCCAAGTTATGGGGAATAGTGCCCCATCAATTCAAACAGTAAGAAAGTGGATCAGGGAGGTTGAAGGTGGGAGGTCTGACATGAGAGATGAAGAGCACACTGGGAGGCCCCCTGTCGTCATTTGAGGCGACAGTATTGCGAGAACAAAAACTGTTGTGGAGGAATATACGAGAAGAACATGCAGGGAAATAAGTGAATTAGTTGGTCTGTCCATTGCAACAGTTCACCGAATATTGACCAACGATCTTGGAAAGAAAAAAGTCTTCGCAAAGTGGGTGCCCCACTTGTTGACACCAGAGCAGAAACAAGCCCGTGTTGAAACGGCTGGCACTTTTTGACCCGTGTTGAGCAAGTGGCTTTACAGTTTCTCAGTAAAATCGTCACTGGAGATGAAACTTGGGTGTACTCATTTGATCCCGAGTTGAAAAGACAGTCGGCTCAATGGCTTGATTCGGATGCGCCGAGGCCACAGAAAGCTCGCAGAAAACAAGGGGAGAGAAAGGTTATGCACAGTTTTTTGTTTTTTTTTCATGAGTGGCATCATACTGAGCTGGTCAGTCCCACCTGGCGTAACTTTCAATGGTGACTACTACAGGTTCGTCCTCAAAGACAAACTGAGACCAGCAATACGGAAAAAAAGACCCGCCCTGCTCGAAGAAGGCGTCATCCTGCATCACGATAACGCGCCTGTTCACAAGTCCAGAGTTGTGAACGAGCTTCTTAAAGGCTACTTGTGGGAATTATTGGAACACCCGCCCTATTCGCCCGATCTCGCCCCATGTGACTCCTACCTCTTCCCCAAGGTGAAAGAAATGCTCCGAGGTCGTCGATTTGAGGACGAGGACCAGATTCAAGAGGCTATGAGAAAAGGACTAATGACCTTGGACAAGCGGTCACTGGTTACTGTCTTTGACCGCTGGGTACATCGAATCGAGAAATGTCTGGAACTTGATGGTTCTAATGTTGAATAGGTATTTGAATAAACTTTCAGTTGATACCAAAAATAAGGGTATTTCTAATTATAATAATATGTGAGGACAGCATGACAGGGAAACTTTATTCTGAGACAGACCTCGTAGATCTGGGCTGATATAAAGTCGGTTTCAAAACGTCCTACATAATATGTTCCGCCTCAAACTTTTACGGGTCAGCTGTTAACAGTATGAGATCTAAGACTTCTGTCACACGGAATGGAAGATGCCCAAATCCGGTTTAACACGCATTCTCAACCCTTCATCAGCCAGCACGGGTTAAGCCCGCCATTCTTGGTTTGTTCCTTCCGGTTTTTTTCTTTTCGTTCTTTTTTTTTTTTTCTCAGTTTCCATTCACGATATTTTACACACAACCAAACACTGAAAACGAGTTGTGCTTGACTGGTTTTTTTTTTCTTTACTATGGGTACTTGGTCGAGAGGTTTTACGTAATTACTTTGCACCATAAGATTCATTTGTCAGGTTGTTATGATCAGTGCACATGAGGTTTGGTTGGGTGGAGACGAAGTATTTCTCCCCGAGGCCGGGACAGGACTGCAGACCTATGGAAGCTCTTCTTATAGGTCGGTCAGCGACACTGTTCGAGATACATGAGGAGGAAAAAGGCTCCCTTCCCCTTCTCCTCCCACACCTCCACCATCCTCCCCCCCCCCCCCCNCCCCCTCCATCTCCCTCCCCTCCTCCGCATACTCCACTTTTTAACCATTTGCTCCACATCCTCACGGCCATCGCGAAGTCACTGTGAAAGTTACAGTTTTGGTTATTTAAATCTGCTATGCAACGTATATTCCACTGTTAGCTGCTTTTAGAATAGAATAGAATAGAATAGAATAGAATAGAATAGAATAGAATAGAATAGAATAGAACAGGAACTTCCTCTTTACACCAGGGACACAGTCGGGGAGATTAGTAGAATAGTAGTAGTAGAAGTGCTAGTGGTAGTTGTAATTGCACTAGTAGTAGTAGTAGTAGTAGTAAAAGTAGCAGTAGTTATAGTAGTTGCACTAGTAGTAGTTGTTGTAGTAGTAGAAGTGCCAGTGGTAGTAGTAGTTGCAGAAGTAGTATTAGCTGTAGTGGTACTAGTACTAGTAGTACTAGTAGAAGTAGTAGAAGTAACAGTAGTAGTATTAGTAGTAATATAAGTAAAAGTACTATTTTTTTTATAGTAGTAGTAGTAGTAGCACTACTACTACTACTACTACTGCTACTGCTAGTTATAGTGGTTGCACCGGTAGTTATAGTTGTTTCACTAGTAGTAGTAGTGGTAGTAGCAGTAGTAGTAATAGTAGTAGTAGTAGTAGTAGTAGTTGTAGTAGTTGTAGTAGAAGAATACAATGACAGGAAGCCTATAATATGAACGTTCTTTTACGGGTGTAAATTTGTTAGAGACGGTGATGAACACTGTACACATTATATAATCCTGTAACAAGAAACATCACTCTATTGCACACACAGGCAGAGTAAAAGGGAGTTGAGGCGTCCTACCTTCCCATGAATACTGTGGGCTTGTGATGCAACGCAAGAGTGAACACACTTTATTACAATATCATGGCTGTCGGGTTTGTTTGGTTTGTTGTTGTTTTTTTTATTTTTGAAACCCTAGAAGTACACGGGACCTGAAGGTGTCACACTCCATTTCAGGTGCATTTTTTTTTTTATTTGAATACCCTGAGCTTAGAAACCTATTCTTGCGTGGAAAATCTTTACTAACCTCGAGCAGATGTTCAAGTATGATATTGAGTCTTGTTTGGTGAATGAAAACAAAATGAATGAGAACTCTTGGCTGTTATTACCTGCAGTAATGTAGTTACAATTTTCCTGCAAGGTGTGATATGACTTATTACAAATTTGCGTTTAACCACTTTGAGCATTGCATGTAGTTTTTGAAACCATGTGTGTGGTTTGTTGTGTTTTGTATATTTTGAGTTGGCCGTAACAAAATTTAGCTAAGAATACCCCTGAATGCTTTATAAAAGATCGCCCACAGCATCTTGATATAATGATATGTTTGTTAATGAGGTAGACTACATCTGATTGACCCGGACCTTTATTTTAAGAGGAGACACAGCTCCATTCTGGAGATAGATATAGAATTGCGATGATTAAGGGTAGATACACTTTGATGTAAAATGAAGGAACTTTGTGAGTGGATAGATTTTCCAGAAAAGCTAATGAGAGAGAGAGAGAGAGAGAAAGAGAGAGAAAGAGAGAGAGAGAGGGAGAGAGAGAGATAATACCCATAATTATAAGGGCCCCACAAGAATTTGCCCAAGCTCCTGGGGTACCACAAGATAACCATGCTTGGGGCAATCATTGCTACAGCTGTAAATATTTTTCAGAAGAAAAATGTACATTCGTTCATCCCTTCCCCCACTCTACTCTCCCTCTCTGTCTCTGTCTCTCTCTCTCTCTCTCTCTCTCTCTCTNCCTCTCTCTCTCTCTCTCTCTCTCTCTCTCTCTCTCTCTCTCTCTAATTTTTTTTTCTTTTATCGGGACTGTGATGAAGGGGCCCCGTGCTGTTCTCCGGCTCTAAATCAACCCCTGATTGCAAAAAGATCTGAAAAGTAGGCCTAACCTCTCCTCGCCTTCCTTTTCTCTTAAACGACTCTGGTCTTAAATCCCGTGTACGCAACTCCTTGCTCTTTGCTCCCCTTTTGTGAATTTGAATTCTACTCATCTAAATGTTTACAAGTGGGGGTCAACCATTCGTTGTAAAACTTCACGATTTAGTGTGGTGGCCATCTCCTCGAAGAAAAAAACTTGAAAAAAAAAAACCAACAGTAGGAGATGTGTTAATTAGTTCCGAGTGAAACTCACGTGAAAATACTAGATGTGTCGGTGACACTCGTGAACTCATCCGTGCACTTTGATAATAGGAACAGTTTTAGGTTAATCGTTGTATGCTTTGAACAGTTATGTGGGCTAGGCTAGCTAACGGTTTGCTGTCCTTACAGTTTCGGTTAGTAACATGCGGTGTCGGTAGTAATGGTTAATGAAATGGTGAACACACTGCAAGAGTCCTTGCATCTACAACATCGGGTATAATCCTGCAATAGCACCGATTTAGTCGATACCATTTATATTTGGTATCGGCGGTGCTGTTCCAGGAGTATATATAGGCATGATACTAAATGAAGCGCAGTTCAATATCGATACCGAATCGCAGTTCAATATCGATACCGAATCGGTGCTATTCCAAGATTATGCCCAACATCGTGTTCTCAAGAAGACTGGCTTCATCATTGCACGATGCTGATTGATGACGGAGAGCATGGATTTCTCACAGTGAACTGCGTTTTGAAGACGATACCCGTGGGGGAACGAGTTTAGATGACAGCACTTTCTTGCGAGTTGATCAGCCCCAGACACAGGGATCCTACAGTGCAGATGAGTTTTTTTCAATATTCCTTGTAACCTTGTCGCTGGTCTTTCCCTTTGTTGGAAGGAATTCTAAATGAGACTCACGCTCTTAACTGGAACGCATACCTATTACCCTGCCCCTTGTCCAAACCCAACCTCTAATCCTAACCCCAATGCCCATCGAAACGGGAACGTCAGTCGAGGAGAGGCCCTAACCTTACTTTCCGTCGAGGCAGGAATACTAAGTGTGAGTCAAATTCGGAATTCCTCCCCTTCTGTTCTCTTCAGCATTTCCCTGCCTTACATACAGATTACAGATAATATACTCTAAATTTAATTTCACTTCTAGATTCTACCGGTAATGAAAATAGCACATCGTCCACTTTTATTAGCCCTATAAGGAATACATTCTAGACTACAATTCATTCATAATAGTGGATCTACATGTTTAGGCATGCTGCATAGAAACATATGAATTATAAATAAAATAAAAGAATAAAATAAGATCATCGATAGTCACCGCAGACCAGCGCCCTGCGCCCCCCACCCCCACCCCTACAGCCAGATGCTTCTTTACACTGAGTCAAGTGGTTGCCAGGAGTAAGTGCCTTTCCCAAGGACACTACAACGTAACCGTCCTAACCTACAAACCACGAACTTGACGATTTTTGCACTATGAGAAAAATCCATAAGCTGCACGGCATGGCATTCCTCCTGTAAGTCTAATTCGAGTCTGACTTCTGCAGTTCTGATTCAAGCCCACCTGCAAGCCTAAAGTTAAGGTGTCGATTCGAGGTCCCACCAGTGAATCTTGATTTGAAAGCTCACCAATATGAGGCCCTGCTAGTCAATCTGGATTCAAAGTCCCATCAGTAAGTCTGATTCGGGGTCCTGCCAGTGAGTCTGATTCGAGGTCCCACCAGTGAGTCTAATTCGAGGTCCCACCAGTGAGTCTGATTCGAGGGCCCCCCAGTAAGTCAGCTTCGAGTCCCTACCAGTAAGACTGATTCAGGGTACTACCAATGACTCCGATTTGAAGTCCTACCAGTGAATCTAATCCAAAGTCCTACCAGTGAGTCTGATTCAAGGTATTATCAGTGACTCTGATTCAAAGTCTCCCCCCCCCCCCCCCNCCCCCCCCGCCAAAGAAAAAAAAAAGTCTAATTCAAGTGAGTCAGTGAGTCTGATTTGAAGTTCTACCAATGAGTCTACTTTGATGCTCTATCAGAACGTCCAAATTCGAGGTTGTCCCAGTGAGTTTGATTTGAAGTTCGATCAGCGAGCCTGATTCAAAGGCCTATCATTGTGTCTGATTCGAGGTTCTCCTAGGGGATGTGATGTGAAGACTTTCGATATCAGGTCTTACCTGCATGTTTAAGTTCCGATTCTAAGTTCTATGGAAAGATCTCATTCTAGATCGCATCACTGAGTTTGATTTGAGGCCAGCCAGAAAAGCTGATTGAAAGGATTTCCATATGTGTGCTGACCAACAACATGCACATGACTAAAGAGATTAATGAAGGTGATTTTGATGTGGTTGGTATAAAAGAAGTTTTTTGTGCGTTTTTGTTGTTTTTTTTGTTGTTGTTTTTTTGTGGGGATGACAAAAAAAGAGAAGTGTAGTTTTCCAACTTTGCAATCTTGTTTTTTCGCTGCTTGTTGTAGGATGACACACACATGGAGATCCTTCCGTCTGATTTAAATCTCATACCATCAAATGTGACCCGAGGTCCCACCAGTAAGTCTGACTGGAAGTCCTATCTTCTATGCGAGATTCCACCTGCAAGTCTGATTGGTGGTTCAACCTACTAGTCTGTTTCAAGGTCCAACTTTGCCAGTCTGATTTGATAATTCTACTTGCGTCTGATACGAGATTTAAGTCCTGCAAGTCTGATTGGTGGTTCAACCTACTAGTCTGTTTCAAGGTTCAAGTTAATTTGATCATTCCACTTGCGTCTGATATATGAGATTGAAGTCATGCAAATCTTATTGGTGGTTCAACCTACTAGTCTGTTTCGAGGTCCAACTTTACCAGTTTGATTTGATAATTCTACTTGCGTCTGATACGAGATTGAAGTCCAGCAAATCTGATGTCCTACCTGCAAATCTTATTCGAGGCCCTATCATTAAATCATCAGTTTGGCTTAGAGGTCTACAAGCATGAGGCTAGCTTTGCAAATCCTTATTTTCATTGTGATGAAATTAACCCTTCCACAGACGAAAATCCATTTTGTACAGCAAGGCCCCCAGTGATAGATTGTTGACAGTTCTTATACTCAGAGATCCTAAGTATGGGATAAGATAAGATAAGGTCTCATCCCATCAGAATAATGTCCTCTTTAGTTAGCCATAACTTTACCTGCATTCCAAATGCTTTTCACCATTAATAGAAGTCCCGGGAGGGAGGGGGAGAGGAGATGGGGATGGGAAAGGAAGTGGGAACGTAAGCTGATGGAAATCCACTTCATTTCATATTGCATATGACTAGGTCTGGGTCGGGAGTTAACATAGTTTTAAAATTTGTTTTGCGAGCAAAGGCGGTGATATGCATAGGCGAAATTGGGCTCTGGAAATAAGAGGTCATAATCCTCCATTCTACAGCATTGTTTTCCTCGCTTACTCTCTCCTTGTTTCTCTCCTCCTTCTCTCCCTCCCTCCCTTCCTCCCTCCCTTCCTCCCTCCGTCCCTGTCTTCTCTAATCTCTTGATTAGATTTTAAAGGGGGTAAATGTAAACACATGGACAGGATGGACACTTGTCGGACAAGCGGACGAGCGGGCAGGGGATGGCATCCTGGAGTTGGGCTCCCTCATTTTGTATTTTGCTAACTGAGCCTAATCACTTATTTAAACAGTAACCCTATCTTTTAACTACTTTGATGTAGACAAGATTTCCGTATTTAGAGCATCTAAACATATGTGGGCCATCCTATAAAGTGCAGGGGAAAGCGAAATTGCAAGATCTGAAAACGACCACTTTGGTTTCTTTGTTTATCCACCACAAGAAAACCAAGCTCCTCTTTTTTTTTTACCAACACCATCAAAATAACCCCTTTATAGTGTGTTCATTGGTGTGGGTCAGGAGTACTTTGTAGGATGGCCCACATATGGAAATCCCTTTGATTTCTATAATCAGGCCTACTTGGTTTTGAAAGGAAACGTGTGATTTCTAGGACTTGGTTTCAGATTCTATGCTAGCGAGAACCGGATTGAGGGAATGTAGAGAATGTGACATGGGTAACTGAACAGTAGACTGGGATTTAGTGTGCTCATTAGGTGTTAAGCGGTAAGATCAAGTTATGGCCGTGGGTCGAGGAGTAAGGTTTAGTTAGTTTTATGGCAGATATAGAGGTAACATTAGGGCTAGGAGTAGAGTTTAGATTGGGGTTATGACAGAGATAGAGGTGCCTTTAGGGCTAGAAGTAGAGTTTAGATTAGGGTTATGACAGAGATAGAGGTAGCATTAGGGTTAAGTTTAGAGTTTAGATTAGGGTTATGACAGAGATAAAGGTAGCTTTAGGGCTAGAAGTAGAGTTTAGATTAGGGTTATGACAGAGATAGAGGTAGCTTTAGGGTTAGAAGTAGAGTTTAGATTAGGGTTATGACAGAGATAGAGTTGGCATTAGAAGTAGTGTTTAGATTAGGGTTATGACAGAGATAGAGGTAGCATTAGGGTTAGGTTTAGAGTTTAGATTAGGGTTATGACAGAGATAGAGGGCTTTAGGGCTAGAAGTAGAGTTTAGATTAGGTTTATAACAGAGATAGAGTTGGCATTAGAAGTAGTTAGATTAGGGTTATGACAGAGATGGAGGTAGCATTAGGTTTGGAGTAGATTTTAGATTAGGGTTATGACAGAGATAGAGGTAGCTTTAGGGCTAGAAGTAGAGTTTAGATTAGGGTTATGACAATGATAGACGTAGCTTTAGGGCTAGAAGTAGAGTTTAGATTAGGGTTATGACAGAGATAGAGGTAGCTTTAGGGCTGGAAGTAGAGTTTAGATTAGGGTTATGACAGAGATAGAGTTGGCATTAGAAGTAGTGTTTAGATTAGGGTTATGACAGAGATAGAGGTAGCATTAGGGTTAGGTTTAGAGTTTAGATTAGGGTTATGACAGAGATAGAGGGCTTTAGGGCTAGAAGTAGAGTTTAGATTAGGTTTATAACAGAGATAGAGTTGGCATTAGAAGTAGTTAGATTAGGGTTATGGCAGAGATGGAGGTAGCATTAGGTTTGGAGTAGATTTTAGATTAGGGTTATGACAGAGATAGAGGTAGCTTTAGGGCTAGAAGTAGAGTTTAGATTAGGGTTATGACAGCAATAGAGGTAGCTTTAGGGCTAGAAGTAGAGTTTAGATTAGGGTTATGACAGAGATAGAGGGCTTTAGGGCTAGAAGTAGAGTTTAGATTAGGTGTATAACAGAGATAGAGTTGGCATTAGAAGTAGTGTTTAGATTAGGGTTATGACAGAGATAGAGGTAGCATTAGGGTTAGGTTTAGAGTTTAGATTAGGGTTATGACAGAGATAGAGGGCTTTAGGGCTAGAAGTAGACTTTAGATTAGGTTTATAACAGAGATAGAGTTGGCATTAGAAGTAGTTAGATTAGGGTTATGACAGAGATGGAGGTAGCATTAAGTTTGGAGTAGAGTTTGGATTAGGGTTACACAGAGATAGATGTAGCATTCAGGCCAGGAATGGAGTTTTAGAATCGGTTATGGCAGAGAAAGAGGTAGCATTGGAGTTACACTAAGGGTAGAAACGGAGTTAGGGATAGAGGTGAAAGGCAGATGCTGGGTTTGGAACAAGATTACGGTCAAAGGTAAAAGAAGGAAAAGCATACACTAATTAAGGGGCAAATGGTTAGATCTTGGTGTCATGTTTGTTAGAATATGGTACAGAGATAAGTTGTGGGTGGGATGTCTCAGCTACGGAAGTCTTCTCTGCTCTCAATGATAACTAACGTTTTGAACTTTAAGCCTAACAGTCTTAACAGTATGTTAGAGTTCTTTATGCGTTAACGGGTCAAAAAAAAGAACTTTACGTTATCATTACGACCTTTTGTTCTGGTGTTTTATTTTGGGGCCAGGGATACGGATTCATGTCTGCTGGACTAAAATCTGGGTAAGAGCAACGGAACAAGCGTCGATGTATACTAGTAATGTAGTATGCGGACGCACAAGGAACTTTCTGTCCTTACTAACCCCATTGCTAACTACGTTCGTCATGCTAATCCTAACCATTCCGTTCCGTTACGTTAAGCGGGGACCTGTAGTCCGTCCATAGAGGAGACAGATGGTCTGGCGGGGACAGGGATGTGGGACTATCACGCTCGTGGTTCGGGGCCAGAAGCTGCAGTACATCTACCCGCGAAACCACCACGCTTTGGAATGGAGGAGAGAAATGCTAGTCATCAACCCATGACTACCCATAAGGGTGTTATCCTGTCAGATCTTCCTCGCTTCGACGTGTGAGGATCTTGGAATACAACAGGTAACTGGGCCATGCCTGGGGCAGTCTCCTTGTGGTCTTGATGGTGTTTGTGCTCGGTACAATGCTGACCACACGCTTCAGATAAAAGTGGTTCGATTGGTAGCTGGGAAAGGCAAACGTCTCGGCAGTTTTCATGGGAGCTGGTACCCGATATCAGATGTCTCAACATTTTTGCGATTTTCTTCACAATTACTGCATAACTCACAGGTTTGATCAGTCGATTTAAACACTGTGTATATTATGTAATGCCAAAGCAGGAGCAGCAGGAGTGTCACAGCATTTCTTAAAAAGTGGCGTCTGTTTTAACGATTCTTCACTTGAACCAACCGGCGTTTTGGTTTAGGACTCATACCTTCATTCTCGAATTCGTTCTTAGCTCATTTACATAAACCAAAGACAAGTCATCCTCGAGCCCTGTGTCAAATTGTAAGCATTGTACAGTAACAAATAATCTAGAGATTCAACATCGGCATAATAGACTACCACCTTCTGTCGTTTCTTGTCACTTACTTTACGCAGTGGAGCACAGAGATTGTTATCGACCGCAAAATTGAGATTTTATGAGGAGAAGGAGACAGACTTTCGCTCGGCGAACAGTAGAGATGCTAAGCTTACTTTAACAAAAATGAGGGGGAAAAGAGACAAAATTATTTTAAAAAGAATCCTGATCTATAATTTTGAGGGGTCAGTTTAGCTACACTTCATCACAGTGTGAGCACAAAATATAGCAAAGTCAAAACGAGCGGGCTGTAAGAGATTCTCTCGTGAATGTTACACGAGAATATCGGGTAAAACGAGCTTCACAGAACCAAAAATTGCTGTGCAGAGTCCCACAGAATGATGGTAGATAACTTTACACTCAAAAGAAATGTAAATTTTTATTATGTGTGCTGAGAGTATGCTGTATGACAGCCCCCGAAAAAATAACTGCAAATGCAGTGCACAATATAGCCTAAAATCCTTACTTTGTGTTGCTGGACGCTGTTTCGGCAGCTGGGGTCTGAGAAAAGTTGTGCACACGAACAGGCTGTGAGCTTATTCACTAAGGCAAAGGTCTGTGAGACTAAATCATCAGCTTTAATGATATTGCACAATATATTTCAGCCATCCGTACTCTGCGCTTTTGGGCGATGGTCTGGCAGCTGGGGTATAAGAAAAGTTGTGCCTACGAAGCAATATTTGCTGCTTATGCTCACTGTTAAAGCAAAATTACAACTGACACCATTCTTGACAAATTTCTAGAACCCAATCAAGGGTTACTGAGCGCCACCAGTTACCGCGAGTGCCTCCTAAGTGGATGGTCAATGAGAATAGAGAATGTGGTCTCATACAGTGCAGCTACAACATGGCTCGGACGCATTGCTAACTTTAAAAGTACTGCCGTATGAGCATCGTCCACCCTCACTCGAACAGACATAAAATAAGCAAAAAGTTTTAATATATATATACCATTCTACTTTACATCGGGAGAACGTAAGACATCTGGGATCGGGTGCTGACTGCCAAAGCACATTTAATTTTGTTTTTCTCATTTACCAATGTGACCACTTTTACCTGAGGTTTGTAGTTAGCATTGTGCTGGGTACAAACACCGCAGAGCAGACCACCTGGAGAGTGTTCCAGACCTGGTCCAGCCTGTTGGTTCCAAGATCTTCACACGGCGGAGTGTTGGACGGTCTGGTAGGGTAAACACCTATAAGGGCAGTATGTGCTTGATGGGCTGGCTTTCTGCTCGCTCTTTCCGGAGTGTGGGTGTGTTTGTGACGGGGTAGGGAGGCTGCACTTCAGGTTTTGGGCTTCGAGTATGCCAGTGCTGCTTCCTTTACTTGTTGGTCTGTCGGTCAGACTCATTGTCAGTTAGTTTGTGCGTTTGACTCCTTGTCCATCCCATCCTGGTCTTTCCTTAAATATATCTTTTTCCAGACAACTAAGACTAAGAAAGAAGGTAAGAAGAACGGACAGGTAGTTAAATTTTACAAAATAACAACACACCCTGTGTTTTGTAGTTTTGTAAAGCTTTCAACTACCTAGTCATTCTCTTATCCAAGCTTCCATTCGTTTTCTTGTCAGATTTAACTAGTCCCAACTTATTTTATAAGATTTTATTGTCTATCTCATTCCACCTTGCTCACCTCTGATATTTCCCCTACCTGTCTGTGCTGCTGCCGCTGTGTGCCCTTCACTTTTCCTTATTCTCAAACTCTTTTCTACCTACAGTAGGACCTCACAGCCTGGAGGCGAATTTACTCGTAAAAACGACATCTGTCAGTCGTCACCGTCTCCTAACACTGTCGTAACTGATTTTTGGTAGATTTGCATTTACGACAGTATTAGGGGACGGTGACGCAGTAATGTTGTGGTCTCATTTTACTCAAAATTTTACCCACAAATACAAACATTCTCACGGGCATTCTCATATGGGCTTTGCCGTGGGATTCGAAAATCGTAAGGTTCTACTGTTTTGCTCTTTATTACTCTTCTCCACTATTTCCTTTTGCCATCCACCCTTTTCTCTGCTTCCTCTCCTCCTCAGCGTATACATTTCATTATCCTTTTTATTTTTTTCACTCCTCTCTGTACATTTCTCCTTTCTTTGGCCATTCATCTGCAGCTCTTCTTACTTGTTAAACTCGATTGCCATGTTCCTTCCTCTTCCACCCTCCACTTCAGCTGCCTTCTTTTCCAGCCCGTCTCCTCTATACCCTCTCAATATGCTCTCCCTTTCCTTCATTCCGACTATTTTTTTACCCTTTCTGGTCTTTGTCCCTCCCTCAGTATATTTATTTCATTTTCCTGATCATATTTCCCTTACTCATGCTTCCTCTTCTCCTCCTTCTCTCCATGTTTTCCCCTCTGTTGTTTTCTCCTATTCTTTACTTTATTTAACTTTTCGTCCTTCATATCCTCCTTCCTTCTTTTCTTTCTACTGTTCTTTCCCTCCTTTTCCCGTTCTTGCTGCAACTACTCTGTCAATGAACAGGGAGAGGAACAAGGATTTGAATGTTGTACTATGTAGAGTGTATGTGTGTGTCTTCGAAGGAGGAGAAAGCGAGATTAGGGAGGGAGGTTAAGAATCTAGATTCTCATTTTGAAGGCTTGGGGAGGATTAGATTGGGGAAGGGGAGGAGGGGAGATGAATATGCCGAAGGGGACGGGGGAGGCTCACTATGTGTATGTGTTTCATAATCTTGACTGCCCAAAAAAGAAACAACATTGGCATGTATGTTCCTAACAAAAAACAGACATGATTTTAGACATTCTACCCTGGCCATTTTGGAGTGGAGGAAGAGTGGATAAAGAGGTAGAGACCAGGCAGGTTAGCAGGACAGGCCACCACTGAAGGAGTGATGGAACTTGAAGAGGGAGACATCCTGGAACGAAGTCACAGAGCTTGTGGAGGAAGAAAGTGAACGCAATATGTACATCCAGGGAGTGGAAGAATGAGAGTGAAGGAGGAAGGTAAAAATCAACATGTCCCTAAAGGAAATACGAGCAGGGAATACTACAACGAGATGGTGACATGGACAGTAAACAGAGATACCCTTGGCTGCTGCACAGGACGGTCGAGCAACTTACTATCAAAATGCCCTGTCTGCAAAGAAACCAGACCCTCTAAAACAGAACCATAGCATCTCCACATAATCAAACATATTCACTATTTTTCTGCAATGTAATGAAAGAGTAAGTCATACATGTATTCCCAACGGCATCCTATGGTGTTAGTCCTCAAGTGGTCCCAGCCCCAACTGCCCCATCCCAGGCGGGCAGAAAATACATCTCAGTGTATCATCGGCACATTATGTAAATTAGTTACAGATCCTGTCCATCCCCACAACCATTTCTCAAACAAAAACTGAACTGCTATCTTCTATTTGTAATAATAATAATGCGGTTTATAAGTATCGTATCCAGGATTAATCCTGCTCATGCGACTTCACACTATTATTACCCTAACAGGCCTGATCACTCTAGAATTTTATGAACTCCCCGAGAAGCATACAGTGCCGCAGCCATTAACAAATATTTACATTTATGCCCTGGTCACTAGCATTCTGACAATATCTTCCACTGCCTATAGCCAGGTATCCATTTACCGACGGATGGACTGAGGAAAATGTTAATAAAATGTTTCCCCAAGGTACTTGCAACATGACCATGGTCGGGAATCGAACCCACAACCCCTAGATACTGAGTCCAATGCCGTAACTATTGGGCCACGTTGCTCCACAGTTTGAGAAGTATATAAAGCATATCAGTGACCTGGCAAGCTCACCACTGACTTGAGCATCATATATTATTAGTTGTTGGTTGTTTTTTTTTTGCAGAATGCAGGAACAAAGCACAGCTCAGTTGATGCCTACCTCCTGTCGTGAGTAGCTTTCGAGTACTGCACTGACGAGGGATATTGGATGAATATTGCTGATCATGTTTTTCATTAGTCATGTGAGATCTCAACGAAACCTGTAGATGGACTGGAGACTTCCACTGAATGGTGCCTTCTCACAAACATCCACTGATTTGTTGATTTCGGCGAGAAGTTCGACCACGCTAGTGCTTTCATTACTAACTTCCACTGCACTGTTGCCTTTATTACAGAATCACGGTGAGCCCCCTCTTTATAGCTGTACCTGTTGAAGGAATCTAAAATCGGAAAATTTATTTTATTGTTGTAGCTCACTATCATCTTTTTATTTTTATTTTCTTGTTAAAGGTGATAGTAAGGATATTGATAATGACGACCACTAGACCTGCAAAATCGAGAGATTCATGTGTCACTCCCAGTGATAGTGCATGAATGTTTTCATCAGGGAATGCCATAGTTTGCTAATCATTTTGTCCTTACAGTTTATCATATCAAAAGCACTGGACCTCAGTTATTTCCGATATTACATTAAAAGACAGGGAGGAATTATTAATTTTAGTCTTCAGTTACCCAACTGAATAAACAACCGCGATGACCTTATCGTTGCGTGGCCAGTTGAAGCATGGAGATTGTCTATTAGCTTTCTTGTCTATTCTTGTAGACATCTTTCTCGCCTTAGCTTTCTTTATTTATTGTCGTCGCCCATCTCATGAAAGGGCATATGTGACATTTGCTAGGTTTTCATGAGAATGTTCTAAAGTTTCGATGAGATTTAGAATGGAGTTCATACGCCCAATCAGTAAATGTTTGATATCTCCTACATTTTTAGAGCTATCGACACGCTACTTCGTAAGAACATAGATCTCACCATGGACTTTCACAAAGTAGTCATAGTGAAAAACTTCCAAGATGTGACATACGTCCCTGTGAGATGGTCGACATAGTGAGCCGAATGTGATATGTATAATATATTAGAGGTTACTAATTATTATGTGACTGAAATCCCTTTATTGGTCGTTCATACAGTACTGCTTTCCTTTCACAGATAAATCAGGCTGTGAAAGTCTTCAATCAGCCAGTGAGAACGAAAGTTTTAGTTCTCAGCAGTCAGTCAGATTACTCAGTAAGTTTTGTTTTGATTGTAATTCCCTCAGTCATAAAAACTGACAGGAGCCAAATTGTAAATGCCTGCTCGAGCCATTTTATAAAAGTTGTTCCTCGAACTACAGGAACGTTCCGAGATGGCCAAGGCTAGTCCGCAGGTCTGGTGCCACCACTATGCTCAAATCATGTGCTGTTTACTGCCGAGGTCATTCATTTAGATTTTTCACAATTTTAATTTAGATAAAAAAAAAGGTTAAACATTTGGCCTTATTTAGCAGACCACAGGCCCTTACAAATGAAATATTATGAAGCCATTGAGAAACACTGCCTGCAACATTTATTTTTTTACAAATTCAGAACTGAATTTCACCATTTTTTTGTGGTGTGGTTTCATCTTGGACAATTACTTCTATCTGCTATTATTGACTCTCATAGTCCAATTTGTTTTTGGTCAATAAGGCTCCTACAAACCAAATGCTACGGTAGGTTGCTAACAAACTGGTAAGAAAGAGATGTATCACTATCAGCCAAGGATATTTTGTCACTGTGTTTCGAAAATGACCAGTCGTATAAGGCGATTTTTAAATTAGGATGCCATGTTGTTTATGAGATCAAGGTCGGTGTTGATATGTTAAAGAAAGAAAAAGCCAATATTTTCTCATCAAAATTATACTTGCAAAGATAAAACTGACTCTGCTTTTTATTCTAAATAGGCCATTTTCGAAGCCCACGAATGATTTAATTATTTTGATCATATCATTCAGTCACATTTCTCGATATTTATTAGTATGAGTTTGATTCTCTTATAGAAGCAGATTTCTTATTAATTTGCATTCTGTTCATCAGCACTATCATATAGATAGCGATCCAGGGGAAACAGTGTGGTGCTCTGGCCCCTTTGGCTCCGGTGACATGACTCCATTGGCCACCTTTAATCATTAAGACACAACATCTCAAGACGAACAACCTGCAGCTTGTGAAAGCGGCGGAGATGTTTTATTTGAAAGACGACTACTGAGATAAAGGTAAAAATAATTGTAGGCAGTTTTATCACCACGTTTTCTCTCTCTGTCTCTCTCTGTCTCTCTCTCTGTCTCTCTCTCTGTCTCTCTCTCTCTCTCTCTCTCTCTCTCTCTCTTCTCTCTTCTCTCTCTCTCTCTCTTCCCTCTCTGTCTTCTCCTCTCTCTCATTGTTTTGCAAACCTATTTGTCTTGGTTCTATGTGTTTTGTGTCTTTACAAAAATTGTACCTACTTGTCTAGCGACCACCTTTTCTTTTGATGGCTACTATAAACCGCTTTGACAGCATGCCAAATCTTATAGTTTAAAAGTGCAAGCCCACTGCATTCAACACGGCACGACACGACACGACACGACACGCCAAATCGTGACGTATGGAGACGTATTTTCGCGGTTACGATGAAGTCAAAGCCGTTGTAGACTTACATGAAATCAGATTCGTCCGATGAACGATAAGACTGAGACCACGAAGGAATGGCCCGGGGAAGTGTCGTGTCATATAGGATTCAGTGGGTCATGCCTTTAAACGACAATGGCAGCAGTTCTGCAGATGATGTGTCCGTTGTCCATTGTTATTCCGACCCATTGTTACGATCTAACTTATTATCATTGCAAGTATTCAGTTGTTGGTTTTTTTTATCAGATACGATTTCAGATCTCACTCGGAAGGAGAATGGTCAAAAACCTCTAATGATATCCTCAACGCCGAACTCTTGATTTTGTAGAGGGTCTACGGCCTGGATCCAGCTTTCAGTTGTGCTGCAAGGATGACAGCAAAAGTAGCAGATGGTCGAAGCAGTCTCAGTTGCCGGGTGATTCAGGGTATGGTCGCCATGCAAGGAGTTCAAATATCCAACATTCGATCATTCTGCAGAAATGAGAAAGACGACATTTCTCCATGCATTTGGTATGTACCTATGTGATGGTAGGGAAAGGTTGTATAAGTGGATCAGAAGTTGTGAATCATTGTTGACGTATAACGTACAAGGTAGTAACGTCCTAGCCTACAAAACTGGAAAAAGACGCAATTCGCATGCAAACATTTTGCCGGCATTAAGATACCAAACACCTCATAAAATGTTAAGGATCCTATGTATTCGAGATGATACTTGCATTCTACGAATCTCATCAAAATAAGTTTTTGAGAATTACGACGTTATGTGTCAGCAGTGGCGATATATTATGACAGTGTAGCTCTAAATGCCGACGTATTTAATGTCCCTCTGCCAACTGTTCTGTCGAATCTTAACTGCACACACAAAAAAAAAATGCAGGTTGCAATTGCCGCTATAGGACTTTTATCAAGTCAGTATTTATCTTTCATTCGATCATTCCTGCATGAAGAAAACACAAAGGCATTGTACCCGTATGACATGAACAGCATGATTCCTTACACGCTACGGTTATAATCCTTGCAGAACAGCCCACCGAGTTGGCCTTTTTTCAACGTTCTGTAGGACAAGGTGGCCCTATACAGAGGTGCTCTAAAAGTTGATACATTGTGACAGCCAGGGGCGTCGTGAGGGTGATATTTTGGGTAATCTAGCATAATATACATCCAACCAGCTATCTGAAACCGTGAGTGGCCGACTTGGTTTAGGATTTCGCATAAGACAAGACATTTACTACGAACTGCCTTGGTACTGGATATATACGGGTATTATAATTGTCATCAGCCTTTCTGCACACATTACAGCCTGTGGAACGGTTGTTATGTGAATGAAGGCTTGAGATT
Organism: Ellobium chinense; assembly: GCA_033807755.1. NCBI lineage: Eukaryota > Metazoa > Mollusca > Gastropoda > Ellobiida > Ellobiidae > Ellobium > Ellobium chinense. The sequence continues at coordinate 2,475,707 of JAWQUT010000021.1, read as the reverse complement.
GTTCTTTAATAGGTGTTCATTGTTCCAATTACGACAGAAGCCCTCTCATTTAAAATACAATACAGCTTCAAAGAAGTATTAATCAGTCATTTTTATTCAAAGTCCACTGGAACCAAAAAAAGAGCCAAAGAACCATTCAGTTGTTTGGAATCTGTGAGACAGCGTGTGGGTTGTCGGATTATCGGCGAGTAAAACTAGCTAACCGTGACAAAGTCGCATTGTCAGTGCTTGATGAATGGCTTGTGGGAGAAGTAGTATGAGTGTGATATTTGAAAATTTTACAAAACATTTCAGATTAGTTAAAGTGTATTGGGAAAATATGTCCAGATTTTGAGTAATTATAATGTAGTATAATAATATAGGTGATCTAAGCTTCATAGATAAAATGGACGCTACGCCCCTGGTGACAGCAACTCAGCGAATCCATACCAAAGCATGTTATATAAAACCTTTAAAAAATGTATTTATATTGGCGCATATCCCCTCCACCCCCAATCTATTGCCAACTTCTAAAACACCCAACCTGACTCGCAACTATGAATATGATTACATGCCAAAGTAGAATAAGAGTTCCGTGTTGTTTATGAGATCTAGTTCCATTCTGACATGTTCAATAAAATTAGCGAGGACCATTTTTTTTTTCTCCGAAGTAACAGTCGCAAAGGCATTCCTGGGTCTTCTTAGAACTACGAAAAATGACTTGGACCATTATGAAAGTAGAGTTTTGTGCAACATAATTGTAATCCCCCCCC